>VWZT01002685.1:9922-31528 GCA_013397055.1 Pachycephala philippinensis
TAAACAGTGAAGAAAATAGCCTTATGATTCCAATGAAAAGAAAATGCTACCGGAAAGATGAGTGTTGTAATAAGCTAGGATGGTCTGTACGCAAGAGTACTTTTTTGGTGCGCCTAATTTTATAATGTACTACTCCTCATTCAAGTGACACTGCTTTTTCCTGATCCTTGTAATCATGTTTCAACCTCTTGGGAACAGAGACTCATTTATTGTGATTCTTTCCTTGCAGGACTCTTGAATTGCTTGTGGCTTGCTCAGAATGCACTAGCAGAGTTGTCACTGTTTGGAACATGTATTTTGCTGGCTGTGCATTCTTTACATTGCTACCTACAGACTGATAGATTGATTTGAAAATGCCACAGGCAGTTTTAAAATCCCTTGCTGGGACTGGCTTTAGCACAATCTGAGGCTCACGGACTGAAACTTGTGCTGATGCCTATCAGTTCTCAAACTCCACTACTATTTAGTATTTCTAATTCATGCCCAAAGTCAGCAGGCAATTGCACTTGTTACACTGGACCATATGGTATGAAAGTCAGTGTCCACTAAAATCCACCTAATTTGTCCCTGTTTCTTTTCTACAGGAATCTAAAATCTTTTCCTCTATTCAAACTGTCACCCCTCCCATTTTTCCCACTGCCCCCAGCATGGAGCAGGCTCTGAGAAATCATCTGTAAAGTTCCCTGCTAAGTCCAGTTTCACATTATTTCAGTAAGCCCATTTCTGTCAGTATTGCTTTTGCAAACCTTGGTACTGTGTGGTGAAAATATCTTCTGCTGCTCCTTTGCCTTTTATGTCTCTGTTATTTTAGGAGGGTAGGAAATTTCAGATTTTGCTATGTTAGCAATGAAATCTGGTTCAGCATGATCTGACAGCCATATTTTTATTACCCCGATTTACTTTAATAGTTGCTGCTTAAACATAGTGTGAGTAATATAGCAGAATTTGGTATAGATTTATTATATTGTGTATGTGTACATATATGCACTTGTAATCAAGTGCAAATGACATTGCTAAGCAAATGAAATGCTAAGAATGCAAATAATAACCACAGTTAATGTTAAGGATATACTGGATCATTCTACATTATAATCTATGTATTAGCACGAATTTTTACTATACACCCTAAATTGAAGGACATCTTACATTCAGCAGAAGAATTAGTGGTATTGTTGTCATAGAGTGCACCTTTCCAGAGCACCTGTACTCTTGGATTTTGAGTTGAAGTCAGGTTTCTCCAAGAACTTGGCAGAATTTGAGCTAATGGCTTTGCCTCTAAAGTTCATCTGCTAAGGACCTTGTTTTCTGAAGGCAGGCACTAGAGCTCAGGACAGACAGGGGCTCCCAAGCAGAAGCAATATTCTCTGATCAGCATTGAGGAAGCCAGCAGGGTTATCAACAGGTGTCATTGACACCTCCCCTTTGTCAGCTGCCATTGTGAGTTAAAATGCTCTTCTCTCTTTAACTCAGTGTTAGCTGAGAACCAGAAGAACCCTACTGGAGTAAATTTTTCTTTATTAGTTTTCTCCTTCAGAGTATTACATTCTGCAACTGTAAAGGAAAACAAATTTTGGTTCTACCAAACCTGAACTGTTTTGAAGATGCAGATTTTTTTACTGAATGATATATCAAAATAAAGAAACAAAGTAGCTAGTTTTGCTCCTTTTTAGCTTTTGCCTTTGTTTAAAGAACAAGGACCTTGGGATCAATTTTATAAATGTAACATGTTAAAATATTAGCTTATTCACTCTATACATTACAGCAAGTTTCATAAATCTGAATTACTGGCAGTTTCATTTCATGGTGTGGAAGCATCTGAGTCCTCAGAGGATGTTGAAGGTAAAGCTTAGTAATTTCAATTTTTTCTAAGGTTAAAACACCTATCCCCTCCCAGAAATTAACAAAATAGCTTGTGTAAATTTTAATTTTTTTTGCTATATATATGACTTTTTTCCTCTAAGCAGTCATACAGAAGATTATTATTGAAAGTCTAAAACGTAAAAAGAATGGGTTAGAAAATTTCAATAATAATTCAGAACTATGACAATCATACATGTGTTAAACGTCATTGGTATGTGAGCTTTTATCTTTATAATGCTTACTTTCTCAGGAAGACATTCTTGTGAAGACACAATTGAATAAAAAAACTAAAGGCCAGAGTCACAATTTTTTTAAGTTATGAAAACTGATACAAAACACTTTGAACACTTTCTGGTTGCAAAGAGAAACATTAGATTGTTAGCCTGAGGTATGTTGCCATGAAGCTGACTAAATTTACAAAATTGTAAGTAAAAGCAATTCCAGTGTTCTGCTGGGTGATTACATTCTTGTATTAGGCTGGTCCATGGAAATGTCCTATCTGTGCGCAAATTGTTCTGTGGTAAGCAGGAAATCTTACAATTTTTGCCTCCTAAATTCATCTGCATCTCTATTTTTTTTTTTTATATATATGAGATGATTGCAAGTGCATCAAAGGAAACTCAAGTCCTATGTAGTCAAATAGAGGGAAGCCAAACCGGCAATTCTGGTGATGTTACACCTCATTAAAGATGCAAATTAAGAACACTAACGACATTGAGGTTTACTTAACGTTCTTTCAGTATGAAAATACCTAATCTGATCTTTGTATAAAGTTGGTTGATTTATTACCAAGTTTAATAAAGAAGTCTCTTGAGTCACTAAACCTGAAAGTTCATTGTCAGAGACATTACTTTAGTAGCATACTTCAGGTTTAGTTTCAAATTTGTGTGAAGATTATCAATTTCGCTTTGGTATATAGAAACTGGATATGTTCATAGAAGGTTCTGAACAGGTGTTCCATGGTGGAATCTATTTTTGAGGAGAAAATTCCTAACATACACTACTGCTGATCAAAAGTAGATTGTCGGTGAGGGACTCTATTACTAGTTCATCACAATAACTTCAAAGGGCATATGTTGAACATCAATTCATTTTTTTTGGATGTATCTCTTTCTTGTTTATTTTACAAGAGTGAAGAAAATACCACATTTCCAGAAGAATTCTTTTTTCCACAACATTGATTTCCATAAAAACAGAAACAGTTTCTGGGTCATCTGATTCTGTCCCAAATCTTACAATATTTAGCTCAAGACTCAAAATTCTGTTTTGTTCTCGTCACAGCTCTATCTGCTCTCGGTGAAAGAATGAAAAAAATTTAGATAACGTGCCTTCTCCAATGCATGTTTTTAAATTTGTCCACCCATTAAATAAAAAATTCTGTCCCCTATTGCTACAGAAAAAAACCCTACTTGGAAATGTGACTTGAAAAAACTGAGATGGACAAAAAATGATTGCATACTATCTATTTTTCTAAAGCACCAGGTCAGAACAAGACAGGACTGTAAAACACAAAAGTGGGTATATGATCAAATTTATCTAATGGGTATTGGCTGAAAGACTTTATAAACGTAAGAACAGAAACTATTGCTTAGTATTTAGTGTGTAGGAGCTCTTTAATTGTTTTTTAAGCGGAACATGTGGCTGAGACAAGGAAATTTGTCTCTTTATATCTGACACTAACATTCTGTTCCAGTCTCCATTTCAAGGGACATGAGTAGTAACTGTTGGATATAGGTTTTCCTTCCATTTTTTAACCACATATTTTACTGAATTAACAGACAATTTTTCCTGGTAGTCTGTACTTATAAAAAGTTGACAAGGAATGTATGATTCTCTTTTCCAAAGTAGCTATTGAATTAAAAAAAAAGAAATAAATTAAATCTCTATGTTCAATTCATGATTATTTTTTTGCAGATACACTCTGGTATGGCAGCAACATCTTACATAGAGAAAAAAAAAGAGCACTCTACACTTCCCTGGGTCTATCTATACTGTTTCCTTTGAAATTCCACTTATATAACACTGTAATTACTCCAGCCGTGCTGCAATTCAAGTAACCCAGACAGTACAGTTTGGAATCACTTTGTCACATGCTAAACAGCAGGCTGTAAATCTCTGACAACATAAATTAGTCACTTACTGAAATAAGGAGTAACAAATAATCACCTCAGAGAATACCTGGCAGAATTACCCATTCCTGTGACTATTCCTTACCAACAAACAGTGTGCAATAATTCCATCACTTGCTGCATATCTCACACAGTTGAAGACATAAGCTTTACAAGCTGAAAGAAGGTTGAGTATCCCTAAGGTTCATCTTGGTTGTATCAGGAGAGACAGAAGCCCCTGACAATGTACTTATCTCAAAATAAAATTTTAATTTTATTCAAGATTAGTGGTATATGTGAGTTTCTTAAGGAAATAATGTTAATTTTTATTTATAAGATCGATTTTCATTTGAACAAATAAAATCATTCACGGAGACATAATTCTCATTTCTGGTGTTTTTGTTGTTTTGTTTTGTTTTGTTTTTTTGTTTGTTTTGGTTTTTGTTTTTTTTTTTTTACAGTCTTTTTTACCCTAGATATAATATTGTTGTATTTTATGGTCACAATATTCTTTAATTGGATTTCTGGTTCCTCATTCCTAATATTTTAAAATTATTTTATACCTATGTCTTTGCTGAGTAATTTACAGTACACAATCATAAAGTATCCTGCTGTGAAGAATATGACATGTACTGATGAATTTCTGAATGTCATGAAGCTGAACCAATCTCAGCTGTCAAAACTGTTCCATTAAGAAAAGCATAAGTCTGTAAGCATCCATCCAGCATAAACAACATTTTTGACCTCTATATCTTGCAGAATAAAGGAAGTATACCTATTATTATGTGCATTTTAACTGTGCTGCTCTCACCAAGACTGCAACTACATGTCCAGAAGTTGAAGTAATAGAATAGGAAAGAAAAGATCATTCATTTAAAAGAGTAACCAATCTGAAATGCAGCCCACATCTTGGCATAAATCCAGTCTTTGTATAGTGTGTGAATATGTGCAATCTTGCCTCATCCCAGTGTGCAGTGTGCACACAATCATAATCCCAAATACAATTTCACTCTCTCCAGTTTGTCCTAGAAAAGAATTTTCCCCACCTTTATATCAAGCATATTTTCTTCTAATTTCAGTCTGCACTGAGTAAAATTTCACCACTTTTTTTTATAGACCTTTCCTACAACATTCACAGAATATTATCAAGAATACAGAATATGCATTCTTTGCAGTTAAAAATAACTATGACACTTATGATAGCAGCAAAACAGTTTCTGTTTTGCGTGTTAGGGGTGGTGGTGGGGCAAACCTCATGTACCTTGCAGATAGCCTAACATCAAACTCCTCAGCAAGTTTGATATGCAAATGCTGTGTTGAGTACATATACAAAGCTTTCATTTCTATATTACAAAATTTCATCCTATATAATTCCATGAATTCTGTAATTCCATTACTGATTTTAATTTTCACATTGTTGCCCTTATCAACAGAGATTTAGCATTCTACTGTGGAAGGAAAGCTAAGGCTTCCCAACAGTTCAAATTTTAATGAATACTCAGAAAACAATTCTACTATTTGCTCATTTTTGCTTGTTTCTCAGAGCTGAGAATATTTTCATTCTCTTGGAATGAAATCATGCTTCAGGTCCCCATTTTAAATTATACACTTATTATTTTCTGGTTTTTTTTCAGATTTAATGGAAATTGGGAATATCCAGGAAAATTGAATATTTTTTCAAAAAAATCTTAAACAGTTTTCCATTTTGTGCTTTCCTGTTAGTCGTTCAGTTGGGCAAAAAACTTAGAGTCTCTAAATATTACCTGAAAGAAAATACAGAGGGGAGAAAACAAATCTTTCTTACATGTATATACTGTGCTGGAGCCAAACCAACAAATAAAGCAAGTAAACGTCAGATTTTGTATGTGATATCTGTCTTTAAGGATACTGCAGGGAATATTCTTTACTGTGCAGCACAGTAGAGGCAAGATTTTACCTTCTAATGGCAATGGAAATTATTTAATTTGACTTGCCCAGAAGGAACTTGAAAAATTTTCATTAGATCATAGAATCACAGAATCATAGAATGGTTTGGGTTAGACGGGACATTAAAAATAATCTAGTTCTAACCCCCATGCCATAGGCAGTAAAATTCCTCATGAATTTCAATTAACTAGGTTTCTCGGATATTTAGGGTAGAAATGACAAGATGTGTCAAAAGTCTTACCCCATTTTTATGATCTGTGGCAAGAGAGCACTAGTTCTCTAGTATAGAAATAAAGGTTAGTTTTGATGCCATTCTTTACCAGCTTCCTTATCATAACAGAATTGAGTAAGTATATTAAAAAATGCAACTACAAACACTTCTTTTTCACTATCACTGAATCTTTGAGCACGATTAGGAAGGAGACTTGACTTGGGGTCAACTGTTTGTATTTGTCCAATAATTTGAAATTCTGTGTGCTCTGCTGAGACAGGTTAGGAAGTAGTTGCTCTGAGACAGGGGCCATTGTCTTTGATGTTAGATAGCGACACGGGAATGCTTTCAGCGGCTGATGCACATCGAAGTATAATCCAAGTAGAACTGGATTATTTAACTGGAACTATTTGCACAGAGTTGTGAACAGAC
Source organism: Pachycephala philippinensis (assembly GCA_013397055.1). Taxonomy (NCBI): domain Eukaryota; kingdom Metazoa; phylum Chordata; class Aves; order Passeriformes; genus Pachycephala; species Pachycephala philippinensis. Next base: position 16,460 of record VWZT01002685.1, read on the forward strand.
AGTTCTAATAGTAGTAGACAACCAAAATGTTAAATATAAATAAATCTTTTGTCCAAGGACTCACATGATGCAGATCAGTTTGAACTCACACAGTTATTAGTTAAGAATGCCCACTCCCTTGTTCTGTTTGTACCCAAACCAAACTCATGTCTAGCTTTGATTAAGCTAATGACTACATAGCAATGAAATTCCACAATCTCAGCTTGCTCTGAGATCTTTTCCATCACATCACATCAAATCACATCACATCACATCACAATGATACTTCAGTTTGTTCTCCTCTTTTCACTTCTGTGTTTCCATGGCAGTTCTTTAACGCTAGCATAGGATGACTGACTCTTCACAGGACAGGAATTAGACACGTATTGACTCAAAAAACCTTTAACTGATCTATAATGGAAAGTCTAAATGAGTCTCCATCCCTTTACACATACTAGAAATATCCATCTATTAAAAATAATTTACAGTGCTGAGCAGCTAATAAAATATACAAACACAAAAACCAGACACGCCACTGCCACTTTTCATGAAGGCAAGAGAGGATGATTGTTGATAGCTTCTTTTTATTTCATGTCCTTGAAGATTCTTTCCCTGCATTTCTTCTTTTGAATTTTGCTATAAAATATCAAGTATCCCTCTCAAAGCCCATGAATTAAAGAAAATTTTGCTCTAATTTTAAAGGAGGTACATTCATAGTAACTCCATTATTTTACTTGAAATACGATAACGTATGTACTGATAGGGACAAAACTAGATTTTATAGATTCGTCACTGCAGAGTATCTACATGGGTTTTACTCTGAAAACAGAAAGCAACTGATGCTATGTCAGGATGGGAGGAAGACTGAGTGTTATGGGTCTACAGTTTCTTATGATACAGTAAACATAGTGCTCAAATCCATAATTAGTACCTATTTTCAAAATAACTTCCTTTTTTCCCACAGTGATACAAATAACTGAAAATTATGAGCATAATATTTCAGATGTATTTAGAATGGTTAACCCCATTGTATTTCTCTTCATGTGTATGCTGTTGTAGAGACAGATATCAGATCAGCAGAAAAAAGTTTAGAAAGTTTGAAAAACATCTTGTGTAAGAATGGTTGTTATCAGAGTACTGTGCAATGTACTACATATTTTCATTGGCAGTTGAGACAGTAGAAAGTGAAAATACCTCAGCACTTTGCAGATTTAAGGTTATGCTTTGTCAGTGGATAGAATAGCTTTAGCCATTTAGTTTACAAGTCATTGCGATTCATAGTGAAAAGGTTTTCCATTGTAATTCAGACTAAATTATCTGGACAATTGTGTTACCATGGTACTTGTTTCCCAGCTCACTGGAGATCACCTGATAGTAAGAACTAGTAAGTAAATATTTGGTAAGCAATCCTTTTTCATTACTGAAATTTATAATTATAGTTTTTTCCTCTTTAATAATTGAGTATGTCTAATTGTTCTTCCTTTTAACTTTAATGCTAGATTTCAAACTGGTGAACAGACAGGAAAGCACTAGTAGAGACATTATTCTAGTGTTGCTTTCTCTTCTCTACAACAATTTGAACTCAAGCAATAAAGTTAAATGAAAAAGGCACTATACTAGACTTTCAATTACAGCAGAGGCAGGGAGCCCCAATTATCCCTTTCATTACTGAAATACTTCTCATAGCTACACAGGCAGAATCCCTGCTGCTGCTGCTTCTGCTATTCCTGTTGCTGTTACTGCTGCTCTTAAATTGAAGTGCCCTTGAAAACAGATGAGGTTATAGGTCGCTAAACAGAAGTTAAAATTGTGGAAAATGTATATTTAAGGAAAATGAAAGTAAAAAAAAAGGCAGCAGGAACACAGAGACATTTGGATCTTATTTTCCCTTATCTCTGCTGTAGATCTGTAATAATTTCACCAGATCTGTAATAATTTTTAGTAGTAGCAATTGTGCCACTACTTTGTCAGTACACATGAAATATGAGTGTGAGCCCTATATGTCTTTTAGTAGTCCTTATACCCAGAGATATTTTGCACCAAGAATCTACTGACTGAACAATTGGATGCATTCTGTCTCTGGTATACCCACCTTTTGCTGTGTTACAAATCACCAAGAAAAAGAATTATTCTGTTATTGCTTTAACATCTTTACATGAAGGATATCATATCTCAAAAGCAGCTCTTTATTTTCCCTATCCACTTCACTTTGTAAGAGAATTCCTTTCTACCAAGCACATAAACCTAACCCACGACTTCAAGAGTGGAACAGCAAATCACAAATATTTGCATAGTTTTGAAAGTGGTTTACCTCAGACTTGTGTGAGCTGGAGCAATTCATTCCTTGTCTATCAGCCTCCTGCGTGATTTAGAATTGGCTCCTCCGCAAGAACTAAAGAAAAAAACAGGAAGGGCTCTATGTCATATTTTCTGCAGTACAGGAGAAAATCACAACTTCTCCTATTAATATAGATGAAGATGAAAAGAACATTGCAACAGTAAGTGACAAGATTCTGCTTCAGGCTGAGCAAAAAGTGTCAGAAAATAACCATACTAAGTTTATGTAAAAACCCATGAAAACCTGTCTAAGCACAAAGACAATAGATTACCTAAGACAAAAGATCCGTGCCTCTGAAATAAAATAGCTAAAATGCATTCAGCAACCTGAAAAAAATGGTTCCTGACACAGAACAAGACCAAACATCATCTTCACCTAACAAGAGTCTCAGCACTTGCTTGTTAAAAGTTATGTTGCAAGGAACATAATGATGTATCATGACAGAATTGCAACAATGCAGAAGTCTTGCTGAAAATTTCAGTCATGAAGAAAGAGTCCAATCCATAAGATTTTCTGATGAATAAGAAAGTCTGGAGAAGATGTTACATACAAGAAGCATACTTTTACAAATACTTTTTAAATGTCATACTTGTACAAGGAAGCAGTAAAAACAAAGCCTTTTGAAATTCCTCAGAAACCTAATTTTTTGCTTCCTTCTTCCAGTCTTGGATCACAGAAGTCAAATACTTTGGAAAAGGTGGTTTGTTTGTGTATTTTCTGGTCTGGCTGGGGATTTGGCATTTTTGGGGCGAGGGGAGGGGTAGTGTTTGGATTCTTTTCTCTTATTTGACAAAATAATAGCATACATAATTATGTGTGTCATTTTCTTTTTTAGACATTGACTGCACAAATAGAATCACATGTGATGATATGAACCCCCATTATTTTTATTCATGCTAGAACTTATTTAGGATCTCATTAAAATTATCAGACACACTTAGGGGAAGGCTAGAATGTCAATGATTTTCTAATGACAGTTCCATAATAGCATCTATTACTCTGAGAGGTGTATGAGCCTTTCCTGACTCTTATCAGTTGAAGATATTGGAGCCTCAGAAACTCTCATCTCTGTCTCTAAGGAGAACAGTCTTTCTGAACTCTAAAACCCTTTCTTGATATCCTGACAATTTACACTCTTGCTGAACTCTTATTACTCTGTAGTGGAGTACAAGATACACTTTCTGTCACTGTGATATCCCAAAATTTTTTGTGACAAAATAACTGGCAGTTATCACAAACATAGGAGGAGAGAGTATTCAGATCAACCACAAAATCTGCAGCTTTATTTCTCATACAACTAATCATATATTGCTTATCCGTGGAAAACTATTCTTATGTGCAATCGAAATAACTACATAATCACACTTTGCACAGGTTTTATGACAAATTGAAAATTATTTCTGCTCTATTTTTGTCTCTTCTTCAAATCCCATTCAGTGCTGTCAACTTTTAGCTTTAAGTACAATGACTATTAAATATCATTTGTTCTGTCTTCCTTTTCCTCTCCTGAGAGCGGGAGAAACATTAGTACTTTTCTCTGGAAAGCTTTAAATTGTGCAGGTTTTGTAGTGGCACCTGTACTGCTGCTCTCTGTATCTCAAAAAGGCTTTCCTGGAGACAGAATAAGCACAAAGAGGTCAGCTGGCATGGCAAAGGGCTTTTCACCTCCTCAAACAGAGAAATTAAAACAACAGTGCACCCCTCTCTTTGTAGAGAAGAATGAGGTGAGATCATGGTTTCAAATTCATTAATGAAATGGGTAAGGTGAACATGGAACAGTTAGCCACCTAATTCTCTGGCCCTAGAATTAGAGAATATCCATTGAGACAACCAGGAGATCCACTTAAAATAGATGAAAGAATATATTTCTTTGCACAGTAGACAGAAATTTTCTGGAATTTCTTCCTAGGGGAGATTGTGGAGGTAGAAGGAATCAGCTGCTTCAAAAAAGGGATTGAGAAAAATATCAGAAATTGGCTCGTAAACTAGATGATGAAGAGAGCATCAGGATCATTAATCCAATGACTGGGGAGAAGCATGAGATAAATGAATATCAGGTATTGGTCAGATTTGTGTGCATTCCCTAAGCATTATCTTATTGATCTGATCCAGATTTGATCTGATCCAGAAAAGCTTTTTTTATGTTCTCATACGATTTCAACATGCTAAGATAAGGCTTATTCTTAGTCTTGCTAAAGGGATAAATTTCAGCTTCTGCTTAAATGTTTCTCTGACTTTCATCCACAAAACAAGCATCCCCAATCAAAACTAAGGACACTAGCAATCAGCTGGGAATCAAATAGGTTTCTAACTTATGCAATGATTTGATAAGTGAAATCATGAATAGAAACAAACTTTCCAGGCTCTTGGTATTCAAGTCTTCCTATGAATAATTCAGGAAGAAATCATATGAGAAATATAAGAAATGTGGCTGCATTTTTTTCATTATTGAAACATTCGCTTTTGTAATTCCTGCTGTTTAAGACATTCCACAATTTTAAGAGTTTAAAGAACATTTATGGATGCATTTCCTTATAGAATGAGGGGTAAATCATAGATAGAAAGACTGAGAAATCGTTAATGTGGGCACATTAAAATATCTTTCTTAATTTAAAAGCCAATAAAACCAGAAATGAAAACAAAAAATATTCTAGGCTACAGATTAGAAAATACTGCAAATTGCCATGTATGTTGAGAATTTCTTTTTCCTCTGATCATCATAGATATGTTTACTAAATTTATTGAAGATATTTACTACTTTTATGTTACATACAAAGGTAACCTGAAAAGTAAGACCATCACTGTATTGTTGCTGTTATGAATATTAATTAAGATTACAAAAATCTAAAGAAAACCCCCAACCTAAGAATCCTGTCCCAAATAAATCCCTTATCCTTCACCACACCTAGTCTACCATTCTTTAGAATATTTTTGTGGAGAATGAGTCTCCTTCTCTGAAGGTCTGAAGAGTGTTATTGTCTCCACCATGTATTTTCAGAAGCACTGATCTCTGTAGCCCATGCTGACTTTGCTTTCCATCTAATTACTTATTCTCTCTTTTGCCTTTCCTCTAGAATCTTAGCTTATCCCAAGTTTTTCCACCTCCATAGCTGTTACCTACCACATTGAGTCACTGCAGAGCTGGAGAAAGATGCAAATAAGTCTTTGTGCCAGCTGCCTCTTATCAGCTCAGCCAAAGTAAGGCTGAATGCCAGAAAAACAAGGAACAGGAGGCAGGCAGGATAAAAGACTGGAACTATGGGCAGAATACTAAACATCTGCAGCCAAGAATGTAGAGGAAAACTACTTCTGCCCACACTCCCTTCATTTTTCTTATCCCATTTTCTCATAGCTATTTGTATTTTTCTTTAATTCCAATCTAATGAAAGGTGATAAATCAAGAATTGATGCTGCTCTGTAACACTGCAGGATCCAAGTGATTCAATGCTTTTTTTCGGTTCTTTTTCTGCAACTCATAGGTCAGGAAAGAAAATATTAGCATTTGTGATGAAGAACAAAAAGAAACCTTGTTATATTATGCAGAAGCAAAACTAACAGGTGGAATTTCAAGTACTTCAGTATCAAAGCAATGATACAGACATCCTTCCACCCTTTTGCTGCCTTTCCAGTGTCCATGTCCATGGACAAAATTTGCTTTTAATTCTGAACAAACTGAACTCAAGTTCAGTTCAAACTTGAATGAATCTTGGGGTTTTTCTAGCTCCTAACCTCAGACCTCTGCTAATCAGGGACAAAGAGGTCCTACAAGCTAAGACTTTTTCTGCTGCCCATAAGAGCAAAGATCCATAATATCCAGTTACATTGAAAGGGTCCATTCTTGTAGCTAACACCTCCATTTCATCAGAAATTTTATTGTATGATCTTTCTCTACATGGAACTCCTAATGCTGACAGTGCTTCACACCATTCACAGCATCCAGCTGTTCACAAGAAACCCAATGCAAAAGACAAGACTTCAGCTGCAGCCTGGTACCAATATATGCCAGGCTTATACCCAGGTCTGCTAAAGAAGATATATGGAATATGCATTTATGTGAATGAGAGCAGAAGTTATTAAAAGTGGGTTTGTATATCTGTGAGAACATACTTCAAGGCATAACTCACTGGTTATCTTTTTATTTTTTCTTGCACAAAGCAGAATTTAAATAAAGAAGGATATATCAACAAATTTTGTACAAAAGTATACTAGACTACAATAAACGTGCATTTATTTTGTAAAATGAAAGCATTGCAAGAGATTCTTCTGAACAGCTTTATGTCAAGAGAGTTCTGATGCCTGTGTCCTTCCACAGCTGTCAGAACAAGATTGTCCAACATTCACTCACACACACACACACACACACACACACACACACATTCTTTGTGTCATGGCACGCTTAAAGGAATTGTGCAGGCAAGCACGGGTGACTAGGTGTACAAAGTGGGAAAGAAGCATGGGGTCAGAATGATAACAATTATTCTTCGATGAATCCTTGTTAATTTAAGATGCACTGCATCCTAGTCAGATGCATTTTAGAAGAAAATCAGAAACGTGTTGCACATTTCCCAAGGCAGGTAAAAGACTGAGTTCAGTTTTGTCTAGCTGATGTACTGAAATTCACAGCAGGGCTGACAGGGATAAATGCTCTGCCTGGAAAATGGCAGACCACACAGAGATGTATTTGTCATTAAAATTACCTAACTGATCATTTGTTAACTGTGAAGTGTGCCCACCTACTTCTAAATATCAACAACACATTTGATGAAAAATGGAAATGTGGCTGTTTTTATGTCACCGTTTCATTTGCCACAGAGATTAGAGTAAACAGCACCATAAACACAAGTATCCTTTGCAGGGTTCATTGTCAGTAATTTAAGGTATGGCACCTAAAATTCTAGAAAACTGGTGAAATATGATTAATGTTACAAAACGAGTAAAACTATTTTCTGAAAGAGTAGTTTTCATTCTCTTCCAAAATAGTAAACATATTTTTATATGTCCTTACATGGTTGTTTATTAAATTAAAAACACAGTGTGTGTGAAAATTTAATGGAGTGAGTAATTTTTTTTTCCCTACTTGGTAATGATTCATCATCAAGATCTAATAGAACACAACTTTCATCTCTCCCAGGAGATTCCACACTCTTTACACTTGCAAATATCAGTATACTGAGCTTCTCAGTTGAGCAGGAGTGCAGGCTATGGTGTTTAGGAACAAAAGGTTTCATGCCAGTTGTGACATGAGGATTTACTATATCACTTTCGCAAGATGAAGTAAAAAATCTTCAAGAAGAGTAAAATGAGGGTAAAGGAACTTGTGTCTCCCCTGCTTCCAGAGGCACAAAATTTTCACAAAACCTCTTTCTTCATTTTCCAAATAATAAAATACAAAAGCATGAGATTTTTGTGATACATCAAAGAATTCTTACATTGGTGGCTTTCAGTTATTTCTGAGACTTTCTGGTAATGAAATCTTATGGATGGGGGCATACTACGCATAGTCACTCTTGGTATGTAGTTGCTGCTGTAGATGAAAATTCAACAGCACTTTTGTACTATTTCCTCTTTCAGAGAACCCTCTCATCCTCAGCTTCAATTCTGGTATTTTCTGTTCCTGCCATGTACCTGACACCCATCTTGTGAACCTGCCTGCATCTTTTGTCAACAGTTTTTATAATGGGAAAATATTCAGTGAAGTAGATGGCTGGGTTTTCAAAACTCTGCGTTCCCCTTGTTCAGTGTAAGTACAATGGAATAGGACCAGGTTTTCCACTCAATCCTCAGCTTCAAAAACCAGCTTAAAAGTAATACCAGAATGTGACCTGCCCATCTGCAGTCAGCCTGCAATAACATTAATATGTGAGATTGCTCTGGAGTGCTGGGAGCAAGGTCCACTTTGGTGGCTCTAGTGTCTGGTCCTCTAAATATGAAAACTGATGGAAAGGTAGAAACAGAACTAAACATATTCTGCCTTTGTACATAGCTCCACAAATTCTATTGGTTCAGTGAAATGGAAGTTAATTATCACTAGGGGAATATGGTCTAATTATTAGAATGGTTTTAGCTTTTAAAAATGCACATTCCTCCCAAAAGAGTTTATTTAAACAAAAATATAACAATTTTCAGCTTTTTTGTAAAATAAAGAAACAGTTGTAGTGGGTCCCTCACAGGGTCACCAGTCCTGCCAGCAAACTTATTCCAGCCTGGGCTCCTCTCTCCATGGGTCTGCAGGTCCCTGCCAGAACCCTGCTCCAGAACAGGCTTCTCAGGGGTTCACAGCCTCCTCTCAGGCATCCACCTGCTCTAGCGTGGGTCTACTCCATGAGCCGCAGGGGAATCTCAGCTCCAGTGCCTGGTGGTCCTCCTCCCCTCCTTCTGCCCTGACCTTCGTCCCTGCGGAATTGCTCCTCTCACATTTCTCACCCTGCCCTCCTCTGGCTGCAATTACACCCATGCAATAACTTTTTTCTCCTTTTTAGATACATTATCACAAAGGTGCTATGACCATTTCTGATTGGTCCAGCCTTGGCCAGCAGCACATCCATCCTGGAGCCATTTGGCACTGGCTCTGCTGGACATGGGGGAAGCTTCTGGCAGCTTCTCACTGAAGCCACCCCTATAATAAAAATCTGGCCATGTAAGCCCAACACAACAGTGAACTGGTGCAAGATAGTCACATAATCTTGGAAAATTATTGTCTTCTGCATTTAGAATTATGTCTTTTGCTTTTACCTGTTTCTTGATGATATGAATAAATCAATGTGACAGTACTGTAATTTTAAGGACAACGTTCAATGTGGCAATTTTTACATAATTGTAAAAGTAAGATGATTTTGCAACTATATTTATTATTTTTTATTTTTTTGCTAATGTATCTATTATATTCAATATATTTTAACTGAGAATTAGAATTTATTATGATTATAATTTTTGGACAATCATTCTTCCTAGTTCACATTTCTTCTTTCTAAACAGAAACTACTTTTGAAATGAGCATTTAGGGGACCTTTTAGTTACATATCTACAAGATGAAGCTCTGATAATTACAAAAATACTTGCATTGTTATGGATGCTAAAAAGCTTTAGCGGAGAAGCTTTCAGCTCTCAGCAGAAGCTCATGAGAACTCTGTCTTTCTCATGCAAAACTATGCAAAAACATGACAAGGTTTCTGTAAACCAAGTCTGCTATCTTACACCTGCAAATATAATTAGAATTGTTATGATATCGACTAGGGAAATGGATGATGTAAGAATTGACCAATCACTCTGGTAGGTAGTTAGCTAGAGGTCCAATAACCTCTTGCCATTTAGGTAAACACTCAAAGAACTAAACACATAAAGCCCCGTCCTTTGTTAATTAAATAATTCTATTCTACTGACTGCATTGCTGTCTCCGAGTCTTTCTTATTCTCCGTCCTGGTGCACAGCGACACATTGTAGTCATTATTTAAGTATTAACAGCAAAATATTTGACTAAGTATTCATTCATACAACTTGTTTTAATGGATTATGAATATCAAATTGAAATTTAAATAATTTTCTTAAATAACAATCCTACAAATTGTTTATCGTCTTAAATTAAATCATGAAAGCCAACACATTGAGAAATATTTACATCCTGCAATCACCATTAGGAAACTGATGTATCAGGAGAGATTAATTTCTTATCACATATAGGTATACTCAACATGTCTAACTTTTCCTGTCATGCTTTCCCTATACTACCTGCTTGGTTTTGGAGTAAAATACACTATAACATGGCCATAAACCTTGCCTTGCCAACAGCTGTTGCCCATCTCTCTGTGTTCTTTCCAATATTATATGGCATTTAAAATAAATGAAAATCTATCAGTGTCTTTAACAACTTTGCTACGGATTCTAATGATTTAAAAAACAAAAAAAAAAAGCAAAAGGAACAGAAACCAGAAACAAAAAGGAAAACCAAAAAAAAATGCATAATTGTTGAATTTCAAGCATCCATCTGTAGAGTATCTGTGTAGCTCTAAATCCTTTCTTTTATTTGACATGTAAGTTGATTAGAAGAGATCTGCTGATGCAAATGTTTCTCATACCACTAATACAGGAGTGACACCCAGCTACCTGGTTTTTATTCTATTACTGAAAAGTTTGCTGCTTAATTCCATTCAATCTTGAAAGAAAAACGAATTTAAAACAAGGGGATATATATTTTACTAAAATTAAGAAAACACAGTTATTAGTTAAGAGGGAAAAAATTACAAAAGTATGATTTATAGACAATTCTTTTATTAGAGAAATAATACATAATCTCTGCTGCTAATTCCAAAAAAACCCTCCCAATAAAAAACATGTAATCAAAACAACTTGTCAAAAAAGTATGTCTTTATCTAAAACTCTTGATTTTCTTGAATTTTCCTTTCATTATCAAAGCATATCCTGATTTACATTAACTACTCACACCTATGACTTCTGCAAATGACCTGACAAACAGAAAAGATGACCCTGAAAGCTTGAAGAGAGCACATTACACTATTATTACACAATTTCAATCCAAAGCCAGATATTTGAAATATGCATTGCAGTTCTGGGATATTTTGAACATTGATCTATTATTCTGAACCCTTAGTGTACATCCTTCAGGAGGAAAAAAGCCAACCCTATAATGTTTCTGTGTTAGACGCAAAAGCCATTTTTACTTTCACATAGATTAAAGAATATTGGCTGCAGACTCTCTCTCTCCTGAGACCACTCTTGTGAAATGTGGGAGAAAGGCAAGCCTTGCTGTCAGTTTTTTGCAAACTAATACTGATACAGTAATACACTCTGAAATTGTTTTAATAATGTATTAAACTTGAACCACTTGTCCCTCCTGGAGGTCTCTTTTCTTAAACTAATAATTACTGTAATGATACGCTGTTACCATGCTTAGAACTGGCAAGGCAACCTTTTTTTTTTTTTTTAATAAAATAGTTCCTTGCGTCTGAAAGCTGAAAATGTTATTCATTAATGGGGAAAAAGATGAAAATGATACAACCCAGTGGTATTTGTAAACTATGTAGTGTTAGAAGTAAATAGAGGCTTGGATAGGAAATAGCCCTACAGTCAGAACCCTCTCTAGACAAAACGTATGCTGACTTATGTCTCTAATGTTCATAATTCAGAAGAGAAAAGAGGCTGTGGGTTTCCTATCTCAATACCTTCACCATTTTGTATCATCAGTGATTGGGTTTTTTCTCTGTTTGGAAAAGAAAAAAATCCGTCCTAACATGTGTATTCTTCCAATTATGTTTTGCTGCAAGATGGACATTTTAAGTTAAAAGATATTTTTGTAAATGTGTTGGCTGGTGTGAACACTATCTAGAGAGGCAATAACTGCTTTTAAGTTCCATTTTACGAACAAAACCAGATGATACATGGTTTAGATACGCATTGCACCTAACAAGATGACAAATGAACAAGGAATACAGTGCATTCACTAACAATTCTGTTATTCCAACATCAGATTAAAGCACTCTTGGAAGGTAAGAGTAACCTGTATGTTTCTTTTCTCCACTGCTGTGGACTATTATTTCCATACATAGCAGAACTTATGTACAACTTCTGTCTCTACAGGTTTACAGTTTTGTTTCAGCTTTGGTGCTCTGCTGCTCTGTTCCTTTTTTTCCCCTTGTTTCCTATGATAATTTACAAAAGAAGGGTGGTGGATTTGACATGAGTTTGTGAGCATCAGACATAATTAGAAAAATGAGGTAAAACAGAGCACGAACCCTGTTCTCACATTTTGTTAATTTGACAACTGAAATTCAACTTTAGTAATTTGTGGACCTCCACAACATGGTCTAATGTATCTGAACACTACAAGATTTCATGTGATAACTCTGTCCTTACTTTTGGCAAGGAGGCGTGAAAACAAAAGTCTGTTTGGCACAAAGTCAATTTATGTTCATTTGGTCCAAGAGTTGTAGCAGCAGGACTGGGCAGGACCACAAAAACATTGCTCACTTGCTCATCTACTCAGGAAACAGAAATAATACAACATGACATCTCTTCAATCACTGAGCTTGAAGGGTGACTGCTGAATATCAAACACATGCTGAAAACTACCAAAAATTTTCAAAAGTAAGAAAGTTTAAAGGAGTCGATACAATTTTCTGGTAACACATTCAAGTAGATCTCTGTCTATTCATTCTAGAAATTATGAAATGAGACGAGATGAGAGGTCTCATTCCCTAACCTCAATAACTCATGTCTACCCCTTGTACCTCTCTTTGGTCCTGCTGAGGCTGAGATAGTCTCACTATGTAATGTAATGCACTAAAAGGACTGTATGGACAAAAGATTTTGGGAAAGCTTTTCTTCTGGCCCAAAAGACACCGTATTACACTATCCAGACAAGAACCCCTGCTTTCTAGTGACTCCTGAAATTTTCAGTAAGAAACTTCTTTGTTAATTATCCTTTAGCCAATGTTTAGCTTTTAGTTTCAGTTATTTATTAATATAAAACTTCTACACCTGCAATGTTAATCTTGCCAAAATATTTCAAACAGTAAAGTTTCAGTTTTCTCTCTTCAACTCAGAAGCTGTAGTGGTTTTCTTTAGAAGTGAAAAAAAAGTCACCAATGCATAAATTTATTTTTTTCTTAAACCCGTATTTTCTGCTCCTAATCAACCTGAGTCCTTCAAAGTATTTTCTCACTTGATCTCTTAAAATAGTTTCTAAGCCTTTTTCCACAACTGATGTTCGACATAGCACACAGAAATAGCCCAGTGCTCACATAAGTCTTATCTTCAGTTAATTCTATACGCCGGTGTTTTTTGAATCCTTAGGACACGTTCCTATCAGTGAATACCTGAAAAAATTCCTCTTAAAACTTTTTCAATATTACTTTTCATGTGTATTTTTGTTCAAAAGTTAGTTTTGAGATGTATAACCTTTTATTATGGATTCATTCCATGGTCAATTAGCAACATTCATAGCCCATAAAAATTAAGACAGAGACTTTGAGCCCACACTATTTAAACCCTGGGTAACTCTCCTCCCCTTTTCAGTACTTGATGGTATGCTCTTTCTCTCCATTCTATTTTTTAAATTTTTTTCTTATCTTCATGACACAGCTGGCAATGGCACAGTTGAGAACCTCTGGGTAAGAATCAAGGGCAAACAAATAATGTGAATGACATTATAGGAGTCTACAGTAGATCTCCTAGCCAGGACGATGACACCGATGAATTGTCTTTGAGGAACTAAGGGAAGCTTCCAAGTCAATTGTCCTTGTCCTTATGAGGGATTTCAACTTGCCAGAAATTAGCTGGAAGTATCACCCAGCTGGTACAACCCATGCCAGAAGATTCCTAAAGACTTGGATGACAACTTTATGGAACAGGTCCTAAGGGAGCCATCTTGGAAAGATGCCCTTGTCGACCTGCCGCTTGTCAACAGAGAGGATTTTGTGATTGGCAGCTGTCTTGGCCACAGTGATTTTGAAGTGATTGAGTTTATAATCTGTGTTGACAGGAGGAAAAGTGTGAGCAAAACGTCAACTCTGGACATGAGGAGAGCAGATTTCAGGCTGCTCAGGGAGCTGGTAAGTAAAGTCCCCAGGGAAAATGTTTTTGCAGGTGCTGGGGTCTATAAGTGCTGGTCGCTTTTTAAACATCACCTCCTGGGGCACAGAAGCAGGCAGCTCTCAAATGTCACAAGTCAAGCAGGTGAGGCAGAAGGCTGGCTTGGCTGAACTAAGATCCTCTCTTGGAAATAAGGCAATAAAGGAAGGTGAATGCCCAATGGAAGCAAGGTCAGGTGACATGGGAAGAATACAGAGACGCTGGTTGCCACTACAGGGAGAAAATTTGTGCATCCAAAGCTCAGCTGGAGTTGAAGCTGGCCAGAACTGTAGGGGACAATAGAAAAGAGTTTTTTCAAGTATATTAATGGCAACATGCAGTGTAAAAATAACATCAGCTCATTATAGGATGAGAGTGATGAGAATGAATGATCATCTCATGAACAGGGACATGGACAAGGCAGAGATGATTAACGCATTTTTATCCCTGTTTTCTACATGGATGATGGACAAAAGGGGTCTTTTCTACATGGATGATGGACAAAAGGGGTCTGAGTACCCTGAGCTGGAGGACCATGACTGTGAGAATGATCAACACCCAGCTGGCCCTGAAACTGTGTGGGATCTGCTGCTCCAGCTAGATCCCTACAAATCTACGGCGCCTGAAGGCATTCATCCAGCAATCCACAAGGAGCGAGCTGATGTCATTGCAAAAAACTCTTGATTTTTCAGCAGTCTTGGGAATCTGGAGAGGTGCCAGCTGACTGGGATCTGGTGAACATTGTCCCAATTTTCAAGATGGGCAAGAAAGACAACCCCGGAAGCTACAGGCCTGTCAGTCTCTCTTCGGTGCCTGGTGAAGTTAGGGAGAAAATTATCCTGGAAGGTACTGAAAAACACCTGAAAGACAACACAGTCACTGGTGGTATCCAGCAAAATTTCACAAGAGGGAAGTCCTGTTTATCAAATGTGATTTCCTTTAAAGACCAGGTAACCCACCTACTGGTTATGGGAAGCCAGTTGATGTAAACTTTCTGGATTTCAGTAAAGCTTTCGATACTGTCTGTTGAATAAACACATCATGTGATGGGTAAGCAACTGGCTCAGGGGTCAGGCACAAAGGGTTATAGTGAATAGGGTGAAATCAGACAGGTGACCTGTCACTAGTGAGGTTCCACAGGGCTCCATCTTAGGCCCTGTGCTCTTCAA
>VWZT01002685.1:31659-73857 GCA_013397055.1 Pachycephala philippinensis
TCTGTGCTGGTACAGCCCCACCTTGGATATTGGGTGCAGTTTTGGGCACCACAGCGTGAGGTCATAAAGCTGTTAGAGAGTGTCCAAAGGAGGGCAACAAAGATGGTGAAGGGCCTTGAGGGGAAGCCGTATGAGGAGTGGCTGAGGGCACTTGGTCTGTTCAGCAGACACTGATATCTTCTCTCTGGTAACCAGTGACAGGACCTGAGGGAATGGGGTAAAGTTGTGTCAGGGGAGGTTTAGGTTGGATACCAGGAAAAGGTTCTTCCCCCAGAGGGTGTTTGGGCACTGGAACAGGCTCCCAGGGAAGTGGTCACAGCACCAAGCCTAAGCGAGTTCAAGAAGCATTTGGACAATGCTCTCAGGCACATGGTGTGACTCTTGGGGATGTCCTGTGCAGGAGTTGGACTTGAAGATCCTTGTGGGTCCTTTCCAACTAAGTTTAGTCTGCCATTCTGTGACATATTGGTGTTTTACAGATATAGAGTAATGCTTCACTGGCAAAAAGGAAAACATTTCCTTCCAGCTCAAGTTCAAACACTTTAAAAGCTGTTAATATATTCTTCCTTATTACAAATATTCATCCAATATAGCTTTGAAAGAGTCATTTGGATCCAGAACAAAAACAAGCTACAAGAAATTAAAGAGGTTCAAATAAATATTCACACTTTGCATGCTTATCTAAATCAAACCTCCAAAGCCTTTCAAGTTTGCTCAACATAGATTTCACTCCACCTTGTAAACTGCTTCCTAAATAGGCCTTTAAATTGCTTCAGATCATTTTGGTCACTCAAGACATTCTGCACAGTCGAATAAAATAAAAATAGCAGAAAATCTGAGACTGACACACACACAGAAGTCTATTTATGTGTTCAGTAATTCTTATTCCAGTCAGTCATTCTCACAAGAACTCCAATCTGTCAAAATCTATAATTTTTGGCATGGTTTATCAATATGTATTTTTCATTTGATTTCTCATCTTATATACATTTATGTACTATTCCTTTCTTCCAGAAAGTGAGTTCTGAATAATAGCTGTCTTTATAGAATATGCCATTTTGTGATCTTTTTTACTAAGCTAAAAGGTCACTTTTTCATCTATGTTCACTTCTGGTTACCTTTATTTTAGCTGTTTATATTTTAGAATTTTTGCAAGTTGGTGTCAAAGCCCTCCTGATACTTTTCCTCAGTTATCTGCCTTATTGTATATACTTCCACTTTTCTCTCCCAATTTAATCAGCGTTTAATCAGTGCTTGCAGTCTTGATTAATCACAGGCCTTAAGGTTGCTGGACCATGGATATCTAAGGCCTAAGTAAGTATCCTTATCAAAATTTAAGCAGGTTTAAAAATTGCAGGAAAATAGAAAAATAAATAAAAATTTTACCTCTGCACTAGAGAGGACTAGATTTTCTTCAACACCAGGGTTTTAAGAGAAAGTCTCTGGGTCCATAACCCAGATCATAATCTGGGATCATAACCATCGTACTACTTATTAGAGGCATGAATTTTGCTTGGAGATGAGTATCTAGCAATGTATCCAAGAGGTCAACAAGGGGCCAAGTCCTGTTCCACATCTCCATTAATGATCTGGACAATGGGGCAGAGCCCACTATCAGCAAATTTGGTGATGACACAAAACTGGAATGAGTGGCTGATGCACCAAGGGTTGTGCTGCCTTGTCAGGCTGGAGAAATGGACTGACAGAAACCTTTTCAAGTTCAACAAAGGGAAGTGCAAATTCCTCCACCTGTGTGCAAATAGCATCATGCACAGTACACACTGGGGACCAAGGAGCTGGGAAGTATATTGGCAAAATAGGACTGGGGAATTCTGGTAGACACAAAGTTTGACATAAGCCAGCAATGTGTCCCTGCAAGTAAAGAAGGTGAATGATATTCTGAGCTGCATAAGGAGGAATGTTGCTAGCAGATAGAGGGGGGATTTTGCTGCTTAAAACTTTAGGCAGCTTTTGATAATGAGGAAATTGCTTTGGTGAATCCCATTCTTAAAAGATTTGCTTGTCTTCCTGTATCATGTATCAAAGGTATAGATTCCGCCAGGACACACATATTTGAAAGTGCCTTTTTGAGATCTACTCTGTTTGATCATATTGATTGTTTTCATTTCTTATCCATTTCAGTTCTAATATCTTTAAAGAGATTGATACTTCACTTGAAATAAAATGAAAATATCTTTGCAGTAAGTCTCCTTTCTAATATGAGAACCAGGAATTAAATTTGTTACATGTTGTGTTAAACTTGACAATTAACAAAGAGAATGAGTCACCTACCAATATATGAATTCTCTTATTAATCTGGAAGTGTAAATTAAAGGACTGACTCTGACTATATAATTTGTGTTTCTGAAACTTAAATTTGCAGGTTTATTTTTCATGAAGAACAAATGACATGAATCAAATTCTCTCACATTTCAGTCTTTTTAAATGGTATTTTTTAATTAGATGTTCCAATTAATGCATCAGTATTTTCATGCATCAGACCATTTATCCTATCACATACTGTGGTTCTTTCAAACTATCATTTTGTTTTTCTGCCAGTGAACATCTTTCTCTCTTAAGAATATTTCACTTATTATAGTTTTTTAACTCTTAAAGCATGGGAAATTATTAAAGGCAATTTCTGCTTTCCATAGTTAGATTATGAAGAAATCTTTATGTTAGGCCATTAGAATTTATTACCACTTTGTCATAGCTGGTGAATAATCTTGTATTGCCATGTCACTGAATATTTTGGAAAAAATATTTCGCAATCTATATCACAATGTTTTCATACCACTGAATTATTACCAGTATGTATTTTAAAGCAAGCTATTTGATTCTTATGTTTCTTACCAAATGTTGTCAAAATGGAGAGGATATGGTGAAAAAACATTGCTGAACTCTGCTTGCACAATAAATCTTTAAAGTCAAAATTGCAATGGTAACATCTAGTTTTATTTATTTAAAAATATTGCACATTGGGAATTGATTTTTTTCAACTCTTTTGCTGAAGCTACAACTGGTTTGGCATCTTTATCCTTTATTTGGTTTGCAAGCCCTAAAAAGTTATCTCAAAATACGTTTTAATTTTGCAACAAAAGATGGAGATAAAAGGACACCAGAAACTGCAGGAATTTCTGGGTACAGAAGGACATCTCAGATCCATTGATTCAAGCCATTAATCTGACTGAAGAGAGCTCTACCCTAACATCAATTTCTCCTGTAAGAGTCACCTTCCTTGTCACTCCTCAAGCTTCACCTTTATCCAGTTGCTCAATGGAGTAACAGTGAAGTGAAAATACAATGTTAGGAGTGAGGGATAAGCTCTTAACCTTGATGTTTCTGTAACTGCTCTAAAGGAAAACAAACCAAAGCCATTTTCCAAAGGGTCAGTTATTTCCACTGACTTTAATGTTGCTTAAATATTTTATATCTTTTTGTTCAGCTGCATGGTATGAAAGGAAATAATGATTTACATGTAGAAAGAGAAATCCTAATTTCTTGTTGGAAAACTAAGTGATAGTACAACAACAGAAGACATTTATACAAAATCAGCATAAATATTGGCTATCTTGATGTGTGAATTAGGATAGGAGTCCTGTTTCTCTTTGCAGAAGCAAGAAAAAACAATCAATAGGTAAAAAGAAAATAAAATAGGTACCTATGGTAGTAAGGGCAGCCTAGCAGGCTCTTTGCATACCCTGCTACAAACCAGTAGCTTATATATGGTACACAGGCAAAAATACAGACAGAGACATTTTGTTCACCTCCTCTTATCAGTACTGTTGTCACAGAATAACTGCTTGCCTGTTCACCTCTGCTGTAGGAATTCATGTGTATCTGAGAACGTAATGCGCTTGTCAAAGTGACAACAATCTTGTATTTGGTGCTTCAACATCTGAACAAAAAGCTAGTGGAAAATGTGTGAAATATGTTTAAAAAAAGCCCTCTGGATGTTAAAGGAAAATTCCCTCTGGACTTTAACAATAGAAGGTGGTCAGTAATAAAAAAGCTTTGGTGTTTTAAATAATTGAATGATTGTTGATAACATCAGATACGATCTATTGACCTGAATTTGATATTACAGCCTACATACCAGCTAAATAATTTCCATTTTGAACTAAAATTAAGTGGAATACATTCCTGCAAAGTAACAGTGCACACTGCAAAGAATTTTCTTATCAGAGATACTGATCCAAATCCTAACCAGGTATAAATTAAAGTAAGTGAAAATATGCCAATCATGCCAGTATTACTTGCTCACCATCTTTTTTTTATCATCTCCACACAGTATTTAAACAGAGTACGTTTTTTTTTAAAGTTTTTATTTTCTTTTACTTTTTTTTACAGAAAGATTTATAGAAGACTTTTTTTCATATCTCTCCCAACAACACTTTAATTCTGAGAGTTGGGATATATTCCCAGGACAGCTATAAATTGCTAAAACAAATGTCAACTGCAAAAATGCTTAACTTGAAAGCAAAGCATCCAAGTGAAGAAAAATCTGTAAAGTAGGGAATATGGAACTGACACAACACAAGTACATGAGTATAGCTAGTTAGAAAGGAGTCTCAATCCAATTGCTGTAGGCCTTCTGCCAACTGTGAACTGTAATGGCAGGAAGAGTCATTATAACCTTAGCTAAAATGATGATCGCTCTTTTGGGCCAACACAATACCAGCTATCATTTGCTTTTGGCAAGCAGGACTTTGTCAGCTACTAAGCCTGGGTAGGACACAGGGAACTGGAAGGAAATGAACTTGGAATAATTTTGTTGCTGCATCTTTTGACGTTTCTCAGTAAGATACAAAAACAGTAGGTGGTTACAACATCCATATTACTCATACAATTCATTAATCACTCTCTGTCGTACAATAATAGGAAGTCTTTTTTTAAATAATGACTTCCATTTTCTTCTGCAAAGTGCCTGTGCTTAAGTAGCTAGGAAAGTGTTCTCTAGTTTTGGGCCAAACATTTTTCTTGTGTAAATTCACTGATATGGTACAAAATCTCCTTCGTGTTGCAGGAAGAATGTCAGCTGAGTAATTAAATTCAGCACTTATGAAAGGATAAGAAAATTAAATCTGCTACATTTTTCTCAGTATTGCAGCAGGCTGTATTACTTCAATCTACCATGTTAATGGTAGGGAATATATTTTTATACATCTGTTTCTATGGTAAAAGTGAACCATAGCACACAAGACTTATTAGTAAAGGACTTCCCTCCTGCCAGGAGATTAAGGTATCCCACTCTCAATATAAACCACTAAAGTGACAGGACAGGGAAGTTAATTGTAAAGGATGAGGTGAAATGCACTGAAGTTAAAGATATAATAGCTTCCAAAGTTATCTGGCTTTTTTCCTTCCAGTTTTCTCCTTGGATGGCATGCAAAACCAGATGACATACTTTACTTTACTGTGGACACTACCATTTTTACTACTTTTACTTTATCCACAGGGAGGGGTTTTTGAGCTGTACTCTATACAGAGAGAAAAGCTATCAAAATTCTTTCCTTATTTCTGTTAATCATTTTACTATAAAGAACACTTTAGTTTGTGAATCTTCTGAAAATTTAACCACCTCTCACTGGTTTTTTTGAAAGCTCTCAGCCTACAAGCAGCACTACCATAAATATGCTGATAATAGAAAGAAATAAAAGCAGATGCTGAAGGCTGTTATTAGAAGACCAAGAATTGCTGCTTCTTCTTTGTGGAGTTTGTCAATGAAAAATAATGCATTTGCTACAAAACAAAAATGCTCAACCCCTCAGATTGCATTTTTATAGCCTACATAATAGACTGATGAATTTGAAATTGCGTGGTCTGTCTTATTGCTCCAGTGAAAACTATTCAGCCATTAGCATAAGCATACTAGTAGATACAGAGGAATCTTCTTAGACCATGGATTTAAGTTTGCCCTTTTATTCCACTACACTTGGATGCAGAATTGGGATGAGACCCACATGGGCCATTTAAGCCAGAAGCAAGTGTCTAAACCTGGCCTCTGTACTCCTGGTAGAACTACATAAACAAAGTCAGACAACTGAATTTAACTGCTCTGCAATCTGAATTCCTTTCCAGAACTTAGTCTGAAGATGGTTTCTATCTGATAAGAATTTTTCCTACACGTTTCCAACTTCAGACACATTTTATATTCCTGGTTGCTCCCCAGCATTCATCCATCCTGTCTTTCACACTACTGCAGAAATTACAGGACAGCTACCTTGCTGTTACATACAAAAAACCTTTTATTTGGAATAGACATGACTTCAGTTTCTAGGGCTGGCAAACTAGAACATTTCATAAACAACACATTTAATCAGGGACTTTGTTTTTAATAAATTCCACCTTCTGAAGTTTTTTTTTTTTAGCTTTGATCTACTCGGTGTTAACTCACCAGGATTTAAAGAATTGTACTCATTACACAGCAGTTCAATGGACTCTGCTAGATGGATAGTCTAATTCTAAATTTCTTCTAATCCTAAAGAAGTCTGTCTTATTAATGTATTTCCAAAAACTAACACAAGAAAAAAGAAAAGATATTTTGAATGCTGAACTAAGATTTACATTTTTGCCCTTTAAAGAAAGCTGCAGTTGTTTCTGTGTCCTAGAATTGCACAAAATCTGTTAAATGTAGGAAAGAAAGCTTCTGAGTGCTGTTTTCAATTGTTCAACATTCTACAATTTATTGGTCTTCAGGAAGACATCCAATTACCCTTCAGAGTGTCCCTGCACCTCCATTGTTGCAGCAGTTCTGCATACAAGCAGATGGACAAAATACAGAGGAAAAGAAGTTGGAAGAAAGGGTAAATATTTATTTCAAGTTCTGCTTAGAACATCATTGGACGGATGCTGCATCGTACAAAAATATATTTCAAATTTGTTTGATAGCTGGGAAGCAACACTAGAGACAGTTTGTGATCTTTAAACATTTGGTCTTTCAACCCTCTTACAAAATGAAGCAGAGGTTTAGAGCAAATAAAGTGACTTTTTCCACTTGGCTGTAAACTACAAAATCCATTGATAGATAATACCGACTAGGAAATGGAAAGCCTGCGTATGTTATGTTATCAGTAAAAATATGTCCAGGAAATACATGAATCATAAGAAAACATAAAGACTGCATGTAAAATTTAGAAATTGACTTCACAATAATATTAATCAGAGTTGAAGGCTAAATTTTCCAAATAGTAACATATGTGTTTTGAGTCAATGCAAGTATTTAGGTAAGGGTTAGCATTTGCAGACATAAGCAGGATATGAATTTTGGACTGTCTCTCTAAGCCAGCTATCTAGTAAGTGTTGCTGTTCTGTGGGGCATCTAGTTATCGAGTTTTCTGAAAAAGTGTCTTGTAACAACTCTGTGATAGCTTATTTAAGAAGTAGGAAAAAAAGAGTTATTGTGCAGATGTAATTGTGGTCAGAGAAGAATGGAGTGAGAACATGTGAGAGGAACAACTCTGCAGACACCCAGTGCCTGCAGTGAAGAGGGGAGGTGCTCCAGGCACCGGAGCTGAGATTCCCCTGCAGCCCATGGTGCAGACCATGGTGAAGCAGCTGCGACCCTGCAGCCCATGGAGGACCACGGGGATGCAGAGATTCATCTGCAGCCCATGGAGGAGACCTACATTGGAGCGGGTGGATGCCTGAGATGAGGCTGTGACCCTGCTGAAAACCTGTGCTGGAACAGGCTCCTGGCAGGGACCTACAGACCTGTGGAGAGAGGAGCCCACACCAGGGCAAGTCTCCTGGTAGTATATGTGACTTCATAAGGGACCGGAGCAGGCTGTGCCTGAAGGACTACACCCCATGGAAGAGTGACCCATGTTGCAGCAGTTCCTGGAGGAGTGTTGCCCGTGGGATGGACTCATGCTGGAGAAGTTCATGGAGAATTGTCTCCTGTGAGAGGGCCCCCATGCTGGAGCAGGGGACAGACTCCTCTCCCTGAGCAGTGGAAGAAATGTGTGATGAACTGACCACACATAACCCCCATTGCCTGTGTCCCTGTACTGCAGGAGGAGGAAGAGGTAGAGCTGGGAAGGAGGGAGGAGTGGAGGCAAAAGTGTTTTTAAGGTCTTATTTTACTTCCCCTTATCCTGCTCTGATTTTGCTAGTAATAAATTAATATCTCTAATTTGAGCCCATTTTGCCAGTGATGGTATTTGGTGAGTGATCTCTCTCTTTCCTTATCTCTGCTCATGAACCCTTTGTTATATTTTCTCTCCCCTGTCCATCTATGGAGTGATAGAGTCATCCAGCCAAGGTCAACCCACTGCATATTGGGGTGCCCAAAAGTGTACACAGTACTCAAGGTGAAGCTGCAGAAGTGCAGAGCAGGGTAGGATGATCACCTGTCAAAACACTGTATCTTACATGAATACATGATATATGTACTATACATGAGTACAAGTGCTTTAAATTGAAATCTGGTCTAATGTCTCCACCTACAGACCTATCTCTTTGAACAAAAGGTATTCTGCATAGTTGTTTTTTTTTTTTTTCTTCTTCTTCTTTGGAAAAACCCCACTTCTAAGTTAACATAATTTTATCTGTCACAAAATGAGAATTAAAAATGGAACATTCGCACTTAGACTTGCTTGGCAGCACCGTATAAATTATGGTTTTCATTATGAATAGAAGAAACAGTACAGATCATGATCTTCTATATTGCACCTTCCCATGGAAGAGATCAAAAAGTATCACAAGAATTGGTAACTGTCTCCTGGCAGACCTCTTAGCAAATGAGTATGTACTGTCCATATTTCACCTATGAAAAACTGAAGTATTTTAAGGGTGGGTGACATTTTAAAAAGCAATGGGTAAGTGGAACATTGTGGTTTAGATCTTGACTGAGCAGGGGTTCTTGTGCTTATGTTCATATTTGGATTACCAATATATGCACTGAATGGAAGTCCTTTTACATGAGGTTATTGTTCAAATTCTTTGGTATTTAAAGAAAGGAAAAGACACTCCCATTTACTTCTTAGTATTTCTTATATTGCTTTTTCAGATGTTCTTGTGGTTTTGGTCTCTAGATGAATCAAATACAATCAAATACAATGAAAGGGATGACCTCTGTACCACAAAAAAGTCAGGGCCAGAGTTATTAAGAAAAGATTTATTGCCTTTTCAATAAACACTCTTCATCTTCTGTATCATGAGAAAGCCTTCTATAAGCAACATCTCAACTGAATAGCATCATAACATGCTTTACAAGAAACAAGAATATAAATATACAGCAGTGATAAAATAATTTGCAACTGCAATTAAATTTGAAAATTACACATATAATACTGTCTATCCTCAAAATGAGGAACTAGCATTAAGCTATGCTTAAATCTTTACTCTTTTTGTAAGCTTATTCTTTTTTCATAAGAATTTTTCTATATAAGGCCAGATAATGTCTCTTAAAGGCAGGGGGTTGGAACAAGATCTGTAAGGTTCCTTCCAAACCAAACCATTCTACAATTCAGTGATTCATTCTAAGATATATCAAGTGATGAATGATGACATTATAATATATATTCTCCTGCTGGTAGAACATTATAGACTACTATGCTATACAATAATAAACCTTGATACTACTTAAATATACTGTCAAATCAATTTCTTGCCTAACTTACCCGACTGACTTTCTGTTTATAGAATATTCACCAGACACTTAGATAAGTAAAAAATATTTGATATTATGTTTCTATTTCTACCTTCTAGCTTTTATGAGGTAAAAAAGACTAGTTTCCAGGTTTTAGGAAGAGAGTTAACTATGCACATGGATTTTATAAGCTAATTATAAAAGGCAAAAAAATCCAAAATCCCAGTTGATCTGAAGAAACAGTACAGCAAAGGCACCTACCTTTACTTCTATTTCTGCATGGTGCTTTAAAGTCAGTTCTGAGATTTGATATAAGAAAGAATAGTGTGTTCTTGTTTTGCTTTATTATGTTGGAAAACATGACAAGAAACGCAGAAATCTCACTATAAGGAGTAAATTTCTAGAAAGTGTATGTAGAAGTATGCTTGTGTACATACATGCATACACAAATACACAGAGACACAAAATAAAATTATTTTACGTTTGAGAACAGAAATGTTTATCTGTAACATATTCAGAATTTTTCTGAAGCTAAAAATTTTTTAAAGTAGCTTTCTCTAGGGGAATTAATGTGACCCAATGAAACCCCCCAATTTCCCAGTAGAAATTGTGCCACTGTTGGCAATGGAAACTGGGTCCACAAAATATTCTGGCTTAATTGACATGGCAACCACATAATCATCATGAAACTTCTCATTTTTTTTATGACAAGATTTCTGGTTGGCTGAGAGCTTTGATTCCTTTCTTCTGATCTGACTCTATCAGTTTGGCCTGATGAGTTCTTTGTTGGTTCATTTGTTCATTTTTTTAACGAAAAATGTTATTAAAGTGCTATCCAGATCTTCACAATACTGCAAGCTTTAACAGAGCGAGATATTGGAATATGAGGTAACACCTATTATAATGATTCCATTCATGAAAGCTGCCATGTGACAGCTCCACAGCTGGTATTCCAGAAACAAGGTATGCCACAAGCTAACACTGCAAATGTAGAAAACATTCCTCCCCCAAGTCTCTCTCACCAGAGATCCAAGTCAAGTGCCTTCAGACTTCAATACAGTCAGCATTTGATCACTTAGCCAATAAAGGAATCAGTTGTGTTGGTTTTCCCCCTTTATACTTACCTTCCTCCTCCTCAGGAGTGAGGGTGGCTGCTTTCTTCTCTTTTCCCATAAGCTCAAAAATCTTCAGATGTTCTTGGCTGAAACTCTTGCTAAATTCAGTTAAATCTTCAATTTACATAGAAACTGTAACATAGAAAGCATAGCTCCAAATGATATGACCCACGGATGAAAAGCCATGGAAATAAATTGCGCAGAGTAAAGCTAATTCAATCTTAGGTTATCTACTAAATATCTCATTTTTCCCATGCAATTGAATAAAATTATGCCCTTAAAATCACTTTTACCAGGTTTTTTTCAGTCACCCACTGGCACAGTTTCTAATTTCGTATATAATTTGGATAACTTCAAAATAAGAAGGAGATCGACAGGCAATTTTAAGGCAAAATGAGACCTCCTTAAAGTCAATTATGATAGAAAAAGGACTGTTGGATACATTCAGTCCCTAACTAAATGAGTAAATAAAATTTGGTTTCATTCAAATATAAAAACAACATTAACCAGTAATTTAGGAGAGAAATTAGGGAATGTTATCTGGAATTTTTGTGATCTTACTACTTTTGGTCGATACTTGAGGCATCCTTGGAAATTGTAGCTTTCTTGAAAAGTTTTAGTTGGTTTCTTCTTTTTGGTCTTTGGAAGCTATGAAGAAAGTCAGGCTTGAAAAAAAGAAAAATTCTTACTGAGATGAAAAGTCAGATTTATTCCATAATGTCCCAAGAATTATTTAGGGTTAACAGGAGTCAGGCAAGTTATTTTATGCACATCTCAAAAGCTTTAATTGCATCATTTATCATTGAAAACCTGAAGCTGGCAGGAAGGTATCGACATTAAGAAAATGTGCAGTTTCCCACAGGAATTTTACTATCCAGCACCATGGAACACCCGCCACACAGTGGTCACTGTCACCATAAGCACCTCTGAGCAACACAATAACAAGTTTGCTTGGGGTGAAGAGTGAAATTCCCTTTCCTTGTGTGCAGATTTGTTGTAGAGCACAAGGGCTGCACTAAACTTTTATGAAAGCTTGCCAGATGAAAAGCTTTTATGAATATAAACGTTTTAGACTATAATGAGCACTCAAATTGCAGTTATTAGTTTGAGTAAGCATGCTTTTAAAGGAATATGTTAAAAGGAACAAAAGAAATAGAAAATAAAAAAACCAGTGGTATTCCACATGCACTGTAAATGAGCTGAATCTTGCTAACCCTCTGGTAGTGCTGTAGTGTTGTACTGTTGCTTCAGTAGTTTCTATAATCTCAGTTCTAGTAAGGGGAGGCAGCGAGGAATGTGGGTTATACATAATTCGTAGAGGAGTTTGGGGAATTTCTAATGAAGCACAATCCTGCAAACACAGTTTTGGTCAGATGACTGACTTTGCTGGAGTAAATGAGCTTACACCTTACAGATAGACAATTCTTTATAGCTATGGTGAATGTGAAACTCAGCAGTATAAACCAACACAAATAATAAAAAAGGAAAATGAAAAGAATAAATCATGATAAAATTCTCTCTCTTGATTACTGTCTCTCCCTTCTGTTTTTTATGTATAAGACATATTTCTCTTTATGAAAAATGTGTTAAGAAAAGCGTTAAGGTAATTTTTGCTTTTTAACTGATAGAAATAACAGCAGTGGAGTTAATAGTTTTCATCTGATGCTAAGGCTTTCAAGCCAATTCTTTAAATTCTTCTCTCTGTTATAAAATTCTGTAAAAGTTTTGCTCACCCCACTCAGTGGCTTTTTTTCCAAAACTGACGAATCCTTGCCTACTTAATGGTATGATTATACTAGCATGTAGTGGGAACAGAGGAGAAGAGCAAAATAATTGATGCCAAGGGCCTGACATCCTCAATTTTTTTTTTTTTTTTTTTTTTCTGATTAGATCTTTAGAATTTANTTTTTTTTTTTTTTTTTGTAGAATACATGAGCCTTTCAAATGCAGCAAGAGAAACTTATTATTCTCGTTCAAAAATGTCAACAATTTCTCTGTTTAGTAACAGAAATTATTATCTGCAAGGTCTTAGCTTGTTACATTTGGTATCAGATTTCTATTCTCATTTTAACAAAAATCTAATTTATGTTTTAACACCTATGCCATCCACAAGTTTTGTGATTTAAGATCAGCTATCATCAACATCAGTTTCCAGAGCTAGTGAGCAGACTTTGGAAGTCCCAAGACCTCAGTGAACTGCAGAGTTCAAACAGTTCAGTGAGATTTGCTGTAGGACTTGAAGTCTCTGGAAATATTGCTTCATTTGAAGGAAAAAAAAAATAAGGACATTGAAGCAAAAGATGAACACTGCAGCCCAGTTGCTTTGGCTTACTAGACTTACAAGAGAAAGTGATGGTTATGTAATTCTTTTTCCTATTCATTTTGACAACTGTATCCTTAACATTTTGTAATAGTATCAAAATCCTATCAAAATACAATTTCGTATACCCTCAGTCTCATCAGTAGCTGCAACACCACATCTGAGAAGGCATTATTACTTACATCAGCATTGTAGTTCTGCAGAAAAAAAAAAAAAAGAAATGAAAAAAAAGTCTCCTAAGATGAAAGAAAAGCTAAAAGGAAAAAGAAAACCAGCCCAAAAACTTCAAGTTTTTGCAAAGAAATAAAAGTTCATGGCAAAGTGGTGGAATATTGTTCAGAAGCTATGCATCAGCTCTCTCATCTTTCCACGCAATGTATGTTTCTTGCAGAAGAAAATTCTCAGCAAATACTGGAAGCTCTTTCAATGAGGTGCCTGATATTCTGATAAAATCTTCTGGTAAAGGATGTCCACTGAGCCACTTTAGTTTGTGGATAGTATGATACACAAGAAGATCTGACTGAGGAATATGGAGAGCTTTACATTTGTTCAGTGCCCACTAATTAACTGCCTTTCAAATTATTAGAAAATTATGGAGCCAGAGGTTTTAATGTTATTTAAAACTGATATGTGAGAGGTCTGAGTAGGAAAAAAAAGAACAAAATCAAAACAAAAGCCTGACTCTCAAGGTTCTTCTTCTTCTTTTTTTCTCTGTTTTTCATCTTTTATAAAATTTATTTTATTTTATTTTATTTTGCTTTTCAGAATTCTTCGAGCAGCTTGCCTAGAGAGCTCAAAGAAATGGAAAATATGAAGTGTCAAAGGAAAAGAAAGTGGGTAATGTCAAACACTTTTTTAGATCTAGAAAGATTTAAATCTAAATTAATTAATACCTATGAGGTACTTCCATTATTAAAAAATATGCTCATACATTCCCAAGGTATCTTTTCCTTAGCTTATTTTTATCAGTATTTTCTGACAAAAATAACTTCTGCATGGTAAAACAGTGATCAGTCTATAACATTCAGGACTTGACATAACACTGATAGGTGAATAAAAATCCATAACATATGTAATACAGATATTTTGGTTGTCCAGCTAAAGAGAGTAGAAGCCTCTAGTGAATGCAGAGAGGTTTGGTATGATTTCTGAAGAAAATCAGTTCACAACAGAAAAATACTAATTGCAGCATCACCAAAATCTTTAAAATAAATAAATAAAAGACCATTTCTTCTGACTCTGGAAAGTATTTACATATGTCACAATTACTCCCAGCCTGAATGTTCTAAGGTATAGCGTTCACTAGCTTCCATGCAACTATTAATAATCCATCATGAACATTTAGCTGTACATATTTTTTTTTTTTTAGTTTTTTGTACACTGCTTGAAAGTCTGCAGCACAGAAATGTTAATTGAAAACCCTTGCAAGTTTACACTTAATAGTCCATGGTTCTTCAAAGCATAAAATTTCAAAAATGACGAGAGTTACTTAAAAAAAAAGAAGAGGTGTTTAACCCAATTATTCCTACCGAGAATACAGATTGTATCTCTTTCTCTTCCACGAGATTCATCACACAGAGAAAAGAATTGCACAGAGAGGAAAGAAAATGACAGCACGGTTGTTCTGAAGATTACATGATCAATTCCCTTCCTGTGCTTATAAAAGTCACTAAGCTCAAGACTCTAAAAAGCCTGGTGCAGAAAAGACCTGGAATAACTTTTTTAATTATGGAGCTGCTGACAGAGTGACACATTACTCAGTAAGCCTAAAATCCTTGTGAGAGTGTGTAACACATATCCTTAAAAATTTTTATCATGCACTTTTTTAGTTCAAGAAAATTTGAATTCATGCTAATTTAACTCTCTTCAGGTTTTCCAGCATACAGATCTACGTTAATGAATAAAACACAACTGCATATAGAAGTACCAAATTTTTGAAGTAAAGGTTTTCTTAACGTATTTTTTATTGCTGAAAATGCAGCTACTTTAGGCTGCTTTCCAGTGATTTTTATATATTGAAATTTCCAACTCTGTCTTTAAACATACAAAGAAGAAATTCATCAAGTTTGCAAAAAAATTATAATTTTTTGTACATATGGACATCATTTTGTGTTATGCTAATGGGACAGTAAGTTTTTCTTCTAGTTTTCTGTTTTTACATAACCAATGAATTAGTTTGCTATGTCTAAAGAAGTGAAACTGATATGTTGAATGTTTTCCTTTATCCTTTTTATGATTTCTAAGTCATTCGCAGCTCTTCATATGGATTCAGTATCATCAGGCTTTCCTAAGATAACAAATGGGGGAATGATAACATTTGCCTTGCATGCAGCAAAAACTAGGACTCGTCATTCTTGTAACAGAATTAGAAAAATTGCATTTGGATATTGATACATTCCAAGATGAATCCTACCTTATATTTCTGCATCATACAGTGCAGTCCTATGTGGACACAACAGCCTCTGGTAGCCTGCAAAGGCTTTTCCACAGTGGATTTTTTGCTTCTTTGTATACAGCTAGAATGTTTTTGCATTGCCAGTAGAAGGCATAGCATGAGGCATACATGAAAGAAGGTCGATAATGGGAGGTATGTCCAGCCTCACAAAATTCAGGGGTCGCTTTCTTTCAGAAGCTTTAGATAATAGGCTAAGATTTCATCTAATCTTCTAAAATAATGAGTATAAGTAAATAGTGAATTTGTATTCTATTCTATTCCCTTTTCCCTTCAGATATGCAATGGGATATGCTAGTATATTTCCCAGACAACTCACACTGCATGATTCTGATCTAGGCTTCTGGTCTAGTGGCACATCTCTTTCTTGTTATAAATTTTATGGAAGTCAGAAGTTACAATTTTTGAGGAAAAAGCAAAACTTTACTTGAAAATAAGCAAATTTTTAAACACTATTTTTATATAAGAATAGAGTACCCTAGGAGTCCAAGGGTTCTGATGACCTTTACACATAAAATTATGATTCATTTAAAAAAATGACAAAAAAATCCTTTTATTACAAGCTACATAGAAGTTGTTTGTTAATGTGGCTATGTAACCCTGTGGCTAAATCTCCTGTGTCCTTCCTGATTTATTTTTGAAGGTTATTCTTGATTAAAGCCATTATCTTTCTGTTTAGAAAAATAAGTGTGTAATCACTCTAATTTTAGAGCATCTTTGATATCAAGATGTTGTTTTGCAGTAAGCAGTGGGGCTTTTTATTCATGTGTTGATTACAAAGCACATATCTTACAGGTCATTTCATTACCAATCCACTACCCGGAGATCATTCTAAGAGAAAATCACATCCTTAACAAAAATCTCTTCTGGTTACAAGTACTAAGGCTGACAGCCCTTAGTAGTACTGTTAAACAGTCCAGAAGAAAAACAATAAATTCTTAAATAGGCAAGCAGTGCTATGAAAGTATCCAGTACATTTACACTACATATTTAATGGAAAAAAAGAACTAAACAAGAAGGAAAACTCAAGAGTGAAATCGACCTCCCTCAACCACAACAGACTTATAGACCACTATGTTTACAATACACTTTTATTTTTTATATATTCCATTTAATTCAAATTAAATAAATGCATATCACTCCAATAGCTGGAGAATCTCAGGTTTTAAAGATTAAAGTATATTTTGTTCAGGAACAAAACGAGGACAAATTTAATGACTTGGGCCTGTTGGAGTGAGTTCAGAAGAGGACCATGAAGATGATCAAAGCGCTGGAGAACCTTTCTTATGAAGACAGGCTGAGAGAGTTGGGGTTGTTCAGCATGGAGAATAGAACATTCAGGGGAGACCTTCTAGCAGCCTTCCAGTACCTACAGAGGACCTAAAAGAAATCTGGAGAGAGGCTTTCCCCAAGGGAATGCAGTGATAGGACAAGGGGGAATGGCTTCAAACTGAAAGAGGACTGGTTTGCATTAGATATTGGAAAAAAATTCTGCACTACTAGGATGGTGAGGCACTGGAAGAGGTTGCCCATAAAAACTGTGAATGCCCCATCCCTGGAGGGGTACAAGGCCAAGTTTGATGGGGCTTTGAGAACCTGCTTTAGTGGAAAGCATTCCTGCCCCCAGCACCACAGCTGGAACTAGATGTTCTTTGATGTCCCTTCCATCCCAAGTCATTCTATGATTCTCTGAAAATATTGGCAATACTGTCTTCATTGAAGTTAGCACATGTAAAATCCAGTCTTCTGAGCATTAAATTAGTCTTCTTGCAAAATCCTTCATCTTTTATTTTATGCCACTATATTTCAGTGTAAATAAAAATACATAAACAAATGTGTGCTCAAGTGGACTGAAAAGACAGAATATGTATTCCATTGTAAAAGCTCTTGGTAAATTACTAGAATAATTAAATCAGTCTTTATTTTTGGTATTCTTAATAAAGTAGAAAATTTCTTTCTAAGCCAGAGAAACAAACAGCCAATTAGTCATCAAACACTTGTTTTTAGATTTAAAGCAAATCTCTTTTTCACAGAATCTTTTCTCACCATACTTTGATAAAAAACACACATCCCATGCCACTTTAGACACCATGAAACAGAATATGAAATGATATTTGTGTGCAAACTATCGCATTTTGCTGGTTCATTTTCAAGATCTGTGGTATTTACATATGACCTTTCCATTTTTATTAACAGTTTATTGGATTTTTGCATTCTGGCCAGCAGAAGAGAAAGGTAATTTACACAGAGATTTGACAGTTATACACACAGCTATAAACTTCGGTCCATTAACTTATTTCTCATGTAACCTTTATCAGATTCTACCCAAACACCCAAATAAGCACTATATCTTGTTATTCTTTAATTTAAAAAGCCCTCATTGTAAGTCCCTACTTATGGAACATCAAGTGCAAGTAGAAGCTCTGCACAAGCTTTTATCACGGCTTTCCCTGCCTCTTAGTATATAGAGATGTCAATTTAAATTATATTACTCAAGATCAAGTTGTTTATATACTAATTACATTTGTGTCTTGAATTAGCAGAAGATGGCAACGTTTTTATTCTTTTTTTTTAAATACAGGTGGTTACTCTGATTGAACTATTGCAAGGATGTTTAAAGAATCACACATAATTGAACAGATGTACAATTTTGCATGTGAATGTCATTAGTTGTTACATAAACACGAGTAAACAACATGCTTACAGGTAAACACAACATGCACACAGGAAGGGCAGCACAGAAATTCTGTGTGGTCAGTCCACACATGCTAAGACTTTCTACACAATTTTCTGACTTTATCTCCAGAATATGGATGTCTGTCAGCAAAGCATCCTTCAGATAAGTTATCTCTGGTGCACAATGCGATCTTTTTAAAGACAAGACATTGCTTACCTTTTACCTGTTTGCAGGAAGTTTCCTTGCAACTTACCTAAAAATGTAAGGATGGAATCTCTCACAAAAGTGTTTCTTTCAGAAGATGAAAGATTTCTTAGTATTTTACAGCTTGAAATCAAAATTATTTTTAAAAAGGGCAAAATTCTTAATAGACTCCAGTAGGTAGAATTTTTCCTAAACTTTCTTACACATTTTTTTTTTTCCTTAGCAACAGTAAATTCATACCTCACAAGAGTAAGTCAGATTACAAAGATAATTTTGACTGACTTTTGGATGGCAAATCCTGGATATACACCAAGTAACTTGGGATGGCCCTAATTACTAGTTTAAACTAAATGTGGCATTTCTTTCAAACAGCAAATCTATTTCAATTACAAAGACACCAAGATATCAAAAAAACTCTATTTCCCAAACAAAACGTAAATTGTGTTTTACATTTAGCTTAATTAATATCAATATCTAACCATCATAGTCACTTCAGTTCAGTCTTCTTAATCAGAAATTAAAGTAAGTCTTCTTAAAATAGCTTTATACCAGAACTATTTTACTGTTTCACGAATAAGCTAAACAGGTAGAATTTTTAATCAAAACAAGAAAGAAAAATACTACATTTTTCCCGCTACTTGAATTCTGGGAAATGAATGTGAATGAATGAATGAATGATTGTTAGAGAAAATTTAATTTTAACTAATAAAAAAATAAATTTTAATTTACTAACATAGCTGTAGGGTAAAAAAAAAAAGCTTGTTGTTTAAGTCTACTTTCTATTTATCCAGTCAGGAAACATATATGCTAGATAGTATCCTTACAAGGGAAAAAAAGTCTGAATTTTAAGATATCTCTAAAACACAGCAATAAATTTCAAAGGGAAGAATATAAAGAGATATATTCTGTTGTCTTTGCGGATTCCAAGAAGAAAAGATTCATCCTTTATAAAGACTGGAAGTCTTCCAAAGGCAACTGAGATTCAAACCTTTTAATGATCAATTGGAACAGTATATGCACTTCCTTCTTGATTTAACTGATAAAGGTGACAAGTAACAGTTCTTTAATCCTCAGAGAGTATGCGGGGTACAAGAGGGATACAGTGGAGGCTGAGCAAATGTCCTGATTTGGTTTGAAACTTTAAAGGGAATTCACTCTTCTGCAAATGTCCATCATCCAGAGAGTGTAAAATGAAATGACAGGTACCTATAGAGATTAGACAACTCCAGCATTTCGGTTTGCCCTTTATGGCAGAGCACACTAGGGTTCACTGTCCTCATTAAGCTAAAGTGGCAAAGTCACAGAGTGTGCTACCTGGGTGCACACAAGGAATGGACATGATTTATTAAAACAAAAAGCAGCAGTAGTGACTAATTTTAGCAGAATAATAATTTTAAGCAATGTTAAGCAAAGGTTATCAGGCCTTTTTTCAAGTGACATATCCTACCACTGTATGGAGAAAAGAATTACAGGCAGGACTAAAAGGAAATTTTGAGAAACCACTTTTAGATAATGTGCATTTTCTGTTATTAAAGAAAATATTTTCACACTTTGCTCTACCCTCTATTGTTGCCAGGGTTCTGTGAAGGCACAGTAAGAATAGAATGGCTAGTGTTATATTTTATCAAAATCTCAAAAAATATGCTTTGCCTTTGGAATAACTATGCCAAATTTTCCACTATAAATAAAAAAAAGGAGGAATGAAGAAAATCAATTTCTCTTAGAGAAAAACTCCTAGAAAGGACGTTTGAATTCTGGGCAGTTCTAATCTTGGGAGTGAAATAAATATTCCAAGGAGTGAATTAAATTGCCACCAAAGAGAAATCAAAATTCAGAATACTGTGTACTCTAAATTAGGTGGAGGGGTAGACTATCTCATCATTACAGGCATCTAAAAATTCAGTTTCTAGATTATGATGCTTAGGTTGCACCTCATCAACTGAGACAAAACACCTTATGAGGCTAATTCTTCTGAATACATAAGAATGCCTCTAAAACATAGTAAGTTAATTTTTATTTATTTTTTCTCTCTATGAATAACAATATAAATCTAACTTTTATGTGTATGCTTAACTTTTAGATGGTTAAAATCACTAAAATATAATCACAATTCTGAGCGTTCTGCTAAATGAGATAACATATTTGTGAAGAAGCAGTGATTGATGCCTCATAAATCAAGATAAATAAAACTACAGCTGAAGTTGTTAAAGAGTGAAAAAGACAAAATAAACAACCAAACAACCAAAAAGAAAAATAACTTTGAGCCACAAGGTAATGTAAATTGCTGCTGTAAACTTACTTTAAAATACTATTTATTGGGAAAGAGAATGATAATTGCATTAAACATAAAAGGTACATAAAACATTGAACATGAATGTAAGTCTCCAAACGAGTGGATACTCCTGCTAGCCTGAAATAACCTGTTATGGACCCAGTTTTGCCAGCAGAGATACCAACCCAAACCTGAGGAACATTTTAGCCACACCAACTACTGTGTTTCTCTTGATGGCTTATTAAGAGCATTTAAGATTTCTGTAAAGCACCAAATTGCACAAGAGAGTCTTATACAGAAGTTCACACACAAATTGTCCAAGTGCTGTTCTGAGTGCATTGTTGTCTATCCACGTGCTCCCCTGCTATATTTAATACTGCTCAGCCACTATGCCATGCTGCTTACACAGAGGATTTTCTGATCAACATAAAGTGGGCAGGATCCCTAACATCTCGTTCTTGCTCTCAAAGGACTGTGTCAATTTTACATCTTTTATTTTTTTCCATATACGTCTCTTTATTTTTGAAATAATTTTGATTAATATGTGTTCTTGCCAGTGAAAAGAATGAGCATGAAATCTGATTTAGTCTCTCCTTTAATTCCCCAGTTCCTGGAATTTTTTTGTACATTTATGGTCACTTATGGAAAAGCATTCTAGATACCCCACAATTAACCTTTCACTCTGTTGCAGCTATTATATTGCTAGAAGAGATAAGAGGATGAGATAAATCATAATGGGTGTCTAATGCACTGCAGAACTAGCTTTTCTGGAGAGAAGCACAATGGATTACTGTGGCAATGCAGCTCCTGAAAACCAAGCTAAGGCAGGCCTAGTTCCTTCCTCAGCTGTGAAGAAACTAATTTCTAATCTTGTAAGACAAATACGAGAGAAATAATTGAGACACTTAGAACCTGTACTGTCACTTCTCAATAATACCACAAAGATATCTACTTTAATCTATTTTGTTTGTTGAATTTTGAAGTTTCAAAATATCTGCTTATTTATTAATTTCAAATCCATTTCTTAAGGGCCTTTACATGCCATAACCTAAAGAGAGAGAAGGAAACAGTTGTTAGGAAACCCCCTCAGCAATGATAATCTTGAAAATTTTCATTGCATCTTCTTCTGCATCAGTTATCAGTTATAACTGTGGTGCTAAATATGTGACCATTCCAATCTCCGTGGAAATTGTTAGAAGAAGGAGAAGATATTTTGTCTACAAAAATATACAGTCAATTTAAGATAGGCAAAGACAAACAATTGGAAGGACCAAACTGATGATGCTGAGCTTGATGCACCCCAGGATACTGTTGGTCATTTTGGCTGCCAGGGCACACTGCTGTTGATGTTAATAGCTAAATCTTTGCTACCAATTATAAGCTTAAAATGGACTCCACCAATATTAACTCAACAACTTACTTTAGTAACTTGGAAAGAGACTGAGAAAAAATATAATTTTCAGAGGTATTTTGTTTTCTGTGAAAATGTGACTGTAATAGCACAGGTGAATTCAGGAGGCTTCAGTCACATAATAAAACTCTGTATGCTAATGTAGTGTCACCTGAAGTTCAGCCAAGCAGTAAAGCCTGTCTCAGACAGAAGTCATCAAGTAAGCACAGAAAAGTACAAATGATCACCAGAGGGAAGTGACTATGTTGAATGAAAGTTGAAAGAAATTTCACATATATTAATGGCAAAATGTCTGTTTCACAAAGCAAATTACACACCAGCACCAGAATGATTGACTGCCTTGGGAAAGTACAGAACAGTACATGATGGAAAGGGGGAAATAACATTGAGAACTTCCACCAGAATTAGTGCAGGAAAGATAATTCAGAGTAAGAAACAAAGGAACAGACTGGCCCAAATTTCATATGCTGATACTCTGAGAAGAATCTAGATAAATGCTGATTTCAAAATGGCAGTCTTTCTAGTGTAATTTTATTTAGATTAGGAATCCTTAAAAAAACTTGAGAAAAGCAGTTAAAAGCTTAAAATACCACCTAAATTAAAAAATACCGCTACACACTGTAAGGCAATTGCTGAGTAATATTTATCAAATCAGGTAGTTCTCTTCAAGGACCAGTAAAAGGAGATGATTCCACAAATGCTCTGAAAAACGGAAAATTCTTTTGAGACTGACAGTACTTCAAAGCCTCTTTTCATTTTCTGTGCTTAAGATATCTGTTTTTTCTGCATTGTATGAATTAGTCAGATTACCAAAATAAACAGCTGTCTTAACATCACCAAACTGAATATATGCAGCTGCCTCCGCAATCCAGTATGGATTAGAAATAAAATTGAAAACATAAATAATCAAAGTATTAAGCATTACAGAAGATGGCAAAACTAATACGTACAACTTCAGCATCATACAGAATTTGGGATTAATGCTTAAGTAGAATGAGTTTAAATGCCTAATGACGGATAACTTATGTCTAACCTGACCTTACCCAGAGAGTACAGGGAATTCAGGACTAGTGAACAGTGAGAGAATAAAACAAAGCAGGAAAGATTTAGGCTGCATGAGTTCTGTTGAGGTGCTGAAATCCAATAAAATCTATACAGGTTACCCTAAAAACGGTTGAGAGAGCAAAAAGGAGCAGGTAATTTTCTATGGATTTCCTGCTATATCACAGTAACTAAAATTTCTTTGCCATTATTATTAAAATGCCAGAGATGTTGCACAACACGACAGTACAGGATCCCTGGGCTTTTCTTGGCTTGAGCAAAAAAGACAGGGGTTCTTATGTTGTCCAAAATACCAGCAGATAAACATTCCTTTCTGGAGGTTTCTTAATATTCAAAGAAAAAAAAAAACAGGAACACCAGAAACAAAAAGCTTCTAATTAATTGTCGTGACCATGACATTCAAGTTGCTTGAAGAAGCAATGAAGAAGGTAAGAAAGAAGTGTCGGAAAAGACAGTTTGATAAAAAGTACTGTAAGGCATTATTAAATATCGTATAAAGAACGTAACTTGCTGATGAGTAGAAATTAAATAGGGGAAAACTTAGTCTAAACTTCAGGATGGACTATTTTTGAAGTATTATAAATTAATATTTTCAAAATAAGAATCTAATTATTTTTCCTCCACATTCTGCCATATCCTGCTTTAATCTCCATTCTTTGATCTTGTAGTCAAGTCAATATTTTTGTCAATATGTTTCTTCTTCTTATAGATGTCTAAGATAGCTAACTAAAACTGCAGTGATGAGAATCAAATTAAAAACAGCAGCTCTGTTCTTAAACACTTTACACTTCTTCAGAAGAGATTGCTTGTTGAAATAGCTAACCTCCTTATAAAACTAACAGCCATTTGTGCAATGTCAGCAATCACATTCTGCTGGATTTGTTTTTCTCAGCTTCCATTTCATTTCATTAAGGACAAACTTCGGTGATTTCATGTGATTTTAATTAGATACATGCCTATGGATTTTGGAGCTAGGTCTTTAAATTTCACTTCTCAGATGTTTTGATTTTACACTACAAAAGAAAATTAGTTAACAGTGAAAATAATCTTCAAAGGATTTAGTTCTTTCTGCTTGTGTTTCTACTTATTTTCTTGTTCTTAATGTGTAATTGAAAACAGAACAGCTAATGAATTCATTGTATAGTAAGAATGACATAGGGACTTTTTATTGAAATACAGAAGCCAGTTTTCCATCTCAGCATTTTAAAAATTGGACTGTCTGTTGAACTTTTACTGTCTGTTAGACAATAAAAGTGTATGACAAAACTCCAAAACTAGCAACTAAATTTTCTATTTTTCCAGGATCATGCACAGCTCTAAACATATGTTAGTCTCCAATCAGGGAAGTTTGGCTGAGAGCGACTTTTTCTACCAGAAACTCCATAATTTATTTTGTCAGCATGATTTCTCTACTCTTTCCCCATCATATGACCTCCATATTGAATGATATCAAAAAACCAAACAAATTGGGGTAAACTGATACTACCCCTAACCATAATCAATCTTCTGCTTTCTAGTCAAGCAATTTATAATTTTGTTTATCTAGTTTGTTTTAAATGTTTCATAATCCTATTTTTTAATCTATATTATCTCAAATATCAGTGTCCTTAATATCATTCATCATAGATCTATTAAGTGTTCCCTGCTTGCTCTCCCATTCTGAGGTTTAATTCTTGCTCCAAGTTTTAATTAATTTATTTAAAATACAGTTTTCTAGCTTCTGAAATATTCCCAAAATACCCTTTGTTTGGTTTTTTCTCCCAAAAAAGAGAATTCTTAAAATTGTAGAATCATAGAATGTCCTCGGTTGAAAGCGACCTTAAAGATCATCTAGCTCCAACCCCTGCCATGGACAGGGACACTTTTCACTAGAGCAGGTTGCCCAAAGCTCCATGCAACCTGGCCTTGAACACTTCCAGGGATGGGTCATCCACAACTTCTCTGGACAACCTCTTCCAGTGCCTTACCACCGTGACAATAAAAAATTTCTTCCTAATATCTAGTCTAAACCTACTCTCTTCAGAAGCCATTCCCCCTTGTCCTGCCCCCATTTTTAACACGCCCTAGTAAAAAGTTACTCTGCATTTTCCCTGTGGGCTCCCTTCAGGTACTGGAAGGCTGCAAGTAGGTCACCTCAAAGCCTCTCTTTCCCAGGCTGAACAAACTCAATTCTCTCAGGCTTTCCGCATAGGAGAGCTGTTGCATCCCTCTAATCAACTTGGTGGCCTCCTCTGGACTCGCTCCAGCAGGTCCATGTCCTTCCTGTGCTGGGGACCCCAGAGCTGGATGCAGTGTTCCAGGTGGGGTCTCACCAGAGCAGAGCAGGGGGCAGAACTCCCTCCCTCCCCTGCTCCCCCTGCTCTGGATGCAGCCCAGGACACGTTTGGCTTTCTGGGCTGTGAGTGCACATGGCTGGGTCATGTCCAGACTCTTATCCACTCACTGCTTATCCACCAGCGCCCTCAGGTTCTTCTTTTATTTTTCAGAAATGAAGGCTACTATTACAAAATGGTTTACTTATATTTCTTTTCATTTTATATATTTTTATTGTAATCTGAATAAAAGAGAGAGGCTGTTCACTTGTTAACCTTGTACGATGTGAAAGCCTTAATAAAGCTGGGAAAATTAATTTAAAAATATCTTACGTTTCTTTCAATTTAAGATCATGTAACATTGACTTTATTGGATCATCACAGACTATCAAAGAACACCCTGTGAATAGTATGATCCACTTTAGATTCAAATTTCCAAAGCATAAAGCTGTTATACAGATTCTTGTCAGATACAAAGGAATAAAAACAGAAACATTGCCCGTTGAATAGATAGTGCAATGTGAAATTGAGAAAAAAGTATTACTTCTATACTTTTGTAATTTCTTCTAAGGAAAACAATGTCTTGTTGTATACAAAGCCTTTTCATACAGAGTGCCAT
This sequence comes from Pachycephala philippinensis, assembly GCA_013397055.1. Classification (NCBI taxonomy): domain Eukaryota; kingdom Metazoa; phylum Chordata; class Aves; order Passeriformes; genus Pachycephala; species Pachycephala philippinensis. The sequence goes on from VWZT01002685.1 coordinate 57,696, forward strand.
TCATTTTACAACTTTGTGATTTTAGTACCACAAAATTTTACTGACTTAGGAAATACGCTATTTTTATGGGTGTTTTTTCACTAGGGAGAACAGATTAAACCACTCATGCATACAATCAATCTGTTAAGGAAAAGAAGAGATTACTGTAACCTAGAGATTTCCCCATGTCTGCTAGTAAACCGATAAAAGAGCAGAACAGCTTATTCTGAATGTTCCAGACCATGCTCCCTATTAAATTTATATTGAAGTCTGCTTAAATTAAATGTGACTAAAGAAATATCCTTTTCTCTCTGTGAAGTTTTCAGATCTATCACAAACAAGCTAGCTCACTGGAGATACAATGAAGTGCAAACCATCAGGAAGGCATCCAGCTACATGATAGGAATAGGTCCAGAAAAACTCCAGCTGTTTATGCAAATGGTGATACTGAGTGGCTGGCATCTTATCAAGGACCAGAGGATCAGTGGCATATTGGTGTACTCTTTTAACGTCTAATGGATGTTTACTGCATCAAACAGGAAAAATAAACAAAAATTCCCAGCAAAGTTTAAAAGATTTGCTGAACTGGGACATTCAACAGTGCGTCATCTAGTCCTAATCAATTAAATTTGCCCAGAGGTTATACTTCTCTATTGCAGTTCTGTGTCTCCTCAGGCTCAAAGTATTTTCTTTTTCTCAAAGCAATTTCTGAAATACAGCCACTTATCATGTGCATGCTGCCAACAGATCCCCTATTTTGTTCTGGTTTTTTCTTCAATTTGGCATCTGAATATTTTTCTGTGTATCTATGTTATGGTTTTATTTTGTTACTTCTGAAGAGAACGAATCCTTCTATTTAATTAACTGAAAATTAATGTAATTTATTTCTGTAATATTATCTTAGTTGTATGAATAGGTCACATACATGAAAAAATGAGTATCTGGATCTAAAATGTTTCTAGCTCAAAAAGTATCTCATAAAGCACTCAGTCATTGGCCAAGCATTTAATGTTCTCTCAAGCACATGAAAACCAAGACAGTAACACCTGTAGAATGAAAATGTGTTTTTCTAGGTGTCTCAGCTGTGCCTCGTCATAGATATTGCCCAGCAGCAAACAATTCTGACTGACTCAAATAAGAATCTACAAAGGCTGCTGCTTTCATTTAAAGTGAGAGTAGGAAATGAGAAGTGTTCAGGCAGATAACATTCTCTTGCTGTAGAGATAAAGATGTTTGAGGGATTTTATTTGCTGTAGAAATGAGGATCTTATTTTCCTTCCAAATGTCTTCTCCCTGTTCATTCCTGTGATGTATATCAAGATATGCATTCAGATCCCTTACTCAGCATGAAATTTCATCACTGCCTTTTGGGAACATGCTTTCACTAAATTTACTTATCCACATTGGATACCTAAACACTGATGAATCTGAAAAGGCTTCAGTATTTTTAAAATCTGGACACTAAAATATTATTTAGATTTTCAAGTAAAGTGATAAAATATAATTAAAAGACAGGATTGAAACTGTACACCAGCTGTTGCTTGTTCATCTAGTATAACTAGACCTCAGTTCCTCACCAAGACTAACACCCGGTACAATAAAGCATTCTTTTCATCTGGTAGAAAAACAAGGAAGAAAACAGAAGTATTTCTTTTCATGTCAGTTTAAGACATTCTTGAGTGGCCTTGTACATGATCAAAATCAAGCTTGTAACATGTTTTTCATCTTTCAGAAGAACCTGACAGAATTTGCTTTTAAAGTTCCATTTTCCAAGAGAAAAATATACTGTAAACAAAGGTCTCATGTTTCCTTCTGGGGTTGTTTGGGTTTTCTTTAGTGTTGTTTTATTTGTGGTTCTTGTTTATTTTTTTCAAACTTTGTTTGTTTCATTCCCTTTATAGTTGTTTCCTGACACAATTTATGGGTCTGGCAATGACCAAGAGATACAGAAAAAGACATTAATTGCTTCTTAGTGTTCTTAGCTGCATTACTTAGTGTTCTTACACATTACTATGGAGGCTTCTGGCTTTCTCATGATATCCATGTCCTATGGACTCGGAGGCTGGAATTAACTTGCAGGTGGTAATGGAAAGGACAAAGTTTTGGTCACAATGGAGGACAGCTACAAGATTTCACGCACACTCAGTCATGGTTTGAATGCTATCATGTGGCACACTGCTGACTTCACTTCTCAGAGGGAAAGCTCTTTTGCCAGCACTGTACTTAGCACCATGGCCTTGGATTATTGACTGAAAAATATATAAATATTGATATGAAGGAATAAAAATATGTATTTTCTTTGTGACGCTCCTATTACATCCCAAAAAGATTCGCTAGTTGCTATAATAACTATAATAATGTTCTCAGGAAGGGAAAAACACTTTGATATGTGAAAGCAGAAATGAAAAAATTTGCACACTATTAAAAGATTTCTCCCTTTTATTCCAACTTCCTGCTATATAATCACTGTGTGAGGGACAAATTTGCAGTGTGTAACTTTTATTCATATAATAACTGAATACTTTTAGCAGCATACAGTTTTGTAAAAATGTGTATATGGAAGATTTCTAAGTTCTTCCTGACTCTCTCTCTCTCAAGAAATGAATATTTTTTACAGTCTCAGTAAATTACTTTTGCTCTTTTAAGGCCTTCAGGAAGATATTGGCTTATCTCTCAGATTTTTTGATTTCATGGCTGACTAGTTATGAATTTAAGTTTAATAACTAAAAAAAAAAAAAAATAATCACAATGTTTTCACCTCCAAATCCCTTTCTGGTCCCTCATGCTCTGATTACTGTGTAAAGCAGTAATCTCTCAGACCTTTAATCAGGCCATCATCTTCTCCTCAGATTTTTCATTGATGTTTAACATCCAGGCTTTACTATTTTCATGATATCCCTACAATACAGCCTTTCTTATCTGTTCTGTGGTAAAATCTATGGCCTAAGCTTTTATTTTCCTGGATCTCCAATGCATTTAATGCATGCAATTTTCCTATTCCTAAAAGAGAAAAGTTAATGTACAACTATTAAATCATCAGATTAATACATTTTCTAAAATGTTTTGTTCATTTGTTTGTTTTAAATGACTGTCATGACTGGCCTTTAAAAAGCTGACACTGTTAGTGAAGGGTTTGAGTTCCTCAAAAATTGCAAATTCTTACTACTATGTTAAAAACCTGACCAAAAAAATAATGTGCTTCATCAGAACACAGTGCTACTTACACGGTGGATAAGGGTAGTAAGGGTGAATATTCATGTTAGGTACCTCTTTAGTTGTCACCTGATCTGAAGGTTGAAAACAAGTGCATAGAAATAGCTCAGAAAAGCACTAATTACTCACATACAAAGCTTAACTCTGAGTTCACTTGATTTAGAAGCACACATGCCAGTTTTGGTAGTCTATTGTGTAAGATTAATTGGTAAGCAAATCTGATGATTGTTAGCTAGGAAAAAAAATTAAAGATTAGCATGAAATTATCAAAATATAATTCTCCCTACAGTCTGTTTTTAGTAGATCATTACAAAGAATACCAATGAAAGAGTAATGCAAACAGAAGGACATTTTTGCCTAAAGTTAATGGAGCTAAATATAGCCATAGATTTACGATTCACCCACCCATGATTGTGAATAAGATGTTTTGTGTGTTTTAGAATAATTTATCTTTAAAATTATTATTTCTATTGAGGAAAAAGGGAGCTGGAATAACTTGTTCTTGTTTACAGAACTTCCTGCTCTTTTAATGCACTGACTTCATTTGAAGCTTGTTGACCCAAAGGAATCCTAGCTCACTGCTTAGACTTTTGATCCAAGTTGATTACAAATTCATAGAAACTATTTGCAATTTTGGTTTTTGGTTGGTTTGGATAATCTGTGAGTCTGTGATTCCATGAAACTAGGATTTTTAAAAAAAATTTGTAAAGGTATTTTTATTGTTTGAGGGGGAGGAAACGACAGGACTTATTTTGTTTAGCTTCAGTTCACAGTTCTTCTTTTTTTTTTATACTTGTTCAGAGGAATCCAGGAATTTAACTTTGAACAAGATTGATACTGTATATTATGGATTTTAGACCACTTCAATGTCTAACACAGTTTCAACACTCAATTTTGCAAAGACCAAATGCAAAGCGAGTGCTTCATGTGTTAATTCCCTCCGATATTTGGGACATTTCTTCCTTATTTTTCCTCTCTTGAAAACTTAAAATTACAAGAAGTTCAAATTACATTTCCAAAGCTAAAACTTTGTTGCAGGTAGAATATTTTGACATTAGAAACTGAAATCCATTACTGGCTCAGAGAAATATTTAAAGGTTAACCATGGCTAGGAATTTCAAATGATTATTAGATTAAGCCTGTTGCACTTCTGCCACAGCACCGAATGACAGAGTCCTATTTAGTACTTGTGCTGAAGCAACAGAATAGCTTGACCTTTCAATAGGTAAGATATCGACCTGTGACAGGGCTCCACACAAGCCTTGTGAGCTGCCTAAGTTGTATTTAAGTCCTTGACCAAGAATTCTCTCCCTCTTCCATGAGATACATTTCATTCTTATTGAATATGTAGTAAATTTCTCTTTAGTTCTCGGGAACCAAAGGAAGGATTCAACAAAAGAAAATTTTCTTTATGTAAATTGGTGTTCCTAACATTATTATCTTTGTGTGATTTCTGTAGAATGGAATGCTGTTTCTTCTGTGGGTATAAGAGAGATAACAATTAATGTAAACGGAATTTGTTTCTCTCCCTCTCTGCCTTAATATTTTTAAACTAATTAAAGGTGGTTCTAGACACTTTTTAATGTACAATCTCTGTTTTTATAGTGCTTATGTGGCTCAGGCTACAAAGCTGAAGAAGGAAAATGACACCGCTTTCCTCCTCTTAAAAACAATTATATTCTCTGACAGTGACATTTGTGCACTGCTTTATGCAGTTCTGTGGTAAGAGTATGTATGAGTGCTTTCCTCAGTTTGAAACAAAACGCTCATTCATATGTTCGTGAAGTCACTATATAAATATGAAATACTGATTAAAACCCAACAGGCTCATTGTTTAGAAACCCAAGAAAAGAAAAGGGACTCACACACTCTTGCTTCACTCTATCCTAGAACGTAATTTCCACACTTTTCATCAAGATGGGGCATCAAACTCTCCTTTAACAGTTAAGGACAAAACAGGGATTTGATGCCCACTAATGTCTGAGAAAAGAGAGATACAGACAATTTGTAGGCAAAGTCCATCTTTGCCTCTCCTCCTATTCTTTCCCTGTGAAGCAGTGAGGATTTCCCTTTCCATATTGCTCACTTTCTCATAGATACGTACAATGAAACATGGATTGCTCCTTCTCATTATTTCTTTTATTCATTTTGCCTATGTGAGCCCTGTTAGTGACCAAGGACAGGAAAACAGTCACAGATGACATTTTTAGATTCATCAAGAGGGTGAATAAGCACAGCCAGTAGAGGTTTACCAAGGACAATTTCATTCTGAGCAACTCTATTGCTCTCTATGCTGTGGTACTGCATACACGCTCACAGTTTAGCATCAAACTGGTGGAAGCTTGCAGACAACACCAAATTGAGTGAGGCAGTCAATATGCTGTCCCTCAGGGCTATTTTGCAGAGGAACTTTGACAGGGTGGAGAAATAGACATTCACCTTGTGAAGTTCAATGAAAGGGAATACAGAGTCATGCATCTAGGATGAAATAACCCCTTCCAAAACCCTTTCCACAACCTGTGGACTGACTGTGCAGGAAGCAGATCTACAGACAAGCACCTAGGGATCTGGCTTGACAACAAGCTGAACATGAGTCAATAGTGTGCTCTTGCAGCAGAGAAATCCGACCACAAGCTGGGCTGGATTACAAGAGCGTAGCAAACCAGTCCAGGAAAAGTGATCTTTCCTCTCTATCCAGCACTTGTGACAACACAGCTGTAGCACTGTGTCCAATTGTGAGCTCTCCAGTAAAAGAAGGATATTAATATGCAGGAAAGAATTAAAAGGATTGACACCAAGATGGTCAAGGACTGCAGCAGTGTGTGCATTGGAAGACAATGAGGGAACTGCTCAGTTCAACGAGGAGAATAAAAGACGTTATTGATGAGTACAACTACTTGACCAGGAACACAGTGGAGACAGTGAGACCCTTCCCAGAGCAACAGACTCTTCTACAGCAACAGGCCAGGAATCAAGGAACACAACTTGGTATAGGGAAAGGATTTTTCTTGCAGCATAAGGGTATTCAAACACTGTAAAACGCTGCCAGGAGAGGCTGTGGAATCTCTGTCTTTGGAGGTGTTCAGGACTTGATCAAACAGGACTGAGTAACCTGATCTGCTTAAACCTGTCTGAGATGGAGATTGGAATAGGTGACTTCCAAACACGGCTTTCAAACAAAACTATTCTATGATACTGTATCATTCATTCCTATCAGGCATCAGCTCAATAAAGGCCATGCAGATAATGCTCTTTGAAACCTGAAAAATAGAAAAGCATGCAAGAACAGACTCAGTGTTTGCTTGGCCACATCATTTAGAAAGTAAAAGAAACCAAAACCACTCTCCCTCCCCCAAAAAAAGCCCAACCAAAAAAACCCTTCAGAAGCATTATTTTTATGCTCCAGTACTTTTGGTTCAAAGAAAGTCTAGGTTTAAGATCAAAGTCTGTAAGGGTGAGGTATTTTCCAAACAGATCAAAACATGACTGCATTCTTACTAAATTTAAAATTCCAATTTCACCTGACTAATCAGTCAAATGCCTAGGAAATTCTTTTGTTTGAGGTTGTTGGTTTGGTGTTTTTTGAGGGGGGAGGTAGTTTGGGGTTTTTTTTAGTTGGGTTTTTTTGCTTGGGTTTTTTTAATCTTTCTCTTTTTGAGGGTTGTTGCTATTTTAACCCCATCTATTTTTCCACAGAGATACAACCCATTTCCATATAGGCACCTATGGTTTTTGTTTATTTGTGTATGTCTGACTTGTTTTTTTAAGGGACTATTTTCAAGAAAAATGTCTGTTAGCAAGTGTGTGCAACTGCTAGAAGACAGGCGTGATTTTATTGCAGTCATACATCTTTAGAAACATGTTTTCATAAGCAAGTGATGCAAGAAGGCTATTTGGTTTACCAAATATGCATCAGAAGAGAGTGCATTCCAGGAATTAACATACTGTAGTACAGAAGGAAAGAAAGGAGCTAACTGCTTCAGTGATACCCACAGCAGCAGGCTATAACAACAATAGCAGCATCAGCAGCAAAATATCTTTTATTTTCTCTCCACTGTTTATAAATGAGATTGAGCATATGGATACGTAATTAGGGTTATTTCATTAGATCAGACTAGAGCTCTCCAAACGATCATAAAAAGGGTTCTCCATGCATAATGGTTTATACAGGCTTCTTAAAACACATGCTAATACTTTAAAGAGCACATATTCATCTTCAAGTAAAAATCTTACTCCTGCAGGTTTTGCTGAGGCTTTTTTTTTATGATCAGAGTGACTTTCATAATTTAATGTATAGCTGCATTATTTAATGTCTATTCTTGTTCTGCTGTTTTCTCCTGTTCTTACCTCAGTTTCTGAACAATTTATTATTTATCCCCTTTTAGCTATTGATCTAATTTGGGCGATTCCCTCCCACTAAAGGTGCTCCAAGAAGCTAATTTTCTTTTAGATCACATATCAAAACAGCTTGCCCAATTTTTCCCTTTCTATCCAGCTTCCAGGTCATATCCTCTCTCCTAAGCAGACCTTTCAAACTTTCCTCCTTATCTTTTCAGTCATTCTCCCAGGTGCCCAGTTGTACCAGTTCCAACCTGCCTCCTCTCATTTTACAGTCATTATCTTTCTGAAAAATAGGTTTTTTCTCCCACTTTTTGACATTTTTCAGCTCTAGCTTCTTTTCCCCGCTATCCTGACAGATTCTGAAGCCTACATACTTCCAAGACTAAGGTGACAAAGGAACCAAAATAAAAGTTTTATTTGTTTCTGTGTGCAAAGACCACTTTGACTTTCGTAAAAGTACCCAACTTTTATACATGTTGCCTTAAATTTCTAAACACTAGAAACTTAACTGTATATCACTGGAGACAATCATGTTTCAAAATCAAAATTCCAGAGTGGGTGAAACAGGACATCTTTAAGATATTAATTCCCATGAAATAACTGGAGAATACACAGCGAGCTTGCTTTCTGAGAGGTTTTCTTTGCACTACAAAAAGCTTTTCAATAGCTTATATCTTGCTACTGAAATCTGGAGTGGAATACTAACTATCAAAGATGATGAGAAACCATGTGTGGAATTATTTTCTTTTATTAATCTCAACATACTCAATGCTGTCCAGGAAAAGCTGTATGGTCTACGTTCCATGTTACGTGCTTCAGGAACATAGTGACAGAATTTCTGTAGGAGATAATAAGAATGTAATTTTGTTAAGTGCAGTAGTTATAAAGGGAAATGAAAAATGCGAATTTTTTTTGAAGTACCCATATTCCTAAACTGTGGACATTTTGCAATCATACAAAATGAATTAATATATGGATTAACTGAAAATACTGAATTAGCAAGGAGATAGCATCAATACCATAAAAAAAGAAAGAAGTGGAAAATATTGCTGAGAGAAAGATAGAAAACATGAGACAATAATATTGTTTTAATTGAAGTTAATTGTAAGCAAATAGATAAAAAATATATGGCTGCAACCTACCATAGCCTTCTAGGCATCCAGCTCCAGTCAAGGTGAGGTGTAAATATCCTGACTGAGGCTGCAGCTAACAGTTTTCAAAGGCTTCTAATTTCAGAGACAGGGCCCTGATTATCAATTACCATAGGCAAGAAGCCTCAAAACACTGGAATCTCTGGGATTCTCTGGAAATCTAAAAATCTCTTTGTCTATTTCAGAAATTTGAACAACTAATCCGTTTCCAGAAAAATGCTTTTACTTGAATACATGGCATTTTCAACTAAACATTGTTTTATCAAAAATTCAAGCAGTTGTAATAACAATATATCTTCCTTTACTCTTTCCTTCAAAATAAAGTCAACACTATAAAGTAAAAATCAGTAAGAATTCCATTTAGCATAATAAAGTATCACCAAATTAATAAACACAGACAAGAATCTGAATTTTCTCTATTAATTTCACTTCTACAAAGCCCTAGGAAAATGCAACATGCCTAACCTTACACATTTATAAGCAATTATTGATTTCCTCATATGATTTCAGTAACTTTGAAGTGGAAGAAATTGGGCTTTTTTGTAACATTAATTTCCATCGTGATTCAGTTATATATTTGCTCTAAAGAACCCACTACCTCCCATAATTTTTTGTTTGTTTGTTTGAGTGGCTGTTTTTTTTTACAAATTTTTTACTTCCTTATACTGCAGGGGAATTAACAAGTTGTTCTAAGGTCCTCCTTGTTGGTCTGGAAATTCATGATAGAGAAGGGCAGGGTCAGATGTGGCAGAAAGAAACTGAGATTACGTATTCTTTCAGATGTATCCATGTTACCAGCTTTGAGCATTCTATTTTGGATGCACCTACATGATAAATTTTCCAAAGTGGAAAAACTGGCTGAAAAAATTGTGCCTTTTCTGCGTGTTTAGCTTCCTGCATTGTTTACCAGTTGTGCCAACACATTTTTGTGTTTGGTTAATTATGTGAACTAGGTCACTGAAGTGATTTATGTAGAAAATAATAAGGACACATTATTTTAGATTAATTTCTACTTCTCAGTCTCTCTAGTAATTATTACACGGTTTCACAAACAGTAGCCACTGTACAACCACATGGGAGGAAATACAAAATGCAATTCACAAGCAGAACAGGATCTGAAATATTTTAAGCTGTCTCTGTCAAAAAAACCCCAAACTTGTAATGTTATACTTCAACATACTTTGATGACTGGGAAGAAAACTGTTATGTAATTAGAGAAAAGGAACAGGGAATGAGTGTCCCAGATAAAATGGCAATGCCAATAAAAATAAATTTCTTACTTCAGGCTTATTTATGACTTCACTATATACTATATTTTTGGTATAAACCAAAAATAAATAGTACATGAGAGATGGGCGAGAACTTCCAAGGAAATTTTCTGGATATTTTACCATTCCAGCTACATGTAATATTTTTTTTCATCACCTTTGAAAGAATGTTATGTTAAAGTACATAATTCATATAGTTTTACAGATCAGTTGATTAGAAGATTTTATTCAATTAAAGTATTTTGATTTTGTGAAAGCACCAACTTTGCCTAATTTCTTCTCATGAAGAAATAGTAAACAAATAAAGAAGAAGCAATTCTGAAACATATTTGAAGTCAAACCCAAGAAAGATTAAAGCTAAAGAAAAAGCTCAACATATGCTTTAAACGTCTTTCAAAAACACATAAAGTTTTGGCTTTTAGTCTCTTTTTAAGTTTTAAAAATAATCATGGCATCTCTATTTTTCTAGAGACAGCAACGTCTACTTTGATCAAATTTAATTCTAAAGAATATGAAGTACATAGTTTTACACACTATTTTGTGAGGATTGTATTTTTTCTTCTTTGTATCAATTATTAGGAATACAAATTAAAAACTATATCCCAGAAACTGTTCCTTATAGACAACTGTGTAAGTGCAGATTCTCAGTGTTTTAAATTAATTTCAAGACATTTGCAGGGCAATACAGATATGCATGGGGACTCTTTAGTTTTTCCCATTTCAAAACTAGTTTCATCTCTACAGTGATGTAAAACAAATGTTAATGAAAAACTTCTGCCACAGGAAATAAGCTGGCTTTGGCCTGGTTTATTCAAGGTAATCAGTGACTGACTCAGAATAATCTGTGATTCTGTGAAGGTGATAGTAGAAGCTTTCTGTTTTCCCATCTCAAGGGATTATATTAACACATTTTCTTCTTTCTTATACCTGAAAAATAGTGAAAACATGTTCATAAATAAATAGGTTCTCTCCAAACACCATGATTAATACAACTAATATACATAACTCTTTTTATGGTTTTACTGTCTCAGTCTTTTCTAAATATAACACATTATAATCAATAGAGAAAGTAGGAATATCAGAAGGCCAGTCTCTTAATTAACTGCTGAATTAATGAAAATGAAACTTACTACTGTCACTAAAATAGGGAAGATATTTGGAGTCAGGTAAAATCTTGATTTTTCCAATTTCTGCTCTCTATACAGTTTTTATTCAGTCATTTCCAAACAGACTGCTAGGCTGGAAAATATGATAATTTATTTCACCACCTAAGATTACATATATAGAGCTTAGATTCTGGACAATGCGAAGGTTTTGCTTTAATAATTTTTTTTGTTAGTGAACCATTTCCTTTTCCTAGATAAGGAATTACGTCTAGAAAGATTCTTCATATTGGCACCAGATGACATGTCAGAGTCTCACAAGAATTAGCTGGAGAACATCTCTGTCTCTGAGGTTGCAGACATTTAATCATTTCTTCACTATTCTGGGCAGCTGCACACTGACCTCATACCCATCACCTGCTTCTGGGCTGTCAGCCACAGTACTTGGTAATATAAGGGCTATTTTGCATGCTGCTTTGCCAAGAAGAAATGCCACTAACTGTGACAACAATCCTAATTAGTTGTTGAAATACCATTGTGAAGATCTGTCACCAGCGATTACTCATCTCTTTAATGGTTCCTCCAAACAGAAGCTCTGTTTCAGCTATTTAGAAAATGGCCAATATCATTATCATTCCCTGAGGGGCTTATCTAAGCACTCTGAAGGATTACTGTCCAATTTTACTTTAAGCAACGTTGCAAAACTCATGAAAATAGACACTTTTCAGGGGAAAAATAAAACATCTTCACAGCAAGAATTTCAGCTGCAGGAGGTTGGGCACAGTTACATACCTCTAGGCAAACTATAACAGCAATTATAAGAAAAGCATACTCTGAAGGATAGAGAGGGAACAAGATTTTAAAAGAATGAGATCACTAGGGGATAAGAAGTAAGAAAAGGATTAGATTCAAAACTAGAAACCACACATTTGATTTCCAAAACTCTTATTAGTATCACAACTTCAAATCACACCACAAGGCAGATGTGGCCTGACTCAGTGCGGGTCAGTAGGATAAATCTCTGTTGTCAGGGACAAACCACACACAGCTTTTTCTGTTAATAAATAATTTCTTACAAATGGATCATTAAAAATTTAGAATATATTATGATTAAATAGTAGATATTAGAAAGATATTCCCATGCCCAACATTATTTTCCCAAATCTATTTATTTTGGCAGACTTTCCACTCTCTTTCCATTCTCTGCTCCTCTCGATCCTTCTTTGTAACTTCCAAATTCTTACCATGCTTCCAGTTCCTGCCTCGACCCGTGTGATCTCTCATCTTCTTTCACCTTGTCCATCTCTCTCATTCTCTCTCCTAGTCTATACTACCTGCCTGAAATAACCTTCCTGACATCTCTCAGTCAGCTTCCCTCTCCTCCCACCTCCATGGTGGTTCTCAGTTCCCTTCCCTAACTTGTCTTTATCTCTAGCACAGCCAGCTTCTAGTTTCCCTGTCCCAAAAACTTGATCTTTTAGTCTCCATCCTCAACACTGTTCCTCAAGTTACCTCTTTAGCCAACCTCCAGTTCTTCTTCCTCCCAAAATCTCAACTGGAGCCTTCTTACCATCACAGCATACAGGTACCAGCAAAGGGTTCATTGAAGACACAAGGTTTCTTATGTGATTTAAATCTGGCCTGTAGCACTCAGGTCTTGGAATCACAGGGCAAGTACTCCTGCCTTGCCACCAGGATTCATTCCTGCAGTAGGGAATGATGAGCAATGCTACCCAAGTTCTGCAGTCATATAAACCCTCTATGTAACACGTTTAAACTGAGAGTTTGACCAGATATGGAAAAGCACAGCCCTGACAAAGATTGTTCCTTTTAAGGATTTCAGGCCCTTCCTTAAAGAAAGAAAGTTACGCAGATCTTCAACAATAACTTGCACATGTTTAAATTAGAAAAAGACAAAATAATGTATTTTCCTGATACTCCCATTTTTAGAAAGAGCTGCACTATTCTCATAGAAATGTTTGCCTGAATTTTCTGCAACTGTAAAGGAATATTTGAGCGTATCCGAAAAGATTCTTCTCTGAGAAACAGTTAGAAAACCTGGAAAGGGGCTGCCTCCTGTTCTCGCATCACTTCTTTTCTGAAAGCTAAAATACAGGAGTATGCCTAGGAATATGACTTAAATTGTAATATAAATCTAAATCATTATGCTAGCTGAACCTGAAATAAACAGACAAACAAACCCAGTAAAATAAACTTCAGGTTAATTCAAGATGCTTTCCTTCACCCACTTAAAGAGCTAGGGGATTTAAAGAGAATTTGTCCAACCAGTGATATCTGATACTAGCAAAGAGCTCTCCACTTACAGGCATGCAGGAGGAAAAATAGATATTGACATAGCAGAAAGTACCAGCTGGGGAAGTGCTGAGGACTGTTATCATGTAAGCCTACTGTCAAGAGAGATTGAAGTGTTCTTTTCCAACCATCTAGTATATCACTGGTATCAACCCCTGCAAATTTATTCTGTCTGGTAGTAGTCCACACTATATGAAAACACCCATTCCTGCAACAGTATCATTACATGACAAGGATTAAAATATTGGAATGATATTCTGATATTTTTGGTTTGATGACTGTGATTTGTTCACTTCTTTTCTTTACAGAAACAATATGCTTTAACAAGATTGTTCAGACTAACTTGGGGTTCTCCCATACAATGACCTAGCAACACAATGCCTTCTACAGAATATGCAGTAAATTCTGACAGATAAGAGGTCCTAAGGCATTGCTATGACAAAGTTTGATGGGAAAATATTTTTCTGCAAAATGCTCTAACCCAAATAATGCAACACCATATCAGTTCAATGAAAGGCAAAGAAAAACACTGACAAACGTAAACAAAACAATTCCCCATATTCTATATCACAAGACTCCAGCCACAGAACTTGACCTGATGTGAAATAATGCCACTTTATTTTGTGTTACTGAAGCCACAAAACTAAAAACCCCACCTACTATTTAAAAAGACAAATAAACCCTATAATATTTCAGAATTCTTGCTACCTATAATCTTTTTCATTGGCTGATACATGTCACATTTGATATTAATTTGCTTGTGGTACTCATACTCCAAATATGTGACTTTACGCAGGGCACACAGAACATTTTAGCTAATGGGCTTAAATATCTCTTTCTGTAGTGTTTCCTCCTCCATTAATTTCAGACAGTTCATGTATCTTGTGAAACATTATGCAGTATTAATTTATTCAGTACAAAAACATCCCAGTTTTTAAGGAAAACAGTCCAATATAAATAATGCATATATGTACTTGTGAAATAACTTGTATAACATAAAATTATTGATTTATATAAGTTCATGTGAATAATTTCTTGTGAAACATTCCCAAAGGAATGGTGAAGGAAATAAAATTTGGCTTTTGAAAAGAAGCTGTGAAGCATAAGGTGGCATAAAATAAAATGAAACATCTACTCTTACACAGAGATCACATTCAGTAAGTAAAACCAGGAGAGATTTCTATAGGGTTGAGATAACATATAGGAGGTTTTGATCAGATTAGCAGTGAGTGAAGCATTGAAGGATCACATCAGAGACATAAAGCCAACAAGAACAGGCCGGTAGCAGATCCTTTTTTAATGGCTGCTTGCCTCTCATTTCAAGATGCCCAAATCGCACAATTTGTAAATCCAGTTGTCAGGGCATGAAAATTTTGAGACTCCTGAAGCAGAAGTCACTTAACCATCTGGCAGGCAGGAAAGAGTGCTGCAGAATAAAGCTTCCCTGTTTCATTCCAGCAATGTTACATAAAACAAGTGAGCAGGGACACTATGGCATATAAAGCAAGGAGTATATTAAAAAAAAAAAGTCATATAATTTAGCAAGTGTATGAGGAACAGCTCTCCCAATGACAGCTACAACAAAAGAATAATCCCGTAATGGCTCTTTGACAGTTTATTTTCAGTGCATATGCTTAGGCAGTACATACTGTTTATTCTCTAAGCAGCTTAGTAGACAGGAGGTAAGTAGGACGATGACTATAATTCAATATAAAATATATTTAAATAAAGTTGGGGGGTCTGACTTAAGCCCTTAAAAGTCAAAATATATAAGATAAGTCTCCAGCAACATCCTTAGCTCAGCTGCTATCCTTATTTTCTAAATGTGGAACACTCTCTTATCACAGGCTGCCACACCACTGGACAATGTAGAATTGGTATGAGGGAAGAATTAGTTCCAGTAGCTGCTGAAGAACAAGATTCCACACCACAGGCAATTTGACACAACTTGTAACATGCTGTTTTCCACATATTTTTTTCACAATTGAAGCAAGTGTTTATGCTTTTGTTTGTTTTTCTACTATCTATTCTTTCATATCTACCTGATCCAACTTATTAAAACTCAGTGGATAGCATATAAGTAAAATAGTATAATCTCTCTTTTAGATACATGTGAAACAGAAGAATTATGTAGTTTGCACAACCTTACCCCAAAAAGTCAGTGTCATAATATGGCATTTTACCAGTCCTATGAATTCCAGGTAAACCCTTCCAATCACTTTAAGCTTTTTGGGGCTATCAAAAATTGCTATTTCATGGAACAGATATAGGAACCTGCCACTACAGAATTTAAGGGAAAGGTGAAAAGAAAAAGATCCTCTTCAGAATTAAGTATTCCAATTTACTATTCCATTTCTGTTAAATTATAAGCTAACAAGGCATGAAACCATCAAGGAAAGTACAGCATCATATTTCAGTTACAGAACCTGGAAGCTGGTCTTTGGCACCTTTAATGAATTTTGATAATTGTTTGTCTATCTGTCACTGCAAATATAAATTTAGGGATGAAATGTCTCAATCAGACATTCAAGAATTACATCCTAAGTCTGCCACAATAGAAAAAAAGAAGGCAGGTTGATGCAGTTCATTAATATTTTTAATTGATTTTAACTGTTTAACTGAATGCCACCAGGTACAGACCTTAAAGACAAAAGGATGGGGGAAAGTTTAAAAGCAGAATACAAAATATACGATGGGGGAAGACTGGATTTTGTCAGGCATATGTATAGTGTGAAGAATAAATTACTATTTCCAAGAACCTGGAGCACAAATAAGAGCTTAAAAAAAAAAAAAA
>VWZT01002685.1:73867-90560 GCA_013397055.1 Pachycephala philippinensis
AAAAATCAATATCACATCCTCTGCCTGTCTATAGGATGAACATTCATGGAACATTCATTTAGAAAAGTAAGTGGAAGATTTGATAAATGCCTGGAAGAATAATCCATCTTAAACACAAGAAAATACCTCAGGCTCAAGAAGCACTGGAACTGCATAGTTTTAGCACTAAGAATGCACACCAATAAAATCTGTGTGCTTGCTTTACTCTTACACTATGGGCTTCTTTCTGCGTCTATTGCTACATGGCATATTGGTCTTCATATGCCTTTGATCTCTAACATGCTTCTCTTTACAGTAACTACAGGTATTTTGATAAAATTAGAAAAAAAATGAAGAAAATTAACGAATTTCTACTCCAACCAATACACTCAGATCTCTTCTAAAGACCCTACATTTAAGGAACCTGTATGATAAGGAGGAAGGGGAACGCTGTTTGTTTGTGGTTGTTGTTTGGTTGGTTCGGATTTTTTAAGAGCACACCAATTTATTTTTTTTTTTTTTTTTAACAGCTTCAATTTTTTGTCTGTCTCCAAATGTTGTGGCCATATCTTGACCTAAAGATCTGATTGTTATAAGCTATAATGTTATGATATAAAGCTAATGCAATAAGCTGTTGTGGCATCAGTATATGAGACTGAGATATGAATAGTTAGCAAGAGACACAAACTGCTACTCAACATGAATAATTTCTTTGTAAAGAAAGACTAGAAAATACAGTACCAGCAGTACCTCACTAATATCTCGCTATACTTGTAAGATCCACTCAATATCCTGCTACAGAGTGTATTACTCAAACGATATAATGAATAGCATTAAAATACTGTCTTAAACCCCATCAGGGTTCTTCCCATTCTGAAGAATATATTTGATATGAAAAACTAAAAGTCAAAATAAATTATACAGAATTCTTCTACTTTCCAGTGTTACATTAAATCTTTAAAGGTTTTCAAATTTAGTTCCATCAGCTAAATCCTGTTAATCCCAAATGGTTTTTCCCTGTTACAGTATTGTTCTAAGTGCAGACAAATTCTTGTTTATATTTTTTAATTTGTCTTTCCAAGTTCTAGGACATCCTGAACTTGCTGTTGCAAGCGGGCATGGTAACAGTCTAACTGTTGCATTTATGTTCTCTCTCCTGGAGGCAATTTAATTTGTAAATTGAGAACTTTATTTTACATTTCATATCCTTGAACTTAGGGTAAGTTTCAATAGTTGACCTTCCTCAAAAGATAACATGAGGAACTTTTCTGTGAAGGAGTGAAAAGATTCTGCAGGGAGAGTGCAATCAGACATCAGCCATATGGAAACCAGATTTTTTTCACATATTCTTAATACCTGCTGAATTTCACCTTTAAAATTAATTATTATGTCTTGATATTTTTGACAATTCTCTCATTTCTGAGAGCATTTGTTTGTGGAAAAGCAGGTCTTCCACATGACAAAGATTGTGATTAACTGTCCTGAATATGGTAAAATACAAATGTTCAGGGTGGTACCTTCACTGACATTTTTATTTTCAGAAGCATGTCTTTCCATCAGGTACACAGCCCACACATATACTTCCTAAAGAGGGAATACTGGCTGCCATAACAAACCCATCAGACACCATCCTGTCTGCCTCTTTTTTTATGCTGCTAAATCAGAAGATTTTTCTCTGTAATCTGTGATACTAGCAAGAGCATAAGTCTACAGAAGTTACTAACCTCCTAACCAAGAGCAGTTACCAACTTGCGCGTGTGTTTTGCTCTATCTAAACTGTCACTGAGACTCACACTCAAAAGTGAAAAGGTCAAAAAAAGGATGGGGAGAGGAAAGCCTTACTATATAGCCACTGATTTTGGTTTGTTGATAAATGAATGTTACTGAAGGAGTCATCTCAGGGTTGCAGGCAAGAAGTGACACATTCTAAACAATAATAAGATTGGAAAATTTGTTATTTCTTGACTCTGAAAATATAAGCTTCAATCCCTATTACATAATGTTAGAAAAGGGAAATATATCCAGGCTAATAAACCATTCCACTCTGATTTTATTACTGACAGCATCAAAACTTACATATGGCTGGATCATATTCACTAAATGACTCAAAGTATAATACATGACTAGAAAATGTACAGCTACCTGCTTCTGACACATACCTAGGGTTAATTGACACATATGCAGGGTTACTTTATCTTTGTGATAAAATTCAATTTTACATTACCTTTATCTTCTAATTGTTGTTCTAATAAAGATCAAATGAAAGATAAATTAATGAAAACACAAATAAATCAACAAGACAGTCATAGATTGTCAATAAAAAAAGAATCAATATGCCAATTCAGCATGACTGATATCTTGACATATCTATTTTACCTTTTTTTTTAATTACTCCCTCCCCCCTCAAAAAATAGACCAATGATATATTCATTTGATTAATCAAAACCCTACAAGATATCTGTCATTTTCTTATCTGTCATTTTCTTATCTGTCTTAGAAAAAAAACTTCCCAGAAGTTAATTAAAGTCTGAAGGCAACTTCAGTAGCCAGACCTTGGAACAGAACAAATTTTTACTGGGCATCAACAGGACCTTTTCTGTCTTTTCTGCACCACAACAGCAGAATGGTATAGTTGTAATGCTGCTGCATTTGCACAGAAGAGAATAAGAAAGAGGTGGAAAATGAAACATATGCTGAAATTAAGGTTCATGTTAGTAGATCAAACATATATTCCCTCCTAAAACACATATGAATAGTTGCTATGAACACCAGAAGATATTCAACACTATGTGGAAAGAGATTACCTAATTAATTTGACTAACTACTTCCTGACAGACTTTTTGACATACACCTTCTAGTGGCAGCCAAATCAGGTTAACAGGGAGCACACTGACAGTAACAGCACATACAGATATGACATGGCCTCCTCAGAATAAAGTTAAATTTATATTGTCAGAAAGTCCAGAGAATTAATGAAAAAATCTTTCTGTTATTGTACAGAAAAACATCAGTACATCCACTTAGCAGCCCTGCATTGACACAGTGTGGATTTAGGGAAAGTATTCCCTGTCAGAGTTCAGTACTCTCTGACCAGGTCTTTTAAGATATTCCACATGAAGAAGATTTAATGCTTATACCAAGTTTACTCATTCGTAGACACTTGATATCAGAAGGGATTTTGGCTTAGCAGAACAATACAGCACTTTACTGAAATTACAACTACTCTTAATAGAATATAGTAGGTATACATTTATTGTGTAAACTATATAGAGAGAATGCAGAAGTTATTTATGTATTTGTAGATTTCCTCTGTCACATCAAACAGTAACATCACTTTAGCAGGTTGGGTTTCAAGGAACTCTATCTTTTTGTCTATCAAAATAGCTGCTTCATTAAAAGGTTTTCTGGGCTGTATCATCTCACCTGCTTTAGATAAACTCTTGCATCTAGGCAGAGTAAAGCTAGGGCTGCACAGCACAGAGAATGAACTTGAACCCTGGAAATCAAAAGGGATTGCAGGCCAGCCACCACAACATAGACAAACCCTAGCTCAATGTATCTTGTCTGCTCCAACATATTTGAGGTTCAGAAGTTTCCCAAGGATCTACAAGGCCAAATCATTAGATCATATGCATGTGCATATGAATTTGCTATTGTATATAGGTAGAAAAAATTCTATCCACACTACCTTTTGAAGGTGAAACAGACAATAAATCACCATGTGCTACAGTTTTGCTGAGTATCTGTTCCGAAAGATGAAATTCTGACTATTCAGAGCAATAGAAATGCATGTAGACACAAAGCAAATTAGATAACTTAAAGTGCTAAATGAAATTGAAAATAGTTATAGAACTCTCCAGGTACCTAGGGTTTCACATTTTAGACTTCTTTTTTCCCATCTTCTAATGACTTCTCTAAGGTTGAGTCCTCATGTGTAAATACTCTAGAGTCAAAATAGTATTAAGAAGCTTAAGGGTTTATATAATTTTTGTTGTGATTAGGGACGTTTTTAACACATGACCATGTGCTTTTTTTATTTGATGTCACAAGCTGAAACTTTGGTATGGACAGACACTCATTCTCCAGTGCCTTTCACAGCTTTGTCTCCAGCCTGCACCCTATCTCTGCCCTTCCTCCACAAGAAAAGTGGCTGTGCTACATGCTTCACCCTCACTCATCGGGTATCTCCTCAGAGAAATCCTGGATAAATTAAGGAAAAGGCTCTTATAGCCTTTTCCTTAATTTATCCACAAGTATGCTGAAGACCATACTCCTCTCTGCCCCTGCTCTAGACACAACAGGAACACAGCCCAGGGAAGCGACTGCAAGGAGCAGGGGGATGTGCCCCTTACTTCAAAGGCTGAACCTACAGCACAGATAAACACTGTGAGCTAAGAATACAATCCTTAAAAAACATGAAACACGGACAATAAAAGGAACTAGGAAAGTCCATCAGCATTTCAATGGCAAAATTATTACAGTGATGAGTACTTCTATAAAACATACAGCTACAGAAAACGTGTGCTACAGGGAACAATTACAGGGAAGTTGCTTGAGGGGCAGATAGTGATTTACAGTTTCCTTTCCCTCCTGATTATTTAGTATCTGTTACCCCAGATATTTCACCCAAGAAGAACATAAGCTAGATCTTTCACTTACAGAAATGTAAAGTGACACGATCTTGAAAGAGAATTGGAACAGTCATAACTTAGCTTGGCAAACATAGCTTAAAACCTTGAAACCTTAAGACACTTTAAATTAAATTTGGAATAGGTCAGGTACGCACTCAGGGAGAAATTGTCTCAGGCAATTCAATGCAGAGAGGCTCGCTAACACTGAACACTGCATGTTTCTCCCACCTTTTCTGCCACTCCTCCTTGCAAAACTATAGACATATCCAACATAGACAGATCAAAGCTGACTTCATATGTATTTCCCAGAGCCAGGGCATAACAGAGCACACTACAGAGTCTATCAAGCTGGCTAAACTTCTGCTAACTGAGACCCTGAGTGACACCCAGCCCTGTTAGCCCAGGAACACCGCTGAACTCTGCCTGATGATTAAGCCACCTGACATGATAACATGGTCCAGCTGTGCTTCATTTAGACATCAGTATTGAAAACAAATGGTGCTCTTTCATGTTGATAAACCTAACTGGGGTTTCTTGCTCAGAATCTTTTAGGTTGCTCTATTACAAGTCCCTTGTATAAATTTAGTTAAGATCAAAATGCAAACAAATCTTCAACTTTGATAAATTCAGACTGAAATATATGTACTCTGAAGAAAGTGGAAGTGAAGAGTGAAGCCCTAACCTCCATTTTGTGTTTCAGAATGGAAGTGGAAGAGTGGCTGGTCCCATCCAGTCCCATCCTGGCCCCCTCTGCTTCCCTCTTGTTCCACGTGATGCATTGAAAGCACTTCTAACCCAGCATGGCAGCTCTGTAATCTGTGCTCTTTTGGCATACATTCCTTACTTCCCTTTCACAGAAGCATAACGGTGTCATGGTTCCATTTTCTAGACAGCATCCAGCCAGAGCCCTGCTCAAGCACATCATGGATATAATAGCATCCCAAGAAGGAAAGAGCATTCCTCAAATAGTGAAATTATTTCACTGTTCTTAAGCACAAAAGCAAGATGAAATGTGTTACATGATTGGGAAGGTTGTAAACTATTTCTTTCAGTGTGATTTCTCTGTTAATTCTCTGTTTTCAAATCCATGGCTCTTTCTTTATTTTCTTCCTGAAATCCTTTCATATTTTCACATCCTAGCAATCACAGGATCAAAAAAGGCTTTTTTTTTTTTTTCTCTCTCTAAGGATTTGTAGTAGGTACACAAGTGCCTAAAAAAGCAAATACTCCTTCAGAATTTGGTTTATTTATAATAAAAGATTTCTAATTAGACCAGAACATTCTTGGAAACAATAAAACTTTTGTTACAGTGGCTCCATATGTCCTAGTCACTGTTTTCAGTTACTTTATTAATTAAATAAAATACCTTTTTTATAGTATCACCTTAGAAACCATGGCAGGGAAGTTAATTTTCCAAGATTAGAAGGTTTTCAGTAAAAAAATTAAATGTTTGACCACATTGTTCTTGAGAATGACTGAATTTTACCTTCATAGTAAAACAAATTTTCCTCTGTGCAAGGGGAATTTATTGAACACCACTAGCTTTACTTCAAAAGCACTGCTAACTCAAATAAACCTCAATGTTAATTGAAAGTGTCTTGCTAAACCCAACCAACATTAATGCAAAGTTACATTTCACTTGTCAGCAAATCCTATCACCTTACTCTTTCACCTTCAGCAACTTCTGAATAATCCTCCTCAAAGGATGGCAGTCTTTGAGCAGGCAACCTATAGCAGAATGGAGAACGCTTTCCATCCACAGGCAGAGGAACCACCACAATCACGTGTATTGATTATAAGCCATAGGGAATCCAAGCAATCTGTCCAGTTAATCTGTCTGGGGGAGGGAGGGGGGAGAGGATGAAATGTAGGATTAAAAAAAAAGTTTATTTGAACTGAATTATTTTAAATATTGTCATTTCTGTCGTTACATCAAATCAGATATACAAAAACTAATAAGATAAAACTAGATAACTCCAAATAAACTTTTCTTCATAGAGGATTGTGGGGGCTTTTTTCTTGCTTTTAATCAGGATAAAAGTGGTTTGCATGCCTAGATGAACCAGATTTCTTCACTTTAATTTTCGCTAAACTTATCTCTAACTTAACCTTAGTTCAGGAGAAAACCTCTGGATATATGCTATCAAAAACATTACCCAAAACATTGTTATCCAGCTACTGGAAAGCTATGTAAAGCCTATTGTAAAGCCTAGAATATAAGAGGTAGAAATACTCAGAGATTTGAAGAAATGTGGCTTGACAGAACCAGAAGATATCCAGGAGCACATCCAGCAAGACAAAGGCAGCAGGCTAGTTTTCAGCGATGAAAAAGAATCAGGGTAACAAGCAACATGGAAACAGAAAACAAAATATCTTTCCCATGAAGAGGTATAGTGGTAGAGCCACAGTGCCAGGAGGAAAACAGAGACTGCCAAGAAGTAAATGGGCATGGATACACAGAGTGGACTTTAGGTGCAAAAGAGATCTGTTAAGACTATTACCTTTAAATTCTTGCACTAAACCACCTACAGCTCCAAAAGGACTTTCTCTTTTGCCTTGGAGTCCGTTGCATTTTTATTTATATGAGGCTCTCAGTTGCCTGTAGTTAAGCAACTTGGTTAGATGCACTGAAAACAAGTCATTAAAGGACAGCAAATCCTAAGCTGCTGCTGCAGCACTCATTTTTAAAGTAGACAAAATGTAAAATACACAGAGGAAAGAATTGGGATTCTTCACTGACACTTCATATGTGTAGCTGATCACATGACTTAGCATATCCTTGTGAGGATCTTATCATCTCCTCAGTTATGTATAATTGTGGCCTCAATATCTTGTCATATTTATTGCATTTAATTACACACTCCTCTAAGAAATTAAACAGGAAGATTTTAGAAATACTCAGAATTTTTAAATAATTTTCAAGTAAGTATATGTAATTTTTTGAAAAACTTTTTATCAAGAATAGTAATTGGAAATTTCTGGTATTCTCTCCACCTTCTTATTCTCCCCATCAGAATTCCCCATGTAGTTTTGTCAAACATTCTGCTTAGTCATTTTGGAAAGTGAAGCATTACCCAAAATGTTCAACCTTTATTTCCGTAGCAGATGAAAAAATTGCATAATATTTAAAGGCACAATACCCAGTGTCATTCACTGTCCTATTCCTCAGTGGTTAAAATATCCATTAATTACTTTTGAAAAATAATAAAAACTAATTAAGAAATCAATTAAATAAGCTACATGTGGACACAGAAGTGTATATATATATATAAAATATAAATTTATATAATGAGCTTATATTTCTGCATTGTGTATTATTAAGGAAAATAACAGGAAAAATATATGTTATATCCATCTGTCAAGACACGAAAACAATTATTTAACAGAGAAGTAAAGGAGAAAATATCTTTAGCTGTCAAGGGAGTTTGAGAAGGAGAAAGCCAACATTTTCAAATTTCTCTTCAGGCAATATTCTGAGATAATGAGTTGTGGTATAAGAGCTACTCCTAATTGAGAAAAAGGATTTATTCAGATAGAATGAAAAGTACCTTCAAGTCTGGCTAGATCATGGAATAACACAGCAAAAAATAAAACTTTTATCGCTAACAATGTTGTTGTAACAAGCTCCTACAGCAAGAATAAGCTAGAATTTGTAACACCAGGAGAGGTCTTACCCTTTGCTGCCCCTACTCTGAGCTGGTTTCTCATACCACTGTGAATCTCTTCCTCTGAGTGCCACTGCCTGGTGTTTGCAAAGCTGCACGATGAACTGGAATAGCATAATAACACACATTGAGAAACAACCTCTTCAAAAGAGTTTTAACCCAAATCTGTTCCCAGGGCAGTACATGGCTGAATGAATACCCATGTCAGCCCAAAGGAGATGTTATCAGTGAAATGCAGGCAGGGTACAAAAAGACCTGCTGTAGAAGAAATTTATGCCCATTTAGGCTACAGAACTATGATGTCATTAATCACCACCTCACTTGACTGGGATGGTAAGAGCCTTACTTGATTGTCACTGAAATCTACAAGAAATCGATTTATCTGTCCCTGTAACTTATTTATCTCATAGTGTGTATTCTATAAATCTGACCAAGAATTAAGATTTTATCCACGGATATTCCTATGACAAGGCTATAAAAAACCCCCCAGGTTATGAAATGAGGATCACCTAAATCCCCACCATACCTTTGAAATGCTAACATTAATTATCTGTAGAACTTTATACAGCAGACAGCTTGTAGTTTTGATGCAATTTCCTTACGTTAAACTACTCTTCTCTGTTCCACAGGTTTATTGAAATTCCAGGAACTATGCCAAGTTCAGCCGAGTGTAAGTGAATATAGCCCCACTAACTCACAGGTTTCGCCACAGGTGATCATGAACCTTAGCATTTCACTAAAGTGACTGCTTTGTCTTTTAGATAAATAAATAAATAAACAACCAAATAAATAGATCAATAGTACAGCTTCTTTCAACATATAAAGATCAGTTTTGAGCTAGGTAGAGAAATCAATGTCTGCACAGATAAAATATTAGAAACCATTCTCTAGGGAAAGGGAGTCCATTTCAACTACTTGTAATGCATTCAAAACAGCTGTCCAGATGAAAGGATTTTACAATAAAGCTACTAACAATGGAGTACAATTTATGCACTTTCAGCAGTGCCACAATAAACTGCAGGTGTCTAGAAAAACTAAAACTATATAACTGAAAGCATTATTGTTTTTCTGCTGTACAAAACCTACCTTTCATACTGTTCTTGATTACTCCTGTTGGACTATATGCACTTAGCATATGGTCATTTAAAATGCAAATATTAAGGATATGAAAAGGCACAGTCTCACACACCGAATTTTGGATGTATCCCAGGAATGAAAGTGGCTTGATAATAAGAAAAAATCATAGTAGTTGCCCAAGCATAAATTCGCCTTGGCCACCCAAATAAAAAACCATTTTTGGCAAAATAATGTGAAACATGAATGGGGGCTTATGAGAAAAATTTTTACCACTGTCCTTAGAGGAGGAAAGAGAATGAAGAATTGATAAGTATTAAATGATGAATGGGTTGATACAGCAAAACTATTAATGGTATGTTCCACTGATTACTTTTGAAAGAAAAAAGTAATAGAAATTATCCAGAAAGTTTCTCTGGTAATAATGCAAACTCACTTGGCTCAACCAATCATTTTACATTTCAACAGATCTGAAAGAAATGGAAAAAAAAAGAAAGAAAAACTGGCAATTTTTTTTTTGTGGAATTTGATGAATCAGAAAAAGCCAGTCTAACTAAATAATGGAAAGTTGGGTGATAATAAACAGGAAGGAGAACAGTAATTGAACAAAATTGTTGTCATTGAAATATAACTTAAAGAAAAAAATCAGATAAAGATTAAAAATGCTGAGACTTAAGGAAAAAGAAGGTGTGTGGTTTTGGGATTTGGTGAAAGTTCCGTAGAACCAAAAGGGACAATAAAATATATGTACTTCAGACAAACTTACAGGAGGGTCTGTGTCAGACCTCAAAGTAAAGACATCAGACCATTAATCTCTAAAATAGCCAAACTCCTTGTTTATCTCTGGTTGTCCCGGCGCTGGAGAAGAGTTACCTACCTGTATCTGAGTTCCACTTCCAGCTGTGAGCTCTGAGCTTCCAGGCTCTCATGTTCATGAGCATTCCCTGCCTGTACCCAAAGTTCATGCTGAACTCCTTGGGGATGCACAAAGTCCCTCTCATATCAAGCCCCTCTTTGCTCAGTAGCTTTCATGAGAAAAGGAAGAGTGCTTTCACCATTTAAATTTTAACAATTTTGCACTGCTGGAATTATAGATAAGGAAGAATATTCATTGTTATCTTTCTTTCTACATTGCTTTGTTCTATTTTTTCTTTACACCTCTATGTTTATCTTTCAAAAAATATCCTTTTCTCACTGATTATTGTAATTATGACAATACACATTTAAATGCATATTTATATTTCTGTAAATATAAAGTGACCATCAACTGTAAACAGTTGAAAGGTTGATCCAGGTTTTAAAAAGCTTATGAGGTTTCTTAAGTTCTGACTTGCTTAATTTAGGCTTTGCTAAAAAAGTAATGTTATACAATAGAGCATTAGAACACAATTACATTTTCTGCTCTGCCTTCCACGACTTAGCTCTCATACTCACACACATACTATAAATCAAAATAAAATTTCCATTTATTGCATTTCTGTTTAGCCTTTTATATTAAATTATTTAAAGTATATTTACAACAGATAGAAAAGCATTCCTTGAATGCAGGAAGACAGTTTCAATTCAAACAGTGTAAAACCAGACACATATTTTTTAAAAGACAAGTATTTGCATGCATGTATGTTCATATATGGACAACAGATGTATAAATAAATGTGGAGATGTAATTTGAATTTATGAGACAATGATGTTTATAATATCATTACTTCTATGTGCTTTCTGTGTTTTAAGTTATTAAGATGTATTCAAGTAATTTTCACAGGTTTCTACCTATATAAACAACAATTTTCTATCTGTTATCAATCATTGAGCTTTCTATTTCAGAAATCTGAGACTTGAGAAAAACTTAAAACACAAAATTTATCTAGGATCCCAAGAATTAGTATATTTTCAGAGAGAAATAGAAGCATGAGAAGACAATACATCTCATTATATAAACCTTCACAAGTTTTGTGTACTCTGTTGTAAGAAACCTGGGAACTGGGCATAGGTGGAGATGCAGCAGGATGCTCTGCCCTGGAATGTGGTCAAAAATTTGGACAATGCCCTATTTGCAAGGCTATCAGTAGTGGATTGACAGGGGGCATCATGTGCTGGTTTTGGTGTTGAATTATACTAAAACCAGTCTGCTCACCAACTCCAAATTAACATCCTGACAGTGAGGCAATGGGAGACATATGACTGGCAGTCAACCACTTTTTACTATAAAAGTGTACTTCAAATGGTTATGAACTTTCATATGGTTAGGTTCTGCTAACATATTCCCCTGTGGCACATGTGGGGATTTCTCTCTTGAGGAGGAGGCAGCCCCCAAGGACTCCTTGAGGCTGAGTCAGAGAGATCTGCCCACTGCCACTGAAACTGTGCAGATAAAAGAAACTCTCCAACACCATCTTTTAAGTGTTAGAGAATTTCTTTGTTCTGGCCAGGAGGTTATTCTGGCTGGGATGTGTAATGGAAATCATTCCATCCAAACATGGCAGGATGTGCAGTAGAAATCATTCCATCACACATGGTTTTTTACCAGATTTTTCACATCTGTATACATTAAAAAAAAAAACAAAAAAACCCAAAGAAATCCTCATTCATTGGTTCTACATTACACAATTCTTAGTATTTGATCTTCTATTGGTTATTGATCCCTTCACCTTCAATGAAGACTACTTTGGTCCTCAATCTCTGGTTCTCTTATCAATCTTTTCCCAGACTGGGTATCTCTGACCAACTAGGGACATAATGTCTCTTTATCCCCTCTGTATCTTCTGGCTACTCCCAACACGTAGACGTTAAACTTCCAGAGTCTAGGAATCTTCTTTTTGTTGAATGAGGCCCCTCAGGCCTCACCCAGCGAAAGTCAAACCTTTGGTGAACAGTCTTTAGAAGAGAAACCTCAGTTCCCCCCCCACCTTGGCAAAGGCAAACAAACCCATAACTAAAATTACTTAAAAGCCAAAAAAAATTTTAAGTTATGTCATTTCCAACACTATGAGTATTGGTACGGTGAGTTACATCAATCTCTACTTAATAATTGTTTCTTCTTCCTATCCCCTCTTTAATTTAATGGTTTTAATATAATTGCTTTGATACAGTGCACTATCCTATACTATATACTATTAGTGGTTTTAGCTTTTACACTATGTAGTAAATAATTCTGATTATTATATTTATCTAATAATTTGTAATAATAAATAATTCATTTTTATATTAATACATTTGATTTGCCATCATTAATCCTGTGGGAAAAAGTTACTCAAACCATTGACGAAATCTGGGGCTAAGACTGGATCCAGCCACAACCAGACTCCTCTCTGAAAAGGAATTTAGAAAGCAACGGGGTGCTTTCTGCACCTCGTGGCTCAGTGGCAGGGTTTCTCTAATAAACTTTGCCTAAATTTGTCTGAAGCTTCCACTCCACCCATGACAGGGGTCCGGGTTATGCTCTAGCATTTCCAATTTT
The DNA here is from genome assembly GCA_013397055.1 of Pachycephala philippinensis. Classification (NCBI taxonomy): domain Eukaryota; kingdom Metazoa; phylum Chordata; class Aves; order Passeriformes; genus Pachycephala; species Pachycephala philippinensis. The sequence continues at coordinate 86,674 of VWZT01002685.1, forward strand.
TCTGTGACTCTAATGTTTTTTGATGGTTTTGATTTGACCACCCACTAATACCTGCCAGGCCAGCTTAACTTCCTCACTCTGGCTGTGTTTGATATAACAGCATAGTATGATGTAGACTAAGTCTACATATTTTCTGTGATCTGAAATAGTCTGGCACTAAGCTGTCTTGAATGATTTCCAGCCTTTTGCTATGCTTGTCAAAATTATAAAGTTCAGCATGACCAGCATGCATGGACAGTTCTACTGGTTTCAATAGTTCTGAATTTATATTTTGATAACTACTTTTACTACTATATAATAAATACTGTATGCTGTTCAGTTGTATATCCTTATTTGCTAACAGAAGTAGAATTTAAAGTCATTGAAGGTGTCCTCTTACCAGCCTGTCATTAAAGGTCTGTTTTTTTAAGAAAGAACAGTTTCAGAGGGACAAAGGAAGACACAGTGAATTTTTGGAGGGGCTCAGGAGAGAAAAGATAAAAGGCCATGGAGAGCAGAGAGAAGAATAGGTGATAGCTAAGGTTTCAGGTGAAATAATACTGCTACAGGCAAGAGTGACCAAGTGCCTGAATAAGCCTAGCTGTCTCCCAGACCTCTATGGTGAAGACATCAGCTGTTACTGGATGTTACTGACTTACTCCTCACAAGGACTGAGATGAGCCATAGTGTCCTTCAGTCACCCATGATTGTCCTGCCACTCTGACTGTTTAAGCAAGGTCGTCTGAACGAAAGTGTAAAAGCAAACTAGAGGAATTCACCCTTCTGCATCCACTAGAGAAATTTCATCCTCTCTCCTGTCACTCTTCAAGTCTTCATGGGACTAGTGCCTCCTCTCACTTTCCCAGTTTTAAAAAGTAGAGGTATTTAAAGTATTAACCACCTTACCTAGGAACTGAATTAACTTGTATATTTGCGTACTTCAGATAAGAATTGAGTCCAAAATATTCAATGCTGGGAGCCAATTAAGGCTTTAATTAGGAATAAAACAGGAAAGAAATAAGAGATTCACACATTATTGGTAGTTTCAAAGCTCAAAATTACATTTGCAGGGAGGTCTTTGTTCTACATGAAAGCAAAAGAACTATGCTGAAACATTTTTCTCACAGTAGGAGCCTTTTGTCAATTTGCTGAAGAAATTATGCTAAAAACTACACAAAGGCAAGTTTTTCTTACTCTTCCACTTGTCTAAAAACCAGAACTAGACAGAATTAGATAAAACGGAAGGAAACTTTCACCTGAGAAAATCACTGACTTCCATTAAGGACTTCATCAATGCACATTATAGCAGATTAAAAAAATTCTGTTAGCCAGGGGGACAAAGAGACTACATACTAATTATTCCTTTTGATCTTCACTTGCAGGAAGACATCTGACAACTGTCAGAGATAAAGCTTACAATTAGGCAGCTTTTTTAAATAATTAAGTACAGGAACTGAAGCTTTCCCTAGACTTGCTTTTTTTTTTTTTTTTTTTTGACTACCTCTGGCTGTATTATTGCCAAGCTGGCTGAGCAGTCACATCCAGCCATTTTCTTCCTTTGCCCACATGCAATCAAATTGAAAGTCTGTGAATGAAACTGTGAAAGTCTACCTCAGTAACTATGGTGACTTAGTTTCCACCTCCATGCTAGGCAGTCATTTAGCAGAAATTAATAATCAATTACAATTTTAACGAGTCACTAAAAAAAGTCACTTATTTTGTTTTCACTTCGAAAAGCTACACAGTCTCTCTATTCAACCTTTAAAACCTCTCCTAATGCTATTTACAACTGGAAATAAAAAACTAAAACAAGCATCAACAGCAAAAACTGAAGGGAAAAAATACAAAAAATAAGATGACCTTGAGAAGGAATCTTATTGCCCAATTAATCCCAGCACATAGTTCTTACCTGTATTTGATCTGCTTTGCATACAATCCACATCTAATAAAACAGTTAGCTTTAATCTAGATCATAGAAACAAGCTAACAAGCACTAGAAGTTAAGAGGTGCCTATTTCAAGAGCTGTCTTAATGACATAAAGAGGACTTACAGAGGAAAGTGTGGAGAGTGCTACAGCAGTGATTTGCTGTGCTGAAGAGCACCCCTAACTAACACTTTGCCTGTGTTGTCCAGATCTACTACGTCAATAGAAATCAGGAATGATTGGATACCCTCAAACCTAATTATCTGCCAAAATTTTTGATTTATCTGGAATAGTACTCTTGCTTTAAAGATGTAGGTGTAAAATAATGTATTATTCATAGAAATAGATATATCAATATACCTTAAAAATGTATTATTTTTAAAATATTGATTGCATAATAAATTCTTCTTATACATAAGTCTACTTAAATGAAATATAATCTCCAGATGCTTACATTAATCATAATATGAAAAAACTCTCAGAAATTGTGAACCTTTTGCAGGTTCCCTATTGTGTAAAAAATAGTGTATATTTAACAAGAATTTACCTTCTGAATTAGTGAAATAGATGGTCAAGATGGTAATGTGAAGAGTCATCAACAGTATGCAGCAATTTGAGCTAATTTGCTGTAAAGTGTTATCACTTTTTTCTTCTTACTTTTCTGAACCAGTTTTATGCGATCTAAGCTTGCAAACCCATGATTTTAATAAAGCTCACCTTCCACAAACTAATCTATCTAATCCAACCTAATCTAATCTGCTCTAATCTAATATAGTCTTTCACACCAGTCTGATGAAACCTGGGCTTGATCCAATACAAAACTAATTGAAATAATTGGACATTTTTTCCTGTTTCAAAAAGTTTTGGATGAGATCCCATAAATATAACCTTAGTGCAACGATGTTGTAATATAACAAACAAATAATTTGAAGGGCTTTAAAATTTAGGGTTATGTTTACAGAACAATCCAGACATATCAAATTATTTTTCCAGATTAATATCCAGGAAAGCATGATAGTAAACTGGCAATCAGGAATATTAAGAAATCTCATTATAATTGTGCGTACCATTTATTCCTGTATTGGTTTTATGTTGGGTTTAGCTTTATTCTCTGGGAGAAGCAGTTATTTGGTTGGTTGTCTACATTTTGAGAGGGATTCCAAAACCCTGACTTTTATTAAAGTTGGTTTAGCTGAAGTGATTTATAAACCATTCGATTGAGCAATACTTCCTCTTTGAGTTTTATTGTTACAACAACAAAAGGCTTGGAAACAAGAAGATTTTTCCAAGTAAAAAACTACTTTTCTTTCAGTCATAATGAATTCTGAATATGGTACATGTCCTCTTTTTTTGTACTGAGGAAAGAGACTTGTACATGTTTGAGAAATAAGATTAAAAATGTCTAGTTAATTCCATGCTAGCAGACCAAATTGCCTACTTCAAAGGGAACACTGCTTTTCACTTGCAAAGATCAGTCCTATTTGGATACCTAGTCCATATTGTAAAAAAATTAAAATAATTGTTTTATAAGGAGCCACATCTGATTTCTTTCTTAAAGCTCAATTTCTCATGAAACACTCCAAAGTAGTGCTGACGTTCTAGTTCTCAACTTTTTTTGAGAAATTTTAATTTTCATGACATTCTCTGTGCACAGGCACAAATGATACTGATATCTTCATGCCTCAGCTTTCCACTTTCCAAAACAGGGGAATAACAAGAATTAGAAATAATCCCTTGCTGAGAGTAAGAATAATCACTTGAGAAAACACTGACACTGGCTAAAACCTTGCTAGAAAGCAGGTCAACAAGCACACACCACTTTTCAAGCCTGTGCCACAGTCTGTAGTAAATTCATTAGTATATACATAAGCAAATCAGCTGTATTTCAAGAACTAGGTTTTATAAATTTATTACATTAATTATACACAATGATGCATTACCCAACTAAAGGCTCCAGCCCTCTGATTTTTCTTTTTTTTTTTT
>VWZT01002685.1:91000-164566 GCA_013397055.1 Pachycephala philippinensis
CTTTAAAGAGAAGACATGTAGTTTCCTTGCAACTTGAACAAAAATAAAGTTTTCTTTTACAAGCCTAGCTTTATGAGTTTCATCATCCTTTGAAACAGCCACATTCAGTGCTTCAGGGAAAAGAAAAAGTGATATAATTCCACAGTACAGGTAAAAACTTTTGGATATTGTTTAGATGCCAGTGATTTTTCTCCCAAGCACATCCTTAATTGCTTAAGAAGGATTATTAATTGTTATTATAGACTGTTCAGCAACCTTAACGGCTTATTGATGAAATGTTATCTTCTTGAGGCTCTTGTTTTCATTCACCATGTTATCTCTGTGGCTCATTCATTATAATATCAATCTTAGCCCAATTTAATCAAATAATTTTTTCCTGTTTCAAATTACACTCTTCCCCTATACAAACAAAACATAGTAGACCCATCACTTTGTGCTTCAACAGGTTTGTGCATTTGTTCCTACCCGGAACTTAAAATTCATTGATATACAACAGTGCTTCTTTCAAGCTTTATTTATTTTGCTTTGTACCTTGTGCTAGTGAATGTCCAGTTTGTCCAAACTCCCCCCTTCCCCAGACTGCCCACCTGCCTATGTACCTTAACAGCTACGTATGCTTCAGTATGTGAAGAATACTGCTGTGTTCAGATACGCAAAGTACTACTGGTAGTAAAACTAGAATAGGTCAAAAAAGATGGTGTTCAGTTAAAGTGAAGGCAAAGCTGTGTAAATAATTGTTAAGCACGGCCACAATACAAAAAGATCATGCTAAAAATATTTCCACTCCCTTTAGCTCTCAGCCTTTAGAATGTTTTAATTGCACGCAGGGAATATGAAGTTCAGTTTGAGTAATGCAAAGGACCAAAGAAACCGTGACAAGAGTAGCACAGAAAATAATCAAACCCAAAATATTTTAAGCAAAGTGAAGATTTATCATTATCCTGCAGAAAGCTGGATGCACAGAACAGTAACGTGTAAAGAAAATTTGTGACTGGTTAGTATATTCACATCTCAGTGAAAAAACATGAGATGTTTATAATTTATGTAAAAGATATATTTTAAAAGTATAAATATGAATAAATTATGTGATCAGTTAATGGACAGAGTAAAACTCCTTCAGATTTAAGATGAGATAAATGAAGTTTGGAGACTAAAACTTTACTCTTTTTGTTAAATTGCATATATTAGCAATGTTATTAATCGTGTTCAGCTCTGAGTAAGCTTCCTGGAGCACTGCGATCTAGGATGGATACCAACAAAAAAATTACTGATTCATTAAAAGACTGGCATCAAAATTATCATGCAAACTATTGGGGTATTTTTCAAATTAAACCTGAATCTTTAAAAGTGAAGAGTACAGATAAAAAGGTAGGATTTATTTTATAATGATGACTCCTAAATATCTAACAGTTTTCAATGGCACATTTGAACCTCCAAAATTGCTAAAGAGATAAGCCTAATGTAATGGGATGAAGTGATTTCCATGGAAATAATATGCACTCTTACCAGTCCCTTACTCACCACCTACCCAGTTCTTTCATGGATGTTAAATTTAAAAGAATAATGCTTAAAATACTTTTAAAGTAACTAAAAATAAACAAGCATGTCTTGGTATAGGTGTGTTCAGGCAACAAAAGAAGTACTTGGCCAAAAACACCCAAACAAAAATAAAAACTGGAAGAATAAAGGATATGTGGTGTTACAATGTTAACAAATATATTGTGGGGCATTTTACCCTATCCATCCTTTCGTCTTAACCTCTTTCAATACTTTCAACAACAAAAGGTAAAGCACAATGAAGGATCCTTGTTTTATGTAGAAAGTTTCCAAACTCCATAGAGATTCAAAAGAAACAACATGTCTAGAAAGGATATCTGTATTTTTTTCTATAATGAATATTTTTGCATTTGAGAGGTATTGATCCCTCATGTATTAAAAAGATAAGCATTTATAATCTGGTTACTAAAAAACAAAGGCAAAAACATCAGGGGCTTTCAAAATGATTGTACGTGAATTTGATCAGCAGAATGTTATTAACACTGCAAGATGAAAAACAAACAGGATGGAAACTTGCAGCATTTGGAGACATAATTATATTCTATTTTTGAAGAACAGAAGCAAACAAATATTTGTTTAAGATTCTGGTCACGCTCAGCTCACAGGTATTAAGTTAGAAAATTTTTAATTCTCTGCAAATACACAGGATAAAGGATGCATTAGAGGGATATGAAGTTACAGAGCTCACCACACTTGAATCATATATTTCATTTGGATTTGATAGAATTTTATAGATGGGATTCTCACCTAACACAGGGAGCATTGCTAATTGTCTGACACCAAAAAGAAAAAGATTTTAATACTTTTGCGTATTTGTGTTTCAGATAGTGCTGCTACTTCCTCTCACAAAAATACCTGCAGGAATATTATTACTCCTTCAGGCATTCAATTTTTGAAACCTTTCTAAGATTTCAGGGGTCTGAAAACTTATGCTGAGCATTTACTGTTGCTAGGTGATATCCAAGCGGTGGTCAGTAATTGTGATTGAAGACATATGGCTTTCATGGCAAATTTCCATTTCATGATTGGTGTTCGAGAAAAATGAAAGGCATATTTTGGTAGAAGCAGTGCAAGCCTTAGTCACTATCAACATACGACAAAGATATAGTGAATGTTCATGTTGCTATAATTCAGTATTGATCAGCTAAATCAAGCATAAAAAACAAGGAAGGAATGCTGCTGAAACAGATGAGTGAAATACTACATTTCAGTAAGTATTTTGCAATAACTCTCTTGACATATTTCTCAGTTTTATACATTAATAATGTTCTATCTGTATGACCTCATTGTTAGAAGGATAATAGTATTCTAAAGCTAGTCTATACTCTATAAACTTTGCACTCTTGTAAAGACAAATGTATTCTTGCAATCCTCCTTAAGCATGCGTACATATTTATGTCTGCAATTAGGCTACATAGTTAGTTTTAGACTGAGAGTCTTATTAAAGGTAGGAATAACATTATAAGAGAATATATTCTTGTTGACATTTCCTGGCACTGTTTTTTTTTGTGTGCAGAAAATGAAATATGCTTGATTTCCTTCATCCTCCCCCCTCCTCTTTAACAAACCACTACCCTTTTCAGGGTTTCTTTTGGGCAGAATGCCAAAAAGTGTTAAGATTTACCTGGAGTTAGGGCCACATCTAAGTACATGAAACCTTTTGCAATTCTGCAGAAAACTACATTACAGGAAAGAAACAGCATCAAGGTTTTGAGAAAATGAGAGATGCAAATAAATTGAAACCTTCAGTCCAGATTCGTCAATTGATTTGGAAGAGCATCTTTCTGTATCTAATGATTGATTAGTAGATGGGAATTACTCAGTGATCAACTGAAACAAACCATTTCGGGAACGAAACCCAATTACACAGAGTGCTTGAAATAGACAGAAAAAGAAGTATAAGCTTTCAGTGTTTTGCTGGTCAATTTTAAAAGGAAGAGTAATAGTCTGTGGTCTACAATAAAAGGGAATAAGGTATAATAAGAAAAGAGGGAAGCTGTAAATACAGAGAGACACAAACCTCACTGACAAATGATAAGGCAGGCGATAAGGAGAACCAAACCTGGTCAAGACAAACTAATTGATGAAGGTACTGAGAAATCACTATTATTTCTATATTACCTGATGTAGGACATTGCCAAATGGGATACTAAGGAAAAGAGAAAAGCCATAAACAAAATATATGGTGACACAAACCTGATAGACAAGCATAAATGAGACAATGATCCGAAACAAATGTGGTCAAGTCACACTAATTGATGGGCTACCAAGGAACTGCAGGAAAACAAGGAGCTTGCTGCTGAGAAGCATGCAAACCAGAGGGTACAGGATCTTGCCAAGGGTCTTAGAGCTATGCAAACTGGTGATAGAATGTGCACTGGAAGGGAAACAAGAAGAAAGTTGGAATAGACACAGGTGTGAAAGAGGTTAGTCGCTTGTAAAACAGAGCTGGTCAATGTTCTTGCCTCACTGAGCCCTGCACCTCCTCACCACAGTCTGTCCTGTCTTCATTTAAAATCTCTTCTTGACCCTCTCTGTGTAGTTCCCTATGCTCTGTGTGTGTGTGTGTGTGTGTGTGCGTGTGTGTGTGAGTGCTGCAGGCACCAGATGTCAGCTACTGGCAGGACCAGTGTGAATGGGTCTGGGTTCAGCAGCTGGATGCAGGTCAGAGGTGTAAGCTGTGATCTGCGCTGGGGTGGGCTGGACAGAAGGGGCCCTGCCAGTACTCTAGGGATCCACTGATGTGCACAATTGTGTGAATCAAGAGTGTGTTGAGTGTGTGCTGTCAGTACTAAGATTCAGCCTCTACCAGAGGAGGGGAGCTGTCTGTCTGTGCAAGTGTTCATGTCAGTCCTGCAAGTAGGTGATGCTGAAGGCAGCTCCTTGTCTGTTGCAGCCTGTGTCACCATCCTATATGTGTCTGTGCACATCGTTTTTAGTCTCAAGCACAGAATAAGTTTCTTGTTATTTTCTCTGTTCATTGATTTCTTTTTATGGCTAATTTAGTGTTAGGTTATCTAACACATCTAGCATAACTGAGAAACAGTAAAGAAAACATACTAACAAATTTCTCAAATTATCAGAGTTCTCTCAGTTACCTCGCTGGAATAGGCCATCTCAGACATTCACCTGTTCCAGTGGGTCTCCTCTATGGGCTGCAGGTGGATCTCTGCATTCCCATGGTCCTCCATGGGCTCCAGGGGCACAGCTGCCTCACCATGGTCTGCACCATGGGCTGCAGGGGAATCTCAGCTCCAGTGCCTGGAGCACCTCCTGCCCCTCCTGCTCCACTGACCTGAGTGTCTGCAGAGTTGTCTCACTCACATATTCTCACCCTGCTCTTCTCTGGCTGCAACTACATCTGCACATTAACTTTCCTTCTTAAATGTGTTATCACTGAGGTACTACAACCATTTCTGATTGGCCCAGCCTTGGCCAGCAGCACATCCATCTTGGAGCTGTCTGGCACTGGCTCTGCTGGACATGGGGGAAGCTTCTGGCAGCTTCTCACAGAAGCCACCCCTGCAGCCCCCACTGCTAAAGCCTGGCCATATAAAGCAAATACATAGGGAACAACAATTTAGTAATAACAGAAGGACAGCTGGAGAAGCCAGTAATAAATCATCCAATATCTGCTTTTCATGCATCAAAAAAGAGGCAACTAGAATCACACAAGACACAGTTAATGAATGTTAGACAATATTAAGAAAGACATGGAAAATACCACTATCCCACTGACTCATTTCAAAGTACATTCACCTTCAATGTTCTCTTTTATGCAGACATACAAAAACTACTTCAAATTCATATGAGATTCAGATACTGCAAAACCAGAAAAAAGATGCACTTTGAATACTCAAATTATCTAATGTATAAACTACTATGCTGGTAGCTTTGAAAAAACAAATATGAGATCCATACCCTCATGGAGAGCTGCCTGAGAGTCAGAAGGTCAACCTGGCATCTAAAGTGATAGCAGGGGCCTATATTTGTACTAAATTTTGTCCATCATGTTCCATGGCTGTGAAATCAGTAGGCAGGGAATGATTATTCAGAGCTTCTCAGTTATAAGATATGGGCATTATCGGGTAGCAGATTTAAAGACAGATAGCAGCCAATACATTGTCACACACGCTGTGCCTGTGCTTGTGCAGGCAGCTCATAGGGGTGCTGACTGGGATGCCTCAAGTACACCTCGGCTGTCCTCCTCTCTCCTCCACCCGATCCTCACTCTTAAAATGTGAGTGGCACCATTAAGGAGCTGTGGCACAGCTACTGCTGATTATAGGTAAGAAGACTGAAGGGTACTTCTCAAGGAAAAGAAGGAAAGAAAAGTGAGCTTATAATATTGATTACACGAACTTTTCATTTCCTACTGGGTAGAGAAATCCAAGTGAGAACTTGCAGGGTTGACAACCTTTTATAAATTAACAAACAAGTACAGAACAATGAAGTTCAACTCTTTCTGTCAAGCAGAAATATAAAGAATGGAGTTCCATAATCTTATATCAGTGTATTAATACATGAACAAAAAGGCACTGCAACTGCTGAGGGATGAAATGTCTAATTCCCAAGGTCACCAGATGATTTAGATGTGAAGTTTTATTTTACAAATGTAGCTAAGGACCCCAATTGGATAAATTGATGGGGAATTCACTTTGAAGTCACTTTTCCATTATCTTCAAAATGGGACCTAGAATATTTTGGAAACATCTGGTGACTTAAGAATGTGGAAATTAAAATACTGATCCTCTCAAAAATACTGACACCTAAACAACACTACATCCTTAATAGGGAAGGAAAGATAATCAAATTTATTAAATAAGAATCATTACAAATTTATTAAATATGTATCATTACAAAACATTTCCTGGAAGCCTTAAGAGGAACAGCGATCCTGATGATGCTATTCTCTTCATCTGCATCTAGCCCTTTTTAAACTATGCTGAAAAAGATTTTGCTGGTGAACATTTTAAAGATGAAAAGAGTGGACATCATCTATAATTTTCACCATACGGGAAAGTTCATGGTCTCCAGCAGTAAAACAATTCAGATGAACTGCAATAATAACCTCACAAATCAATACATCTTTTAGGCAGAGTATTTTGCAACTCTGACCTATACCATTTGATGCACTGAATATATTTTTCTTTCCCGTTACAAATGAATCATTCTAGAATCCCATTAAGGTTGTTACTGTACAGAAAGTAACTATGGCACTAAGTTATTAGTCACCAGAATCCAAACAAATGTGATGAATTGCAACATAGATTTTGGCTTTGGTATGATTTCACTTTATACAAAATCCCTGAAAGCAATACGTACTTGATTGATGGAATCTGTTTGTTCTTTCCGTTCTAATAAAACAAGCTTGCTCTGTCCTTACAGTAAAAAACAGTTGACAAGCAACACAGTAATATTATAATATTGATGCCAAGAAAGTCACAATAGGCACGTAGCACCTGAAAGGCCACTACAGTGTCTGAGATAACCTTGGCTGTAGCACGGTGCTAAAAACACCAAGGTTGCCATTTTGATCTTTGTATGGGCTATTTACTTAAGACTTGGATTCCATGTGGGTCCCTTCCAACTCAGAATGTCCTGTGGTCCTGTAAATATTTAGGACCATGACACCTGTTGCACACACGCAGAGGAGAAATACTGCCCTTGAATTCTTGTCTTTTGACTTTTTTTTCCTTTTGGTTTTCCAGAATTTCTTATCTGTAAATTATAAACTTTCATTCCCATTTAAAGTGTATTCAGGCAGAGAAATTGATGGTGTTGACAAATCCAACCTTCTGAAATGTTTCAAGTTGTTTCGGTGGAGAATGATTTTTCAGAGGGTGTCTGATTCCAGTTGGTTGTGTATTGCTAGCAAACAAGTACCAGAGAGAATGAAAAACATACAGATCTGAATTTTCCTTATTGTATTATTCAGGGTGTTTTTCAGGGGGACATATTTTGTTAAAAGATCTTATTGACTCAAGTATTTTGGAGTATTACAAGTTCAGCCTCTAACAGTTCACCCCATCTTTGAAGTGAAGTTCTAAGCACAGGCTTGTTGAATGATACATTTAAGACTAAAGACAGAGACGCCAATGATCCAGAGAGCATGTTTAGCAGGTGAGCCAGAAGACCTGCAGTGTCTCTTCACACACATACACATAAAAGAAAAGAATTTAAAACTTCCTCATGGGAAGAGATCTTGGAAACTGCAGCATTTTTTCCCCTAAACCATGAACAAAACCTGAACTATTTGGAGGACTTTCATCCTGATTAATAGCACTTATGCATTTTACATTACACTGCTGTTAAAAATAATGTCAGAAACTCCAGACTTCAGTTAAACTCCCACCTTCAGGTGAATACTGAAATGAGTATTTTTTTTGAATCTCCGTATCACTTCTAGTCTACACAGAAACAGAACCTGAATAAGAAAGGTGCAGGAAGTCTCTGTTCCCAAAGGACACTAGAATTGGTGGGAAAAATACTCAGTCGTGGTGGAAGGTCTTTACATGTGCTTCTGACATGAGTCATCTATTAACTACAGTTAGGGTCACTCATGTAGATTTTTTTAGATCACCAGTATTTAGAGTTAAATGCTTATCTTACCCTGTGGAATTTTTACCCTGTGGAATTTTTAAAAACACGTGACACATTTGTGAACTAGAATTTGCAACACATATATTCATCTGTTGAATTTAGCCTCTCTTTTTGTTCTTCCAAAACAACTGTACACATAGCACATGCAGCCCTCCAATTATTTTATACTTAAAATTGTTTCATAAGGTGCAGGGTTTTTTCCTTTACTTTAGAGGTTACGAGAATTTCTGAACAATGCAGGTGAAAGTTTGCCATATGATATTACTTCTGTTCCCTAAAGGAGTGATAACAAAATTCAAGTGTTTTCCCTGAATATTATTTCTCAGTATGATACACTGAATAGCAGTACTCCATCAAATTAATCATGATACACTAGACATGGGATAGAATTATAGATAACACAAGTTATTTTCAATTAGAGTACACATTGTGAATGATTTACTTGCACAGCTCTATATCTGAATTAAACTTTTATACTTTAATAATTAACCAGTGTTGTCCTCACAGCCTTATAAGACTAGAATAAAAACATAGCATGTGGGTTTATATATTATACTTTCTCTCCAAGGCTATCATGGTATATAGTAGCATAGTTACTTGAATTCATTTTCACAGAGGTACAAATTGATTTTACCAGCCTAGGAAGATTTAACTCATTTAACAATCATGTCAAGGAATAAAATTTGTCAAGAAATTACATCACTGCGACACAAATAACTTGGTTTGAAATTTGTAATAAAATACTGAGCATGTTTTAAATCACTGATATATAGTTTAACAAGCAGATTTTGCATTCACTCTTTTAAAGTTTGGGATCAATTCTCATTTATACCAAACTCTGGTTTGAATAAGAGGTAGCCTAACAAATAATACTTTTTGCAATTTACATAAAAAGACGCTTGAATTAATAGCGATAGACTGACATATTACTTCAGCATAATAAAGGTGCATTAGCTTAAATGAAAAGCACAGCCTTTTATTTTCCTTAATATAACTAAAATATCAAGGAAGAAAACGTTAAAATTCAAATCCACCTGAATGCCCCACTTGACACTTAATGAAGTACAAGGCTTGAGAAAGTTAATGTGTGAAAATATTTAAGCTAACACTGTGCTTCAGCAATGCAGTTTTCAGCACAGGAGCACAGGGAGATACTTTTCTACTGTTTGAGACTTATTGTACCAATAAGGAATTTTCATCAATTTGGCAGCATAGGACAAATAAAAAATATTTCCGTATTTATTGTATTTCCCTGTTATCTATCTATGGCAGCTATCATAGCATCTCAGATATGTATAACTAGAACAAGTTTCTAGAATGACAAAATCCATGGTCCATCAGTTTCTTATAAATGAATATTTATGGGAGATATTTGAAAATTGCACTTGATTTTCTAATATTGATCAGAGATTTCAAAAATACCCATTGAGTTTCTATAACACTGCCAGTCTTTCTGACTGACCCCTCCTATAAGCAAGATTTTCATGTATACTCAAGTGTAGCTTTTTCTAAAAAACAAACAAACAAATAAATAAATAAATACCTAAACTAAAGGGGAAGACATATGAGAATGTCTGCAGTCAGTTGGAGACAAAAAGATAAGACCCTAAGAACCATTAATTTTAGTGATAATTTTCTTGTTCTATAAGATCTCACACAAACCTTTATTACACTGATTTCTTAAAAATCAAAACTAATGTTTGACATTTTTATACATTTTAGAAGGCTGACAAAGATGCTTGCTTTTTATCTTCTGTTAATCTGGAATAGGCCTGGACAAATGCAGAATAAAATTAATCCACAAAACTTTCCAGTTGAGCAAGCTCTATGCAAAAATATTGGTCACATAGCCTTACAGACAAAACCCAATAATAAATTAAAAAGCTTTCAGTTACTTTCAGCTAAAAACTGGTAGACTAAGCAAATAATTACTCAGGAGATTATACACTTTATAAAATATTATAGATATAAACTTTTACACAGAAACAATATCAAATTATTACAGGGGAACAGAATTCTAATTATCATATTAGGAAAAAAATTGAATCAACCCTAGGAAAGTAACAGCATGATTAAAAACAAAATGAGGCTACCCTGTGAAAACAGTACTGCACTATTTCATCTTCCTGTGTGTATATTGGTTTAACAAATATCTCCATTCATACTTCCACTTCTTAATAGGATCACCCTAACTACAGTGTGTTTGGTGGTGCAGTGCAATCCTTCCAACTCAAAATTGCTCTGCAAAACAATCTCTTCTTACTGTCATTATATCATTTATTGCATCAGCCAGAGAGGACAGACCTATTTCATTAATTTTCAGCATTGCAGGTTCAAAAGTTCATTTCAAATTTTGATGGAATTTTCATGTCTGCTCATCAGAGACTGAGAGTTCTAGAGAGGACAGGAAAAGTTAATTGAAATAAATGTTATTTTTGGTAGACAGACAGACACTTTTTCGTGCTTTTTTTTTTCCTCTATAATCCAAGAGATGTCTCTCTAGCTAGAAAAAGATTTAAAGTTTCCTTTAAACATAATCTGCTTAGGAAGCAAAGTGCAAACAAAGAAGCTTCAAACTAAGGGGAAAGAATCCATACTCTTTTCCTACAACCTGAAAATATAATGCAAGTGATTTACAAAATCACCTTTTTTTTTTTTTTTTTTTTTTTTTTTTAATCCTAGGTTTAATACAGAACAAATTACCTATCAGATAGTTACTGATTTGACTTCTCCATAAAGAACAAATGCTGAACTGCACAGGAGAGCGGATGCACAGGCTGTCTCCATCTGGTGATTAAACAAGTGTGATTTATTTCAGATCCAGTAATGAGGGATTAGGAGGGGATGAGGCAGAGAATTTTCTGCCTCAGCATATCATAAGGCTTCTGTATGCACAGGCATAACAAAGAATGGAACAGAGGGGAGAGAAACTCAGAAGAGCTCCAAACACAGCAAACCGCAAATGCTGTCAGTGCGGCATTCTTCCAAACTATTCAAGTATTTGGTGATGCGTGTACACACATATCTGTTAGGAAAAACAAAAAACCAACACACTGGCCAGGGATATTTATCTTTAAGTAAATTATCTTTTTACTATAGAAAAATATAGTAAAACTATTTATTTACTACTGTCATGCAGAACTGTTTGTTCATGCTTTCCCCCTGATAGCGTCCTGCTGTCATGTAGGCACTTGTTATAGGTGCAAAAAAACTGGCCACCACGTGGGGCAGATGATACCTTTTCTTTTATTGTAGCAGCTGCTCATTTGGTTTTCTCTCTGCCTTTGACCTCCTACACCCCAGACCCACTGAAGACTTCTGTTACTTTGGTGCCTGAGGTGGCCACCTAAAACACAGAGACTAGAAAAGAATAAGAGAATAAGGGTAGGTATTTATTTGAAGGGCTTTCAAAGGTACACCCTGGGCAGGCCAAAGGCTACACCCAAGATGGACCCTGGGTCACAGGTTCTTCACACTTTTATAAGTTTGGTTTATTTGCATATCAGGGTTAATTCTCCAATTATAACCTCAGTTCATGATGTAATTACCCCAAGTTTGCGCCCCCTTTAGACGCTTTTAGTTTACACATTTTGGGGCCTGGTATCCTTCATGTGGGAACCTAGAGAGGTTTGTTATGTCTAACCAGCATGAGAGAACAGCAGCTAACAGGCCACAAGAAACTTCAGAGCTACACACTAGGCAGTACAGGATTTGAAAAATATAAAAGTTAAAACCTAAGGCATCAACTTCACCTATGCTAAAAGCTCAGGCCACCCTTTGAGCGGATGGAAATTCCTGTCGCGTGGACAGGAATGATTAACCCAGAAAAATTAGGTTGTCAAATGTGTGGTAAAAATACATCTAGTAACTTTCACTGTATCGCCAGGCTTGGATTTTGTCACATTGGTAGTACGACAGAGACTTGAGAAGAACAGAGGTCAGCAGGAAAGGAAACAGACTTGCTCAATCCCCTTGTTTACAGAAGTTTTAAATCCTTTTCAAACTTGAGAGAAAAAAAAAGGCTGGAGTAAAGAGAAACAAGCCTGGTAAGTTGTGTCCCATTTTCCTTTAAATCTATGTTCAGAGGATTTCTTGCACGGACCTTTCTTCAATTTTCTGTTCTCTGCGCAGGTCCTTTTTCCTAAAGACAGACAAACCATGCAACTTCTTTAAGCATCACCTGCCATTCATGACAGGCACAACATCTTTTGCTGCTCAGACTCGTGATTATTTTCTAATTTGTTTCCCCCTTGCTGCTCCGCTGTCAAAATATTCTAACATCTCTTTAACTGCTGTTTAATAACTAACAGCAGCTTCACATATTTTAAAGAACAGAGGAAGACTATTTATTTTATTACTTCCTCAAAGACTAGCACAGTGAATAATCATGACTAAAGGTAATGAATATTATCAGAAACAGTGGGCTGTATTTCTCCAGTTGCTCGCAACTCCCAGCATTCCGATGAAATAATCTGTAATTTTACTGCAAAAATAGGAGCAGTAATCTGTTGTATCATTTAAAAGACAAATACATATTCTTGCTATAAAAAGTCACACCACAAGAGTAAGTCTATTGACATGGTCTCCAATCTATTTCAAAGAAAATAGTAAATCATCACAAGAGTCCTGGCAATTTCGCATTCACTTTAACTGCACCTAATGCCTTTTTAATTTTGATTCTCTCAAAATGCAATCACAGAATGTCATAACTGAAGTTTTCTTGCAGGATTAAATGAACAGCCCCATCTTTGTGTGGAAAAAAATGAAACTATTTAAGAATGGGAGAAAAATATCTTTGTTTCACGCATCAAAAATAACAGCAGCATAGAGCACCCTTTTTGTAGCATTGTCTCCAAGCAGATACCTTTCCTCAGCTGCAACTTTCCAATTATGAGTCCTAGTCTGTATTCTTCCAGCAATAGAAATTACTTTACATCTCAATTAGAAGCCTGAAAAAAAAACTGTTAAGAAGTGACTTTCTCTTTAAGAAAGGTGAGAAGAATCATAGCCTATGAGCTAGTGAGACATCATGGAACTCTGCAATACCTCTAATGTAAAATTACATTATCAAAATAAATTGGAGATGTTGAGTAAGATTACCGCTTTGTCCTTTTAATAACTTTTAATAACAGAACACATTAATAGTATCACAGTTCATACTGAATCCACTAAAAAAAAAAAAGAAAATCACATTACAGAATGCCTAAAGAAATTTCACATATGTTGCACGCTGTAAGAAATGTCACCTCATGTAATTGCTATGCAATTATAGATAACTATTTCTGATGTTCTCTCCACACTTCATTTGCAGTGCCACTGAAGAAATCAGGAAATGTTAAATTAAATAAACCTTCTGAAAATCAGGGAACAGACACAGTAGGCATCTCAGGCACAATCTTGGGATGGTAAAACTGTGGGTTTATCATAGCACTGCCAACAGAAATTGAAAAAATATTATTATCCTGTTGAGTCGTGAACTTTACAGACACTATTGCAACACCAGGACACTTAATTCTTTGTGCGGCGAGCCATTATCTGTTGTCCCACTGCTATAGGCCTTACTAAAAAGTCATCTCCATCTTTCTTATAACACTTTGAATCTAGGTGATACAAAAAGGGTTCATGAGCATTTCATTATTAAATACTATTGTTCACACAATAGTGCTCATGCTGTACATGCACACATTTTTGTGATTGTAAGAATGTTGACATGAAGCAATATTCCTCAGAAAACTCAAGTTATTAAGTCACTGGTTTCTTTTCCTTCTGTTGTGATCTGGTTTAAACACAAGACCAAAGAAAACGAAGTCTCTGTGTATAAACCGGAAAGAACGAAGATGGTTCAAAATATACCCAAAAACGAGATTAAAACCAAATGAGGTTAGATGTTGGTGCCAAAAAATTTTTATGTTTTATTTAATAGTAAAAGAAGCAAGGAGAAAGAAAGAGAAAGGAAAGAAATAAAGAAATAGAAAAAGAAGTGTGCGTGGGGGGTGGGGAGACAGGGAGAGGTGACAGGGGTTAGGTGCAAGAATATCACCCATCCAGGGGTTCCTACGACGTCTCATTGCTCCCCTCCCTCTGGTCTTCTTGGTGGTGAGGGTCCCGCACCACCGTGGCATGCCGCCGCATGCCGAAGAGTACAGAATTCCGTGGATTAACCTGCGCTTTGGGCAGGTGGGAATGCCCACGTGCCTCCCTTGCAGCGGCCAGTGTGACACTGTCCCTTGCAACACTGAGGGTCTGTTGCATCATCTCCGGTGTAGGGTCTGGGGGCCCCCTTGGGGGGGCCTTTGATGGGCCATGTCACCCCCTCTGCTGTGGATAAGCTTTTTCCTCAGGGTGAAGGGCCCCTCAGCTGGGCTCCTCTGCACAGTGGAGGATGGGTGGTCACTGCACCTCTCACCAGAGGCTTTTCCAACACACACCCAAAGCCTCTGTCCCCCCACACTTTGGTGCGAGGGTCTGTTTGAGCCTGGCAGCTGATACTCCTGGGGCCTTGAGCTCCACTCCTGAGGTGTTAGGCTTGTGCTCTGTCAATGTCCCCAGCCCTGAGCTGTTACTTTATCTTATCTTCATCAGGGAGCAGGGTAAGGCCACAGACAGGGCCCCATTCAGGGTGTGGTGGTCTTCTCTGCAGCTTTTGTAATACAGTTTTGAAAACGTTTAAGTCATAAACTACAATATTTTGGTCTCTGACACCTTCTTTAAAAAATAACTGACCTAGCATATTGCCTTCATCCCAGAGAGTATTTTCTAAAATAAAAATTCTTGGTCACAATTGGAATGCAACCTTACGCATTCAATTAAAACCAAATTTAAAAACAACAGAGCAATAGAAACCCTGAACAACTGGACTATAAACTAGTTATTTAACTGTCTTGTAAGGAGTGTTCCCATGTTCCTCTTTTGCTCATAAGACGATTTGAGTGTACCAGGGATCCTTTCCAGCCAGTAATCCCATGACTAAGCCTTCTCCACCTAACAGTTTCACGTCTCACTGAAAACACAGGCGTTCAGAAGGCATAAAGCATATTTGCATTGGAGGGCTGAGGACACAGACACACACAGACACACACACACACAGTTCTTCCTAAATTTCCCTGTTTTCTTAAACCAAAGTCCATTCAGATGGGGAATGACAAATGCCTTTGTCAGCTCCAGTTTCTTCAAGCAGTTGACTGCTTACAACACAAATACAGGACACACTACCTACACCAAGAGAGTAAATTAGAGAACTGGGATTACTGCTTTCATACCCACGTAAATATCTACATGTAGCATAAAAGGGAAGGCATGTAAAAGGCAACACTTAGAAGAGCAAAAAAAAGTACAGCAGAGATAATACTATTTTTGTGACTGATAACAATATATACTACTAATTTCATCATCATTAGAACAAAATAATTTCTCTTTGCTTAGTATACAGATACAGGGAGATTAGAGTTGTCCTTTTCCTTTTGGTTTATTTTTAGTTTATTATTTCTTGATATATATGCTCATCTGTGTATAAAGGTCCTTGCCAAGTCTTATTAGGTCTATGATATTTTGTTCTCAGAACTTTCTGAGTCTACTTGCTTGTCTGAAAGATGTTTAATGGTTTTCTGCTTTCTTTGTTTTCTTTCTTCCTTGAAATAATAGGATTTTTCCCTACCATTCAATATATTGAACCAAAACAAACAAGCTAAGGAAGCTCTCGGAAATTGGTATACAGGTTAATACTAATGTTATTCATGACATTTCATGCACAACTATTCAGTTACTGCCAGAGATGTCATAACAGTTGTCAAATGTTAGTTGGCAACTATTAGTTGATTCAGTGGTTACTCACCAAAATACAGTACTCAGACTATGAAATAACCAATAAAAATCACTAAAATAAGCCTATTAACTCATGAGTTTTATGAGATTCATTGAGGCTTAAAACCAGTTTTATGAGCTTCATTGACGCTACTGAAAATACTCTTGAACCAGTACTTGATAAAAATAATGTGTATGAGGCAATAGATGTCTAGACTGCTTGGAAATTAACAGCTTTTTTTATAAGAATATTCCTCCAGATACCACAGAAAATACACTGTTCAGCACCACTGAAAGAGTTAATAGAAAATGATACCCAGAAGTCACTCAAGGCGTAAAGAGACTATATTTGAGAACAAATGATAAACTGTAGTGGCTCAACTCCAAAAGGGAGTATTTCTTTATTCTGTAAAAAATCCTTTAAACACCACTTCAACAAACCAACTTGAAGAACCACAGTATGCAGACAGTAAAAGTTAACTTTGAATACTAAAATAAACACTCTATATTGCTCCCACTATGTGCTTGGATATATTGAGTGAATTTATGATCTTTAATGTGATCTAAAACTTCCCTAGATGTCTTTTATTCAAAACTAAAATGTGGAAAAGCCATGAAAATAGCAGATGCCATGCTGCTGGTGTCGCAACAAACTATAGCACAGGATCTTCTCATAAGCACAAATAAATCCCTTGTGAATTTTCACAGGCTGTTGCATTTGTAGCTGAGTACTTCCAGTTTGGTTTGTGTCTCCCATGTGAATAGGCAGCCAAAAAGCAGCATCATTTCATCTAATAAAAAATGTTCAAACTGAAATTGGCTGCAGTACCATAAATAAGACAAAAATAGTTTACCTGTTATTTGAAAATTGCTAAGTGTTCTATGATGAAGTTCACAGAGAGTGGGTGTATTTACAACAGTTTGAAAGATCGTATTTTACGTAATTCACAAAAAAGAACCTACGAAAATGCAGCAGAGCAACAGAAGTTCCAGCTTCATTTAAAAAAAAAAAAAGAAAAATTTCTCTGTGAGGTTTCAGCTGAACAAGTCATAGACAAATCTACCATGTTAAGTGTAGGCTACTAAAAACTACAAAATACAAAATGTTAATTGGTACCTCCGAATGGAAAGGGCAGTATAAATGCACAAATGTTAGACCTTGGAAACAGTTACTATAGCCTTGTCACCCTGTGTCCAAACTCATGACAACTTTCTGACCTGTTACATCAGTGTCATCAAGGAATTCACGTGGACTCAGCCACTTTAGAAACAGCTGAACTTCATTCAGTTGCATGGCACATGTTTTACCAGGCAGATAGTGCTCAATGCCATGTCAAGAACTTTAGAAATAGTCAAACTTTTGTGGAATCAAAAAATATTAACCTAAGCTGGTCAAGCTTCAAATTTGATAAAGTGTAATACTACTACTTTTTAAAATGTTCTCAACATTCTAGAATCATTTTATCTGTACTGCAAATATAGAATTCTGTTCCAAATTAGCAATCTGCCAGCCATACATAAGACACATACATTTACAATAAATACTCTTAATCAGGTGTCCCGTCCCGCTGTAAAAGGGGAGGCGGGGAGGATTCGTTCTGACAGCTTTCTCAGACGAAAATAAAGTGCAAACGAGGCAATATTGTATATGAGAATTGTTTATTGATATAAAAAGATAAATGTTCCTACCAAAGGGGGGACAGAAAAGAGAGCAAAGAGGAGAAAAAGACAGAAACAGAACACGGGGACAGGTCGCTACCGCCGTGCCCCGGGCGCCCTGGCAGCATCAGCTCGGCAGACGGAGCGTGTGTGCCGCAAGCTGCGATGAGCCTGCGTGGCTCTGGGGCGGCCAGGCGCGATTTCCGAACAGCAGCCGGCCTCGTGTCCCTCCCATGGGTGAGGAATAGGCTCCGTGTCCCTGCCGTGGGTGAAGAACAGGCTCCGTGTCCCTCCCGTCGGTGAAGAACAGGCTCCGTGTCCCTGCCGTCGGTGAAGAACACGCTGCCGTGCCCACGGCCGCACTCGCGGAGCAGCTGCGGCTCTCGGGGTCGGGGCGCGGCCGCTCCGTCGGGAAACAGCGGAGCTCTGGGGTGCCCTGGGGTGGAGCTGCCTCGGGGAAGCGGCGAAGCGGGGCAGGACAGGTGCGGACAGGGAACACAGCCAGGGAAGGAGCAGGAGCGCAGGGAGAAACAGGCGAGAGGAGGGAGGAAGGGCCAAGCTGAGCCTCCAAGTGAGCTCCCACTCCCTCCAACAAACACAAATAAAATGACCCCGGGTTGTGGTGCAGTTCACTGCTTTTGTGTGCTAAAGCCCCTCCCCGAGCCCGATTTCCCGGGCATTTTTCCCCGGGCATTGATGGGGATCAGCCCCACCAACATTGGGGATCGCTCGCAGCCCGATGGCGGAAGCTTTCTCTGCCCTGAGCGCTGCCAGGCGGAGCCTCCCTGGGGACAGGGCTCCCAGCACGGGTACAGCCCCTGGAGCAACTTTTCACCTCATGTGTAACACGTGTTGAGGCATAAAGAAAAATCACATTGGTCCCTCTCAGCCAGTCTTTTTCAATACCCAAAATTAGAACTGTTTCACACTGGAACAAAGTCTGAAGCCAAATTCTAGGGAAAAAGTCTAATGCATTTCTCCCAAACACACCCATGAAACATCAGACCCATCCAGTTTTCTTATCCTGTTGAAAATATCTTCAGGGCAAAGGGCACATAATTATCCAGAAACATATTTGTTCAGTCACGATTTGATAGTGCACGAATTATTGGAAACTTTTCCCATGTACCATAAGTTATCCCATTGAAGTCGATTCCAGAATTGTATCTGGGGAGTCAGGTTACAGCTCTTTCTCATATAATGTAATTCCAAACTCCCATGTTTAGTAGCCCAGATGGGTCCTAATTTCACAGATTCACAGAATATTCTGAGTTGGAAGGGACTCATAAGGATCATTGTGTCCAATTCTTAAGTAAATGGCCCATATGGGGATTGAACCCACACCATTATAAGCAGCATGCTCTAAACAACTTGAGCTCATCTTAGGGGGATGTAGTGTTATTTATGATGTCAGATCCACATGCTTTGATTCTCCAAGCAACAAAACAAATGGACAAAATCTGGAGTTTAATTTAAAATTCCTGAAATAATAAGGAGTCTGGAGAAATTATGCCTTTGTTGCCCTGAGGATACTTATGTCAAAGCATCAAAACTTCTACTGCATTAAGTGAACAAGAAAATAGAAAGTTATTCCTGCTGCTCTTTCTCCTGCTGGACAGCAGTCATGGTATAAGGATGTATTCGAAGAGAAGGGCACGTTTCACAAGAGCAGTGCTGATGAAGTCTGATATCACATCTAAACACCTGAAAAATAAATATAGCTCTGCAAAAATTAAGATTCCCCTGGATTATGAACTATGTGTTGCCTAAGAGTGGAACTAAAATTCTATTTGTATTAAAGACATAAAAAACAAAGGAAAAACATTTACTCCACTTTCCGTAAGGTCTCAAGACTATTTTTCACTCACTAACTAGTAGAAGGCAACACTGATAGTAATTCTGTCTGCACAGGCAGTAATTCTATTTTTTCAAATGTATTTTCCAATATGTGCATGCAGTATTGACCTGCTAGACCTGAAAAATAAGATTTTTGCTTCTTTGCTTACTATTCACCATCAAAGTAATGTAGAAACAGGCCAGTTACAGGAGTAAATGTCTATAGTTACAGAGCAAATGTCTATAGAGCCAAGAATTCCCCATGGTGGAAACTTCAAACCACTCACTGTCATTTGTTTTAGTCAAACTTAGTGTTGAATAAGGAGCTGCAGGGGCAGGCAGAACAGAAAATTATTTCAGTGAGGCTGAAAGCAAGATTTGTGTTGAAACATTCCATGGAGCAGACAACATAGTTGTTTTTATACGGAAAAAGTTGATCATCCTCCCAACTCCTAAATTCATTATCTGATGAGAACTGCAGAAATTACATAATTAAATTGGTTTTGATCCTTTTTTGGAAGAGAATAAAAAGGTGGAAAATTGTCTCCTTTGAATTTTTATGTTTTACTTTTTTCTTTCTTCCTCCTTTGCCCACAACGGAATTTGGAAATAAACCATTACAGTGTGATGCTGTGGAAAGAATGAGGTGAGACAGTAATTAAACTGTGAGACAAGGCTTTCTCTGGGTGGCAAATATTTTCTATTAGTCGAACATACAGTATGTGCATGAGAATGGCACATGGCTTTAAAAAATGCATGTATTACAAGCATACTTGTACTACAGGAAGATAGGATAAAGGAAGATAGGAACTGCAATTCATCATACTGTTCTTCCATTTTATCTTCTTCATAAAGCTAATGGGACTGCTCAGGAGCATAAAGGCTATAGACTGAGAAATGAAAAAGATGAACTTTTTTCATACAGGTATGGGGAGGCAAGATTTCCACCAATACTTGTAATTGCACAAAGAATGGGGAAAAATTTTTATCAGTGAAGGAAAAGAACTATCTTACGTAGCTGAACTGAGCTAAGTTCTACATTTCTTCTTTATATTTAGAGCACAGGGTTGCTGTGAGATCCCTTTCTAGTGAATGAAATGAATTCATGTGGGATCTCTAACGCTGGAGTGTAAGAGCTGGAGAGAACAGTTGTAAGCAGGGAATTCGGGAGATGCAGGCAAGATTCAGATCATTGTATCAACCATTAGCAAATTATTAACCAACCATGCAATAAAATACACATATCAGCTTTAATTTGCTCTCTGGATTTGCCTGATGTGCTTGGTTTCTTTCCTTAGTATGCCCATCTGCACAATTTGTACCTCTGCACAATTTCTATACCCTACTGGTAGTTCATCTACCAAGACACACATGCTATATCTCCTAAGTTAATAATATTAGACACATAAGCCTGAGACAAAGATACGTACTAAAGACAAAACAGTCTTTTCTGTCATGTCCTTAACACAATGGATTAACAGCTGTCATTTAATAACTTTTTTTTCAGCCATATGGTACGGCACACTTCTGGAATTGTCACTGGAAAGCAATAAGTTAATGAAGCTCTCTAGTTTTTTTCATTTTCATCATCCATGAGGTAGGCTTTATGGTTCTAGCCACAACTTCTAAAATCCTATTTGGGGAATTATAACAAATTTCAATGGAAATTTCAGTATAGATTTTCAGAAATGCAGTTTCACTTGTGGTTCCAACTACCAAGAGTGTATCAGCTAAGAAAAGTTTGCTAACATGCTATAGTTTCACTCTAAAATATGTGGACAATTACTAGGAAACATTAAACCATATTGTGCCTAAAACTGATTTTAATTTAATATTTGGTATTGTTTAATGCAATACTTTTATAATAAATCAATGAAATTTGGGGTGGGGGAATGAAAAACATATGACCTAGTATAAAGATGTAAGACTTTAGATGACAATAACCATGTTAAAGGTCCAGACTAAAAAGATATTTAGTATTTAAAATGCAAGAAGGCAGTTAGAAATAAACTTCGGATTCAAACGGGGACAATTTAGTGCAAAATGCACTTTTGCTGTTTATCAAGTACATCTACACATGCACACACAGATACGTACATTTGTCATTTTTTAAATCTAAAGTTATTGCCCAAGAAACTCACAAATTCACATAAAAAAATAACTAAATGTTGGGTAAGGGGCATCATTTGACTTTAATCTTCTGTCAAGGGCCTACTCATCTATCACAGATAGGTGGAATGCAAATTTAATTAAAAAGAATGCAGCTCTGGGAAATATTATCATTTCTTCTATCTCATAAGTGTGCTTCAGATCAGAATAAAATCTCATTGTAGACAGAATATGTATGTAAAAATTGATTTTTAAAAAAAATAATGTAAAAGACCTTTCTTATATGGAATGTATTTCTATTTTCATTCTCAGATTTATTGTCAAGCTATTTTTTCTTCAAACAAAGAGCTCTGTAAACACATAGCTTGGTTCAATAAATTTTGGGTCAAGCTAAATTTTAGCTTGACTAAATAAGTTTTAAGCTCAGAGGCATATTTTGATATAATTTTATCTCCAGAAACTTTCACCATAATTATTATTTTAGTAACTAGGACAATGTTTTCAGTGAAGTGTTCCTAAGGGGAATTTTTTTTTTTCATTTAGTCAGTGTGTCTAGGCTCCATGCATTAATCACTTTCAAAGACAGACAAATCAGTTTAAAATAAATGGCTGAAAATGTAAATGGGATATTAAAATCTTCAAAGTGTCTTTAAGACTCTAATAGTGTTTTGAATAATGCAGTCATACCAAATATTTTTAAAAAATAAAACCAATTTTCTTTATCTAAAGTTTCTTCATTTTGTTTTAATCCTGACCTCCAAATTAAATTAGGCTAATGGCATAGTTCTCCCCTCAAATCTGGCTGTCGTCTTCTGTTAAACTTGGTACCCATTAATTAATTTCAACATGCAGAATTTTTTGGCAACGATCTAGAACTCTCAGAGGCACTATATGCTAAAATAACCTTGCACAACCCGTAGCTAAGGGTAGATTTCTGTTTGGCATTATTTATTATAATACATGTTCTAATTTCTATTCAAAGAGACATGAACATGGCTACTTATCATTATCTGTGAATTTGCAAAAAATAAACAGGTTTTTTCTGTATTCTGACTGCAGAAACCTGAGATAGTACAAAGATTAAATTAATTTAATTTCTGCTGAAGATATCCTTGCTGTATTTTACAGAAAAATTAGCTAATCTTTACTTTAGCGCAGCAGTTTCAGACTTCAAAAAAAAAGACAAAAAAACTTTCATCTTTCTTGGAAAAAAAAGCTGATTTTTAAAAGCATTGTAGTTTTCAGCAGTTTAACTAGCATAAATTTGAATTATCAACATAATAGGAGAAATAACTTGATACAATCATACCAAACCTGACTATATACAACTTCCCATTCTGCTGCACTAGGTCTTATTGTTTGTGTAACTTCTATCTAGATGTTGAAATTGTCACTGAATACTGAATATAGCAGGAATTTCTGTGTCCATTTTTAAAGGTATCACAGCAACCCTTTAATATCATTATTGTATTAAATCATTTGGTTAATTCTTTTTAAATCTCTCTTTTCCATTGATGTTGCAATTTTAATATGATATAGACAGCTGATGACTCATCTCTCTTATTTATACCGCTACATGTTTACAGTATATAAACAAGAAAATTGGATGTGAGCATCTTGCCTTATTCCTTGACTGGAGGGAGAACATAAGTACACCTGTGTGTTGATGCTGGATTCCACTCTATCCAGGACATATTAGTGTAAGTTTTATCTAGACTCAGATATGGTTAGCTATTGAAAAACTGAAAACCAAAATTGCCTTAATTTGAATCAAGTGTTTCTGGAAATGGCTTCTCTTTGTCTAATGCTGTCTTAGCTGTTCTGAAGGGCATTTGCGGTTGCACAAGAGTAACTAACGTTGAATATTTTTTACAGTTAAAAATACTAATCAATTAGCATGCTAGATATTTTCCTTTTTCTTTTTAATCTTCCAGTGATTAGTTGACACTTTTTTCTAGGATTGACTTCAGAGACATACGTATATTGCAGAAAACGTCTTCTGTCACTTTTTGCTGTGACTGTTTTTTAAGTAGGTACATAAAGTGAAAGCTTGTGGTATGAGTAGGGCAGGCATATGTGCAGGTGTGCTCAAATTTATTTCATCTGACAAGGATCTGGATTTGGGTATTAAGTTTCTTAAGAGAACTCACCTTCAGACGATTTTTTGGCTTAAAGTATTGTGGAGCTGATTTTTTTGAAGAACGGAGGGAAAACAAAACATAAGCTTTATAAAGGCGTTTTTTATTGTCCCATGAAAATAGTAAAAAGAAACCATTTACTGCACAATTTCTGGAAGAGTTTGTACCAAACGTAACAATAAAACAAAAAAGAAGCCTAGAGTGGGTGTAAAAAAAGGAAAGGTAGCCTGGGAGGGAAACAGAGAAATCATCCAAGCAGGCAGGGATCAGGTAAGGAAAGCTAAAGCCCTGATAGAATTAAATCTGGCCAGGGACATCAAGAGAAACAACAAAAGCTTCTATAGGTACATTGGTGATACAAGGAAGATTAGAAAAAATGTGGGTGCTCTCTGGAAGGAAATGTGAGACCTGGTAACATAGGACACGGAGAAGATTAAGATAATCAATAGGTTTTTTTGCCTGTCTTCACCTGCAAATGTTTCAGCCACAGTGCCTGAGCTGCAGAAGGCAAATGCAGGGACTGGGAGAGTGAAGAAGCTCCCAGTGTAGGAGCAGTACAGGTTTGAGACAATTTAAGGAGCCTGAAGGTGAACAAGTACATGGGACCTGATGAGATGCACCTGCAGGTCCTGACAAAACTGGTGAAGGAAGTGGATAAGCCACTATCCATCGTACTTGAGAAGTCATGGCAGTCCAGTGAAGTTCCCATTGACTGGAAAAGAGGAAACTTAATGCCCATTTTCAAAAAGCTAAAAAAGAGACTCAGGGAACTACAGGCCAGTCAGTGTTACCTCCGTACCTGAAAAGATCATGGAGCAGATTCTCCTGGAAACTATGCTAGGGCACATGGAAAATAAGGAAGTGATTTGTGATAGCCAACATGGCTTTACTAAGGGCAAATCATGCCTGAAAACTTCAGTGGCCCTCTATGATGGGGTTACAGTGTTGGTGGATAATGGAAGAGCAACTGACGTCATCTGCTTGGACTTGTGCAAAGCATTTGACACTGTCCCATACAACAACCTTGTCTCTAAACTGGAGAGACATGTATTTGACAGATGGACTGCTTGATGGGTAAGGTACTCGTTGGATCATTGTATCAAAGAATTGTGGTCAATGGCTCAATGGTCCAAGTATAGACCAGTGAATCTCTGGGTTCAGTATTGGGTCTGATAGTCTAACATTTCTGTCAATGCCATAGACGATAGGATTGAATGCACCCTCAGAAGGTTGCCGAACACACCAAAATACGTGGTGAAGTCCACATGCTGGAAAGAAGGGATGCTATCCAGACAGACCCTGACAGCCTTGAGAGGTGGGCCTTTGCAATCCTCATGAATTTTAAGTAGGCCAAGTGTAAAATCCTGCACCTGGGTCAGAGTAATTCTAAGCACAAATACAGGCTGGGCAGAGAATGGATTGAAAGCAGCCCTGAGGAGGACTTGGGGGTGCTGGTGGAGGAGGCTGGACATGAGGAAGCAGTATGTACTTGAAGCCCAGAAAGCCAATCATATTCTGGGCTGCGTCAAAAGAGTGACCAGCAGATTGAGGGAGGTGATTCTGCCCCTCTGATTTGCTCTCATCAGACCCCACCTGGAGTGCTGTGTCCAGTTCTGGGGCACCCAACATAAGAAGGACATAGACACATTGAAGCAAGTCTGGACCAAGACCACGAAGATGAGTAGAGGAGCACCTCTCCTGTGAAGACAGGCTGGAAGAGTTGGGATTGATCAGCCTGAAGAAGAGAAGGCTCCAGGGACACCTTATAGCAGCCTTCCAGTACCTAAAAGGGGCCTACAAGAAAGACAGAGAGGGACTTTTACAAGAGTATATGGTGACAGGACAAGGGGGAGTGGCTTTAAACTGGAAGAGGGTAGGTTTAGATAAGATATTAGAAAGAAATTATTTACAGTTAGGGTGGTGAGGTACTAGAAGAGGTTGTCAAAAGAAGTTATGGATGCCCCGTCCCTGGAAGCGTTCAAGGCCAGTTTGGATGGGGCTCTGAGCAACCTGGTCTAGTGGAGGATGTCCGTGCCCATGGTGGGGTGAAGGAGGGGGCAAAACAGGACAACACTAGATTATCTTTAAAGTCTCTTCCAACCCAAACCATTCTATGTTTCTATGTATAATATTTGAAAAGGAAGTAGAGCAAGGTAATTTTCAAATCTTTGAGGAGGACTGATACACACTACCTGAAACACAGAGCTTGAAGTTACACTGAAGTCAAGCAAAAAAAAAAAGAAAAAAGAAAAAAAAAAAAAAGGCAGGTTCTCTAGGGAATAATGAGAAAGCATACCAAATGGGACAATAAAGAAATAAATAAAAATCGATTGAAGTAAAAGGAAAAATTACATTAGAGCTAAAAATGTAGCTCTAGATACAGGATAGAGGCCATTCTAAAAAGAAGGCTTCTTTTTAACTCACTCTTCTATAGCTTTATTTTATTCCAATACTTTCTGTGCTCAATCATCTTTTTTCTTCAAAATATGAGTGCCCATATAGAAATTAGGAATATAGAGACTTTTTAGTGAGAACTGTCCTTCAGTATCAAAAATAGGAACCTTTTCTTCTGTTTTGCTGTTTTTGAGTGTTGCTTTAAAGTACTTTTTAATATACTTGATTTACATTGATGTGAATTACATATAACCATGTATGATCAGTGCATTCAAAATACTGTAAGATGAGTAGAGAGAGGAAAATTAGTCTGTCAATTGAAAGATGAAAGTCAATGACACTTTCACATTAATACAATAGTTAACATTTTGCTTGACATAGGATTAACTTTCATTATTAAACTGAAATATCAATTTTATTGTAATATTTAAGAAAAGAACATATCCAGCCCTGGACACACGATCTGAGAAACCCCTGAGAATGTTCTCTCCAAAATTTCTGACGGGGGCTGATGACCTTTCCAAAAGGACTGGTAGTCCCAGTTCTTCTCGGATGAATTATTCATAGCATTGAAACCAAAAAAGAAAAGCTCAAACAGCTTGGAGTTGGATTTAATTGTTTTTAGTAGAAGCATGCAGGCTCAAATGATCTCTGCCTTCAAAGACTGCTTTTCTGGATGTCAAGAATTAGTGGAGAAAATACCTCTTTTACAGGAAGAATCTGAAGCTTTAGAGGTCAAGGCCCTTTAAAAACTCAAAAGGCAGTGTATTTAAAGAATATTGCTTTCATTCACCACTACCATTATGATTTTTTTCAGATGTTGAGATCCTGCTTTTAAGAATGACTCTTACTGGTCAAAGGTGTCAAATGATGAGTGTGTCTGTTTCAAACAACACTTTGGCAAAGTTTTATTTTTCTGAACAAGATATTAGCAAAAGCGTACAAGACCTATGTTTGTTCAAAATGTTTTCCTGAAGAGAAATTTAAAA
This sequence comes from Pachycephala philippinensis, assembly GCA_013397055.1. Taxonomy (NCBI): domain Eukaryota; kingdom Metazoa; phylum Chordata; class Aves; order Passeriformes; genus Pachycephala; species Pachycephala philippinensis. The sequence goes on from VWZT01002685.1 coordinate 118,086, forward strand.
AGTAAAAATAAAAGCAATCACATTTGGTAAGAATGATATCAAGTGTTAATATGAGAATTATGTAGACAAGTATGATATTTAGTTTTAACTTTTAGTTGTTAAACTGAAGCAGAAATTTATGCTGGTATTTACTGTTATTTATTTTGATTATTTAGAGAAGGCTTTTAATTCAAAGGCTCTTAATTTAAATTTTTCAATTTAAATTTCTCCCAAATATATGTAAAAATATTCAAAAAACTATCAATATGTAAACATCAAGCATGAAGTAGTTTCATCTCTCAATAAGGCATTCATTTAAATTAGCTCAAAAAGCACATGAAATCACTGTTGATTCTAATGGGCCCCAGTTTGGCAAGATACTAAATTTAAGCACTATTAGACTACACGAAATGATCCGAGACAGACGAATTTCATGATTATTCAGTGGAGCAATTCAGTAGTTGTTAATTGCTATCAGGGGATATGAAGACCATACCTCTCAAATGGGCAAGCTCTCCTGGGGAGAAATACTGCTAGCATAAGGTCTTTTCTGCTCACACACTGATTAAATGAGCCAATTAATTAAGTACTCACATGTGAATTACCATGTGCCCAGAGTTTGGGGGAGCATTCAGCTAGAGTAGCAAATTGCAGAGGCAATTGCAAGTCAGGAAGAGAGCCATGGCAGGTGTCAGAGCCTTTCACCACCGGGAAAGCTAATTTCCTCCATCATATCCTTTTGCTCTGCTGACCAAAGTCGAAGTTAATGAGCCTGCTACTCTCTGTATTACATACAAATAAGTAGCAAATAAGTACTCCTCTTTGAGTGGATTCATGGAAATAATCATCTTGTCATTGATAATTACTTAGTTACCAAGTCAGAAATAAACTCCTGAATCTGTCTGTGAACATCTACATGTCTCTGAAACACTGTTCTTCTACCCTAACTCATTTATTTAGCTTGACCAGTATATTTAGCTTCAAAATAGCTTTCCCCCCATTTTTCCTTCACTCACCAGAGCATCTGAAAAAATTAAACCTCAATTTGTCCAAAGTCTATTTATATGCCAAAACTCTTCCATGAAACATTTCTCTTTAAATGTATCTTTCAGCTTCTCCTTTCTTCTGTGATGTTTTTAAATCCATCATAGACACATACTGTCTGTGTATGAATATGAAAATATTGATTGTCAATATTCTTGGTCAGTGAAGATCATACAGAGGTTGGGACCAAATCCTTGGTTAAGGTAAATTTCCACACAGAAATTAGGAATTTAAAAACCCCATCAAACCCACACCACAGACCTAGCTAAAAAGTTTTACTTCCAGTACAGCACTGGATCTTGTAGATAGCTGGATCCCAAAACATCTAAAATTCATGAAGATTCACTTCATCTAGGTTATTTATTTTGGTGACTTCTTTTGCTTATTTTAGGAGGCCAAGCCAGAGTATCACACCTCTGATAGCTTTTGGCCTGAAATTGCCACACAATCTAACCCAGAGACAGTTAATATGCATCTGTTCATATCCCAGCAAAACACACTGACTTAATGTCTAGTACTGATATTTACCTTCCTAAAGTGATTATATGGAACAAATCATACCTCCTCTCAGAATTTATTTTAAGGGTTAAAAGACAAGATATTTCAGTAATACATTTCTGCACCTATTAATGATTAAATCTGTGTATTTTGAAAACAAGATGATCAAAACAATACTTAATATTACAATAAGGTTTCTATACTGGCTTGTGGATTTCTTTTTCTCCTCTAGAAATATATTAGCTAACATATCCTTGGATTGCATTGCATTGGAAACCTATAGCCATCCTGTGATTGACTACTGCACCTCAGCTGACCAGCTCCTACCTTATTGCAAAAATGCTTGTTATTAGCCCCTAGTGCATGACCTTTCATGCTGTGCTATTGAATTTCATTGCATTTCTATTACCTGAGTCTTCGGGGTCATCCAATATACCCCTTGGCTATTTCACTCAGCTAATGATCCCAGACAAATACCTCCTTCATATATTTCTTAGTCCCATTTCGTGACTTCTTCCTTCTGTCCAGCACTTTCTGACTGAAAAGACTTACCTTTTAGCAAGGCCCAACACTTCTAATTCATGTCTGGTTTTACGCTAGAAAATTTCCAGAATATATACTGATACCTCACCTATTTTTATGGGGGGGCAGGGGGGAGGGGGGCTGTTAATGAAGAAAATACACATATGTTACATGGAAACTAAGTTTTTCATTCTTCTCAAAGAAACAGAATTTCAAAAACAGACAACAACCTATTAGAGTGTGGCAATCCATCTGTCGTTTTAAATGTACTCACTGATTATAACTAATATTAGCTTTGAATGCAACATTTTTCATTTAAGAGCAAAAACATGTTATAGAGTTTTACACTGGGAAGTCAAAGTCATAAATACAAGACATGCGCAGATCAATAGTCTCACTTTTATTATCTGGCAGGAAACTGGGACAGTAAGAATTTATGATTATACTTCTTTGCCCAACAAGAACTCAGGTAGGTAAATATTTATTCATTGAATTTTCCTGATTCCAAACACAGCATATTCTTAGTTTGCCAGTGTTCAAATATTCCTAACTAGAGAATACTTATACAATTAAACAATTCAAAATAATCTCTTATACTACTCAAAAACCTCCACAGTCTGTGATAGGAAAAAAGGAAATGTCCTTAGTTGAGAGGTGGACCTAGTTGCCTTTCTCCTTCTGAAGAGACAGTCTTGTGAAATTTTAATAACACTACAAACCAGGTGATATTCCCTACACAACACAGAATCAGAAAACCCTTCCAAAAACTGTGCCTAGCCCATAATAAAGCAACGAATTTATACCACCCTTCTACATTACTTCCTTTCTTACCTATTATTTACAGTCATTATGCAGGTATCCAAAGTATTCCAGCTAATACGAAACAGTGAGAAATGTGTAGAATCATAGTATAGAATCATTTAGGTTGGAAAATACCTTTAAGATCACCAAGTCCAAACATTAACATAAACGGCCACAGCTACAGGTATTTGAAATACCTCCAGGGGTGGTGGCTCAACCACTTCCCTAGGCAGCCTGGTCCAATGATTGACAACACTTCCAGTGAAGTAATTTTTCCTAATATCAAGTCTAAACCTCCCCTAGTACAACTTGAGGCCATTTCATCTTGTCCCATTGCTTGTTACTGGGGAGAAGAGACCAACCCACAATTCTCTACAATCTCCTTTCAGGCAGTTGTAGAGAAAAATAAGGTGTGCCCTTTTCTCCAGGCTAAACATCCACAGCTCCCTCAGCCACTCTTCATCAGACTCGTGCTCCAGATCTTTCACCAGCTCCATTGCCCTTCTCTAGACTTGTTCCAGCACCTCAATGATTTTCTTGTCGGGCAGCACCCAAAACCGAGGTGTGGCCTCAACCACATGTGGACGTGATCACTGCCCTGATCCTGCTGACCACAAATAGCATACAAATATTAATTTCCTGAAGTACTTAGCACACCATTAAAATAGTTAATGGGTAATCAGCTTAAGTGAAGTTAATGACATAGATTGCAACAAAAAGTAATGATTAAAGCCCAGTTAAAGATTAACACAGCGGCATCAATTCAGCTCTGTGTCAAAACACTCCCTATTTAAGATGAATTCCTTCACTGTATTAAAAGAGAATAGCAATAGTGCCTAGAGGTCCTGATCTCCTGTCAAAACTTATTGTTCTATGAATAAATATAATGAGAAAACAGTTACTTTCACTTAAAGTTGCAACGGTTTTCTCTTGGGACTAGACATGGCTTCATGTTTTTGATGCTATCTATGTTCATAATTCATCCTAAATTTAATATTTTTCAAACACAGAAAGAAGGAAATAGCAAGACTCTCTTTTCTAACATCATGCAGGTCATAACAGTTTTTGATTTGTTTCAGACTAAGCTTCTTTCTCAAAGCCAAACAATTTTGCCTCACCTAAGCCTAGCTTCATGCTGTATTTTAAAATCATAAACATACCTTAACCCAGTAAAAACATCCTAAATTTTAAAGCATGACACCAGTCAGTTTATGTAAGCTTCTCATAAATCTAGAAGGGGTTATGTTGCCTAGCACTTGTTTCTATATCTTACAGGTTTTCCAAACTAGACTATTTACCTACCAAAGTTCCATTTTCCAAACAAATGTGGGCATACAAATCTGGTTAAGTGGGATGTGGCTTATAGATTTGCATAGTTTTTCCTCTTTGTCTGTCTGTCCCACTTATTTCTTTATGTTTCCTTCTGTCTCAAAAATAAAAAATCTCTATGAATTATTATTCTTCTCATTCAAGAAATTGCCATTTTCCAGAAGGGTTACTTCCTTTGCATGTATTAGGAATGCCACTTATTACAATGTACCTATCCAAAATGTCACCAAGGAAAATATAATTTCCTTTATATTTGGGAAAAAGACACACAAATTGTCTAGTTAGTCCAAGATCACATGCAGCAAATACCTAAAAGAAGTATAATGTAACCTAATTCTTAGTTAGGAATCTGATATTTTTAAGATTAGTAACTAACAAGACAGAATTTGAGTATGCTACAAGTCACAAGGGGAAAAAATGCATTATATTAGAACATCCAATCCTTTTATTATAAGCTCTTCTACAGTTTTCCTACATAAATTTTATTTCAAAAGACATGGTAACTCCTCATCTTCTCTATGCACTTGCTTCTAATCCTAGCTGGTTTGGGGTTTTGTTTTTGGTTTTTATTTGAAATAGTTTAGAAAATTAATGTACTATGGAAAAGTAGTAAAGATCACTATAACCTTAATTGCAACTACTTAAGCAGTCAGACTAGTTGACCTCCAGTGGTCCCTTCCAACCTTAGCCACTCTGTGAAGCATAAAAAGACTAGACACAGCTGGGTGACATTGCTGTCCCAGAGAAAAGCTTAGTCAATGAACTGAAAGGTAATGCTTCCCCCAGGTGCTTTGGAAAATGTCATGATCTCTTCAACATGATGAAGCTAACAGGATTACAGAGATCAGGGTAAAAGCCAGTTACGGAGTTAAAAGGTACAGCCATCACAGTTTGAACTTTTAATCTTGAAGAAGTTACAATTTTCTCTCCTCATGGCTGCCATAGACATGTTTGAATTCAGGCTTCATATTATTCAATTTAAACTAGTGAAGAAAACCTTAAGGTCACTTGATAACAAGCAGAACCATTTTGCAAACTGAGAAATCCAGCATTCAATGCCTTCTGATGCAAGTGTCTGGGACTGCAAGTATAGAGTTCTAAATATGCCAGGAGAAAGCTTACTACCACAGAGAGGAGGGTGACTCTTGCTCAGTCTTCTGTATCACTACCAAGTGACAAAATCACAATGCTACCACACCCAACCTCAGGTACATTCAAGGTATTTATCTACGATATCAGGGTAAAATTCCACCTTTCATCATGGCACAGATGAAACCACATCTGGATAACACTGATGATTTCATTGTTGCTAAGCAGTGTTTACACTAAGTCAAGTGTGGGGTTACAAGAGTGGGCTGTAGGCAGCCTTGGCCTCATGGCTTGCAGCTGTGTTCCTGGGAGGAGGGAAGGCCAGCATTGAATGCAGGTGTGGTGATTCCTATAACAAGAAGCACATGAGTGGCCCAGGGGATGATGGGTATAAAGGGCTGTGCTGTAGGAGCACAGAGCAGTAGATACTGAGCTGAGCTGGAGCTGTCTGGGTGGATGCTGAGCTGGTGCCTGTGGATGTCTGCCACTGCTTGCTGATGCCTGTGGATGCTGGCTGGTGCCTGCTACCCTATGCCGTGCTGGACTCTTTGGACTCTGACATCTGGTGCCCCGTGTTTGTATGTATCGCGGCGATAACTGGCTGAGCCTTAGAAGCTCTTGGAAGCCTCTGGCAGTATAAGCCTCACGGACTGCAATCCACTTGGGGGAAGTGGAAAAGCCGGCTGGCACGTAATCCCTGGGCGGGGGTGTGCCCAGGAGAGCCGTGAGTAGCCTACGCATGTAAGTCCAGGATTGGACTGCCTTGGGCCACCGTGCCTCTGGGAAGGATGGTGAGCCGCTGTAGCTCTTGCCCATAAGGTCAGTGAGCTGTTGTAGCTCTTCCCATGGGTGATTACTGCAGATGGTGCCACAATGTTATACTGCAAACTATGTTGGCCCGGTGTAAGGCAATATCTGGAACTATGTTGCCCCGGTGTATGACGACAGTCAAGGAATTCTCAGTCTCTCACACCACAGGCTGAGGGGACAAGAAGCTGAGAGGTGACACAGACGCAAACTGGCCAAAGGGATATTCCATCCCATAGGGAACTATACCCAGAATATAAACTAGGGGGAAAGCTAGATGAGAGCCACTGCTTGGGAACTGGCTGGGCACTGGTCACCAGTTGCTGAGCAGTTTCATGGTGAATCACTTGTATATCCTCAGTCTTTAAGATTACCATAATGGGGCAGTGGAGGTGGCATCTTCCCCATAGACTGGATCTCCAAGGAGAACAGGTAAAAGTTAACATAACACTAAAGCATGTGCATAGTTAACGACTTTTCTGGATTGCTCTGTTCCTAATTCATTCTCTTGTTACTGGGTCTTGCAATTATGCCCCAAGTCATAATTATCACAGCTGCCAAGTAGCCATAGATCCTTTTTCTTTAAAATGCTTACACCTAGATCTCCAGTGGACTGTGACCAGTGCACAGACAAGATAGGAAACTCTTTCCTTTCTTCCTCTTCCAATCTGAATTTTAAGAAAAAGACACCTGTATCAGTTTACTTCCATGTTCACATTGGCACGGTTGATGTCTTACAGGAACAATAGTGTATAAGGTCAGGCTTTCTCTACAAAGAAACACATCAAACTGACAACAGTTCTGGGAAGTCAGGTCTTGCTGAACCTTTTCTGTTTGCTTTAAATGTTACTTGAAATATCAGAAAGCATCAGTACTTTAGTATCAGGCACCACAAACATCATTCTGTAATTGCATGATAATAATCATGATCACATTCTCATGAAGGAGCATATTTCCCAGGTCAATTGTTTTGACAATTTCTTTCAATATTCCATGAAGCAAGTCTGTACTGAAAATGAGCAAAGGATAAAATCCTATTTGATAGGTATGTGTTCTGTTGCTACACTATTACTTCACAATATAAAGCTAAAAGACACCTAGTAATTATCTTTAGACAAAGTATTCATAATGGCTTGCATTATTAAGTTTCACTGAAAAGTTTAGATTCATGCAACATATAGTGCTGTAAAGAAGTTTATGTAAAACATAGCAGAAGTCTGGTTCTGTTGTGTCTTGGAAAAAGATAAATATACCTGGTATAAATCAAGAGTCTCACGCTGGTGCTAAATCAAGTGTTGGAAAGATAAAGTTAGTTAAAAGGAAATGGAAGGTTAGCAGAGAGTGAATTTAACTGCTGGAAGAGTAATAAAGTAGAAAAGAGTTGGAACAAAACTAAATACGTGAAGTCTGACAACTGTGCAGCCATTTATCTTCATATTTACAAGCTAAGAAAGGCATAAAAATTGATATTCTGAGGGTGACACTAATTTACCAGTATATAGCCTTGTGCAAATTAGTTAAGTGCTGTTAGTTCTCGAAAGAGAGGACAACACATCAGGCAACTACCTGGAATAGGACATCTCCTTGAGCATGATTCCACTTCTCAAAGTCAAGCTGAGTATGTCAGAGGCCCACCCACCACCAACACTGGTCTGTCAGCTTTTCACTCTTCAAAAATATTACATCTGTTCTGCACACAGATCTGCCCACAGAGATCTGTAGGCTGATAATTTCCAGACTGCATGTTTTTTGAACAACAAATCAGCAATATACACATAAATGTTTCCATTATTTGAAATTAATATTACATATATATACACACACACAAACATTGGTAGTATACAAACATATTTTTGGGTAGTATATAAAAAAAATTGAAAATAAGTAAGAGCACTTAATAGAAAGCATTCTTCTTGCCTCTGAAGTGATTTTTAAATTTATTTTCTTCCCAAACTACATGAGGTCTGATCATCGTGGATCATTTGTGAAGCATGCATTCAGTACAGGGAACTGGAATATATAACACAAACAATGTCTATTTATAAAACTTTGATATAAATGTATAATTATAATGGCCTTTTAAAAGTGAACATTTTTTTCTTCCTTGTCAGCACAAGTTTGACACCATGTATAGCTGTTCCTGATGAATACTTTCTCTTACTTTTTGGTACTTTCTGTCTCAAAGCCCTTTTTGATCCCCAACTCTATCTACGCATATCTCAAATTCCCAGCTGAAACATGGTGCTGACCCCAGAGCTCAGAAGTACTTTTACTTTTGAAATCTACTGATTTCAAGAAAAGTTCTATTTGAATTATTAATTATAACTGTTGAATCACAAATCACACACTGTAAAAGAGTAAATCAACTAGTGGGTAGCACTCCTATGTGCTAAATATAATTTTAACTAAAATATAAATTGTTTTTAAGTGTTTTGCAGGGTTGAGGGCTAAATACATCCCCACTGAACTGAATAACCATGAACACAGATTAGAACTGGAGAAGGGAAAGTAAAAACATTAAATTTTATTTATTTTACTTTTATATTTCCCCAATACTATTTGTATATTAATTCCTAGGTAGTTCAATTTGTGTGAAAGCAGTTTTGTGCCATTTTAAAGTAGATGGCACATAAAAATTACACTAGACAATTCAGTTAAGGGGTTTTTTTTAATGATGTGAGCTCAGAGTTTGCCCAGTTTTTCTTAAAATTTGAAGAACCATTTATTCTGTAGCTTCATGGAATATCTGTCAATTGGGAAGCCAGGATAAATTAGTTTCTCCTAAGAAAAAAAGCAAGAAAGAAATTAAAAATAGAGTATAGAACAGAATTTAATTTCCTCTACCTAATTTAATGACTACAAAGATCCCAAATAAAATAGATATGTAAGATCATATATGAAGTAGTTTATCATTATTTATGTTTTGTGTGCATACACACACACATATTCATACACACGTAAAAAAAGTACTTGGAAAGTATTTTTAATTTTAAAAATTACTTAAAATTATGTGGTTTCTTTCCCTATCTAATCCAAACCAAACAAGAAAAAGTTGTTAATAATAAAGCCTATGTAAAAAGACATGTAAAGAATATACTCTGTGTATTGGGTCTGTCTGAGATGGAGTTCATTCTCCCATAGCAGCCCTCACAGTGTTGTGCTTGTTGGAAAGGTGTTGATAACACACCAGTGCTTTGGGCACTGCTGAGCAGGGCTGCCCAGCATCAGTGCTGTCTCTGAACATTCCCTCCCTCATCAAGGGGCTGGGAGTGGGCAAGATCCTGGGAGGGGACACAGCCAGGCCAGCTGGCCCAAATTAACCAAAGCGGTGTTCCATACCAGATGACATCAGCTCAGATAGAAAAGCTAAGGGAGAGAGGAAGAATGGGGTGGGGGTATATACGTTTGTTATTTATAATGTTTGCCGTCTGAAGCCCTGCTTCCCAGGAAGTGGCTGAACATTGCTTGATGATGGGAAGTACAAATTAATTTTTCCCCCTTTGCTTATGTGTGCACAAATTTNTCCATCTTATTTTCTCTCCTCTGTGCTGCTGGATTGGGGAGTGATAGAGAGGCCTGGTGGGCCTCTGGTGTCCAGCCAAGGTCAAGCCACTACACTATAGTATATGTATTTAATTAATAATAAAATAGAGTACAGTATCCTGCGAGTACCTAGCCAGAAACACACCCTCAGAGGCACTGTGTGGGAAGGAAGGAAATTACTTCCCTGCCAGAGAATAAAGTCTGCTGATGTTTCTTATTTGAAAATGGTATTACAGAAATTAACAGATTCTTAGAGTAAGAGACAATAGAAAACTTTCCATGAGGATAACTGCTTCTCTAAGACCCTTCCAGGATGCTGAGGCAATTTTTTGTGGAAGCAAGGACGGTGAAAGTGTGTTCTTCTTAGCCAGAACATCAGCACCTCCCACTGAGAAGAACTGGATCTACTTCAGATCCCTTCCACATATTATTCTGTAATTAAAAACAGAATTTGCTCAGAGATAGCTTCTTAAGACATCAGTTTATGTTCTGATGAGTATGGTCAAGGTACTTGCAAGCATTGTCCAGGCTGAAATTTAACTAGCCAAACCAAAACTACGATTACCTTGCTTATTTTTGAAAGAGTATGTACACAACCAGCCAAAATCTTCAGCTGAGTAAAAAGCCTGCTTATCTGAAATTAGTCAGCTGATTCTAAATTAGTCAGAAAAATGGAAATAAGATACTGTTGATCTCAGTTTTTGTTGATTTTATTTCATTTTAGTTGCTATTATCCTGAAGCGCTTTAAGTGAATGTATCTTCAGGGCCTTTCTAGAACTATCATGGTGATTTAGTGTGTTAGATTATACCAGGGCTGCTCCTGAAATGATCTCTATGTTTTATAATTGGTTGTAAAGTACTGCAATAATTTCACTTTCTTGATAGCCAATTTTTTCTTCATAAAATATTTCCAGTACCATAACAACAAATGAATTTTATGACAGGCTATCCTTTTTTATTTGTGTGGAGGAAAAAAAAGTAAAAATGAAACAAAGTTACTATAAAGAAAATATTTTTGATTCTATTTTATAAATTCTATAAGTTACCTGAGGTAGTTGCCCTTTAAGTTGCCCTTTAAACCCTTAATGTTTTAATCACATTGAACCTAAGATTATGAATGGTTAGTCATCAATACAGCTTTGCACAACCAGTCCTTTCTCTCTCTCCTTTCTCTCTCCTTTCTCTCTCCTTTCTCTCTCCTTTCTCTCTCCTTTCTCTCTCCTTTCTCTCTCCTTTCCCTCTCCTTTCCCTCTCCTTTCCCTCTCCATTCTCTCCTCTCCTTTCTCTCTCCTTTCTGTCTCCTTTCTCTCTCCTTTTCTTTTAACCATTTCTTTCTCGGTTGATTTCTCCCAAGAAAAATTTTAAAATTTCTGGAAAGGTTAAAAATTTAAGAGTCAAGATGTAGAAAGTTTCTTCTCCTCCACGGATGCTAAAACAATTCCCATGGAAATAAGTAAATCTTGTGAAACCAAATGACTGCTGCCATTAGCTTTCATTACAACCAGATATTTGTGATTTTAACTCCCTCACTTTGTGATTAGATAAGGCAATAGAAAGTCGGGTAAAAATGAATCTGCTAGAGTTAAGGGTAGCATGAGTGAAGGTGGAACAAAGAAGGGAAAAACTAGTTAAATGGGAGTAGGTGAAATTTCTGTTTTAGAAAGAAGAATTTATTAAATGACTGTTTAATGGAAGATGGAAATATAAGTAATACTTAAAAGAATCTCACTTCTTTATCTAATGTTTCAAAGCTATGCAATAGCACAGCTTGAGAAAAAGAGTAGGTTGGGACTATCCTAAATGTTATTAAAAACCACCTAATGCTTCTACATTTTGTGTAATTCCCTAGCCAGTGGAACATTTTATATACAAAGTGCATTTAAGAAAATGGAATGTTGTTCAGAGTTATCTGCAGAAGTAGATTCTTTATATCAAATGAAAAGAGATGTCTGCCTGGAGTCCTAAGTCAGATGAAAGACTTCAGAGTGCACTTCAGAACCAACAAAGTATTGACTCGATGTATGTAGCTCATATTTACAGTGAAGGGTTTTTCTAATATTATTTGAAGGTACCTAACTCTCCTGATTTTATGAGATGGGAGATCTTTAGTACTTGTGTCAGAGCTCTATTTAGAAAACTAGAGAGAGAAAGCTAAATTCAGCAGCACTTCTTTTTTATTCAAGTACAATTTCTAATCTCAGTAACATGGACATGTCACAGAATCATGGCATAGTTAGGGTTGTCTTTTAAATGCATTGTCCTTCCATTTCCACCCCAACATCTAGAAGTCTGGATTATTTATTTGCTCTTTGAACAAAAGTCGGGGTTATATGAAAGGCTTGCATAGTATCCACTATTCAGAACGAAAAAGCAGACATAAATAAACAGGAGGAAAAATACTTTAACAATTTGATGAGAAAAAAGCAAGTGTTATACAGGGAAACAGAGTATGGGGTTTTTTGGAGACTTTGTTTTTCCATCTGAGTGAAAGAAAAATCCAAGTCCACCTTTTCATCCTGTCAAAGTGAATTATTTTTTCTTCCTGGACAAAGACAGCAAAGACTAACTAAAAGACTAACCGGTCTGTTCCACCAGTCTTCAGTGTTCAAGTGCAGAGTTTGTTTGAAGTGCTGCACAAATTAATTCCTGAGAGTAAAAGAACCACTAACATGGAGGTGTAGTTTAGATCTTTCAGTTAATTTAAACAAAAAAACCCCACCCAGTTATTCAGTCTTTCCTCCCTTGTATATCACATTGTTCCTGAGAACACAGACAATAATGAGAGTAGGATATAACTGCTCCTACATACTGACAAATACATTGACAGGCTGTTGTTGAAGTACATAAAGCTGTGATTCATGCTGTAAGAACAAAAATGTGGTTCTGAATACCTGCAGTGATAGTGTTACTCTTTGTCTTTTGAGACTTTTCATTCTCATGTATAAAGAAGAGATATTATCAATTTTTCACTCACATGACTGAGCATTGATTGCAGTTAAATAAACCACACTATAGGCTATACTCTCCCTAGTCATGATTTTAACAAACAGCCAAGCTTTGGCCCTTTCTGGGGAACATTTTTAATAGCTCAGTTCTGACGATCTTAAGCATGTGAAGGATTGATTTTTATATCCAGTATATCCTTCTTTAATTAATACATGCCATCTGCAAATTATTCTTCCAATTTGTTATTACATTGCTTTTCTGTGATCTTGAACACGTGGGGCTTACATTTGCCTTGAGGAAAAGATCTATCAGACGAGTGTTCTAAAAAGAAAAGTTGACAAATACTACATGAATGAGTCACAAATGATTTCTTGCATTTTGCAAACTGTGAGACTTACTGTTCCAAACAAAGGATGGCAGTGAGCTGGAAATGGACTGATTATTGAAAACTTGATGCGTTTTTCTAAATGGAGATGAATTTAAGAGGAGACAATGAGAATAGCTGCCTGGGAAGTAGTCAAAATGCAAAGAGAAAGACTGGAAGGATGGCAAAGAATGATGGACACTAAGTGATTGCCAAAATCTGAAGAATTATGTTTTCAGGAGAAGCCTGAGGCAGCATATGTCAGAGAAAATATGTCTCTGAAATAACTCACTGAAGTTATTAGGATGTTATGCAGCAGTGGTTGAGCAGATGAAAGACTGAAAATGTTTATGAAAGGTCTATGAGAGGGTCAACTTAAATGAAGTAATTTCTAGAGAACAAACTGACTTTCAATTTTCTTTTTGCTTACTCTTTTGCATTTTAATCTTGCCCCATATAGTATGGGAAAATAAACAATAAGGTATTTTGTTATGTATTCTTATGTCTTTCTTCTCTAGGGAAAAAAAAAAAGGAAAAATAGTCTGAAAAGAAAAAAAGCAGATCAGTAGTAATGAAATAATTCATCTCATGTTGTTATTTTTCCTCTCATAAATTAATCCATAGAAACCACTTCTCAATTTAATGTCTCCCTACAGAAATTTTCAAGAAGACCAATTACATACTAGCACTGTGTTTTCAAAGGTTCATTCCAACATTGCACTTCTGAAAGAGTTAATCATTTAATAGACCTACATAAGTGAACCTTTTGAAATAAGAAAGATAAGAAAATACAAAGTCTTAAATGAGGAAGAGCTGTATGCATACAAGAATTTTCTCTTAAGTAGCTTCTAGTAAAATGAATTTCAATTGATTTCTTCCCTGTTTCCTGCCCATATTTTTTTCTTGTATTTTTGGTTGGCTGTATTTTTAGGCACCACATTCTACAAACTATCAAAAACATCCTCTCTTTCATGCTATAGATACCTAATCATGCCATTTATCCCTTTTACCTATTCTACATTTATTTCTCTATTTTAATTGTAACTAATGTTAGTGTGTGTGTATGTACGTATATATATGGTCCAGTTCTCAGTCAGTCTAAATCGGTCCAGCTAAATTCATCCTAGCAAAGGATCAGTGCCCTAACAGCCTGCAGAACATGCCCCATGTACTCTGTTAAATCTGTATATCCACTGCAGAACCAGATCTTTGCCTAGAGGAGAGGCCTGTTCAGTCATTTACTGGACGTATAACTTCTCCATGTATTTTTAAGTTCAGTGTTCCCCTATTGAACATCATTGCATATAGTCTGTATTGTGATAAATCTTCAGTTGCCAAGTCCCTTGATGACATATTTGGGTGGCTGTGTACTTCTGATTTCTCTGGTTTTCTGGGCAGGAGTTTAAAAAGATTTGAAAAGGGCAGAGTTGTGTTTGGCATGAGCTTTTATAGGTACAGCACGGCTACTGCTGTCCTGGAAAAAATAGAATGAAACAGAAAGTGATAAGCCCTTGAAGATAAACTTTTCCTGCTCCTCACCATTGCTTTATTTCCTCTTTAGTTCTATATTAGCAGAACTAATAAGTAATAAAGAACCACAAATACCCATCTAGTGACTTAATAATAAATCCACCTTACCTCTTTTTTGGACAGATGTTAAAATCTGGAATTTGCTGCAGAATGCTTCAGGCAGATGCTCAGTCAGACTGCATGCTGTCATCCCAGAATTTCTTTTTCTGTGATATGTCTGGCTAATATTCAGCATATGTCAAAATAAAGTTATAATCTCCACTTCAAATTAATACCCTTATACCATATCAGTCTTCATGAGTGTTCTTTATATTAACTGAAGTAATCCTAATTGCTTCAGACTGTGTCCAAACCCAATTTGACATACGATATGTTGCTGGTTTGGGGTTTTTTTTCATTTTTATTTCTGCACAGCTCTTTAAATGTAAATCATGAGTAGCCTCTAGATATCAGGAACAGTTTGGAAATCTGACTGTCTTTTTATAAAGAGTGTGTCGTTCCAGTAATGGCGACACTATCTAGTGATTCAAAATACAGTGATATAACTTGTACCTCCACTAGAAATAGTCCAACAGGGAAGGCATTTTAGGAGATAGCTAGAGTTTCAGACAAAAATACTAGTAATTCTTAGTAGTAAGAGACATAAAAAATACATTTAATTTATTTCCTAATTTTAAATTTCTCATTTAGGATCAAAATTTTAAATAAGTACCTATAAATAAATCCATAATGTTTGTCAGGTTTTTCTCCATGTAGACAAATATATCATTTCAGATGTCTCTTAGACAGTTAGAAACCTTCAAATATCATACCAAACCTCTTCAAGAGACTCACATTTTTACCCCACTGTAGTCAGAGTATTGTTATCAATGTGCAGTGGAACCAGAACTTCCCATTTGCCAAATGTTTCAGCTGTTGTGAACATACATTCTGAGATATCAAACTTAAAACACAAAATCATCAGCTATCAAAATTAGGACTAAAATATATTATAACAGACATTTTTGCATGCATATTTGTGAAGTAACAGTAGAATGTAACCCTTGGTAAGAAATGTAAGTGCCTGTCTCTGTGAGAGGTAAAGGAGCAAACTAAAGAGAAAAAAAAAATATTTCCTGAGTTTAATTAATAATATTTTTGTATAATATCAAAAACCAAACCAGAATAACAGTTCATAGAACACATCTGAAAGGAATAGTTTCTGCCAAAAGAAACTACAATTGTGTAATTGCATAATCTGCCTGTGTAAAAAGTCCCTTTCCAGCTTTCTTGTAAGGCCCCTTTTAGGTACTGGAAGGCCTCAACGAGTCTCGCTGCAGCCTTTTCTTCTCCAGGCTGAACAATCCCAGCTTTCTTACCCTGACGTCAACGAGGGGCTGCTCCAGCCCTGAGCTGCTCCAGCCTCTGATCATTCCCACGGTACTCCTCTGGACCCGCCTCGACAAGTCCATGTCCTTCTTATGTCTGGGGACCCAGAGCTGGTATTCCAGGCACAGTATTCCAGGTGGGGTCTCACGAGGGCACAGTAGAGGGGCAGAATCACCTCCCTCAACCTGCTGGCCGTGCCACTCTGCATGTAGCCCAGGATGAGGTTGGCTGTCTGGGCTGCAAGTGCACATTCTCATGTCCAGCAGAAGGGTTGCTCTCAAAGACTTCTTTTGCCAGTCTGTTCTCATGTCGCGGATTGCCCCTCCCCAGGAGTAGCACCTTACACTTGCTGTATTTGGTTAGGCTCACAGGCTTACTTCTCAAGTTTGTCCAGGTCCTCCTAGATGCATCCTTTCCTTCTGTTGTGTCAACTACACCACTCAGCTTCGTGTCATTTGCAAACTTGCTGAGGGTACACTGGATCTCACTGTCTGTGCCATTGATAAAGATAGTAATCTCAAGACAGGACCCTGAGGGCCACCTAGACGTAGAGCCATAGACCATGAGACTCTGGCTCATTGACTCTTGATATGTTACTGGTTTGGGGTTTGGGAATTGGCTGAAGAACTCTGTTTGGCCAATTCCTTATCCACTGAATAGTCCACTCTTCAAAACCATTTCTTTCCAATTTGGAGATAAGGATGCTGTGTGAGAACATGTCAAAAGCCTTACAGAAATCTAGATGACATAGGTCAGTCTTCCCTTGTTTCCCCTTGCAGTTACTCAAATCCTCAAAATCTGAGTACAAACTTATGCCGGAAAGTTGTCAAGTGGAATCATTGTAGTATTTTAGGTCCAGAAGAAAGACGTGGTGGAGGCAATTTAATAAGCAAAGTCTTCCCAAGGTATAGGGCTCATGTAACTCTAGGCTCTATTTGAACACCAACACAAAATTATAATGTGAAATTTTAAGTACCTTAAATATTTGGTTTTTATTAATACAAACCTCATTTACTATGCTCACTATCGCTTATGTATCACTATTTGCAAATGCTGACACAAGACTGATGGTAGCTGTCAAAGATATTCTTGAATTTAAAGGAGGAGCTTAGAGCATATCACTACATAAAACAAATACCATCTTCCCAGTATCCGTTTCCCAGATCTCCAGGGTGTATTTGCAACTTACTTCCCTCATTAAATATCAGACTAACTCATGATGCAGATAGCATCAAACAGTCTTCATTAGAGTTGTATGGCATGTCAGAAACTTTATTCAAATATATGTCTCTTTGCAAGGAGAAATCTACACCTACATTCCAGGTCTGGTTGCTTAAAGACCTTCAGTTGAATAACTGCCTCATGTTTTGTGCGTATAAGCAAAGGGATTTAAAAATGAATGTATAGGATCTGCACATCAAGTTTAAAAAGACATTGGGGTGGTACAGTAAGGTTTGGGAGGTGGAGGGAGAAGAATATAAGTATTTATTACGGATGTAATATGATTTTCTTTAGCTCAGGTAGTCAATATCTGTGTCAAAAACCTCATAATTGTTACCTATATTATTTCATGTAAGTCCAGATATTTTAAAACTTGGTATTAGAAATGTATTCATATTTTATAACTTTTAAAAACCTTAAATGAACTATCTTGTCTTTCAAGTTACAATTGTGCATAGCAATATGTTAGACATAGATGAAAACTGAAAATGATTCTGTGTCCATATGGCCTCAGAAATTTCTACATGAACAACGTTAGACTAAAAGCTCTTGGGACAGATAAGAGCCTTCAGAGGTTTTTTGCATTTTCAGATAAAAAAAGATGTTATATTCTATTTTTCCAAATCAAAACAGAAGGATTTATTAGCCAACTAGTTTTAAAGCAATAAAAAACCCCAAAACAACCAAGAATATAAAAGATTTGCTATTTATGGAAGGCAAGAAAAATTATTTTCCCATATTTTTCAGAAAAGTTCTCACTATGGAAAAAGAAGAATAACAAAATTATAGAGCCTGTTCCCATCCAATGTTTTCTCTTAATATTTCTCTAAATCATAATTCGGTTCCATATAAGCTTTCTCCTATTATTCACACCAGAAGAAACACAAAAAAACCAAAAAAACCCAAAAAACACACCCAAAAAAAAAAAAAAGCAAATAAAATTGACTTACGCTGACTGCTTCAAGAACCTTAGTGATGCACACTTTTGTTATCAATCAGTCAGAACTAAACATTTAAGCATTGGTCAAAACTAGGTCAAAATATAAAATAAGGAAAAAATCTTAAAATCATTATAAATAACTGAATTTTCATACGTGCTCATTTTCAATTTGAAATCTTTCTCTAAAACACATCCAGAAGACTGAAGCGGAGTAAAAAAACCCATTGTCATTTACAAGGCTCCTTAAAAGTGATTTTCAGCCCTTCAGAAGCAACTAAAACTATTATCCTACAACAGAAAAAATATAGGAGAAATGGAAACTAGAAATAAACCTTCACAATATTTAAATACTCACTTTAAAAAAGCTTTTTAAGCTGGTTTTAAAGTTGCATTTCAGGACCCCTGTTGACTTCTTTTGTGAAAGCATTCTTATAATTGAGAAAGCAGCAAACTCCCTGCTCTTTTTTTAGAAAAAGCCCATCTCTTTCTTTATGCTTTTGTTCAGATGAACACCTGGCCTATAAAATTCAGTGACAGAACCTTCCCTAGGGTGCCATTTTTGTAGAAAGCTAACAAAACTTTAAAAAGTATATATTTTTTGCCTCATTGGAGCTTACACAGCTTTATTTTACACTTTTTCCATCTGTTTCTCTGGCTCATCCGTGGGTACTAGTGTGTTTAATGGAAGCTGTATCACTTGTCCAAGAGAAGCCTGCAGTCAGCAGGTTCCTGCTTACTTCTGGCTGGCAACCCAGCCAAAATATTCCAGGGAGAGGAAGACAGGAGGTGAGGAAGGGATGGGAAGACAAGAAAAGAAAGTTTCTAATTTCTTCTACAAAAGACTGCACTTGTAAATATCTTCAGGGATTAATGAAAGGGAGAGAGTCACTCATTGCTTGGAGGTGGCCTGAATTAATTAACATGAAAATAACATGCAGGAATACTTATAATGCTTTTTTAGTTGGGATGACATCTGGCTTAAGATCTTGTTCTGCCTTCCACCTACACCAAGTTCTGCTCTTTTCTCTCAGCAATGTCATACCTTGGTTATAGAAGACTTTTAAAAAGCCAAGGAGGAAGGAAAGACACATGCAAAAGAAGTCACATTGTGGGTGTCTTCTTTAAGGAGAATTCCTTAAAAATATATGCATTCATGCTGCTTAAATTTAATTGTATTTCTTAACATTTCATTATTGAAAATAAAATGGAATTCAAATACTAGCAAAGATTGGATATGTTTCTGTTTTAAATTCAATAACTAGCATGTAGTAAAGTGCTGCAGGAGTAGATGTGAAGAATGTAGATGAATATTTCCTTTGGATTTTCTTCCAGCCATTACATGCTATATAAGCAAATTAAAAAAAAAAAAAAAAAAAAAAAAAAAAAAAAGATACAGCATTTTGTGTCAACTAAAGAAGAAAACGGAAAACAGCAGGTCTTAGATGCTAACTTTTATCTACAGGCATAATACAACCATAGCAATGTGCATTTCCACACAACTTCCTGATAGCTCAGTGATAGGTTTCATTTTGCTTGGGATTTTGATGCCACCCTTTCCAGTGACTGCCTGCACTGCATTAGACAAAACCAAACCCTAACAGCTGTCATGTGCAATTCATTCTCCCTCTCAGCCTGTCCCTGAGGGAAGAATTGTGTGCACTGGAGTGTTTTCTTTTTGATAGGCTTCTGCATCTTTTTAAAATGTACATGTTTTTCTCCATTTATTTTAGAGAAAAGAAAGCCAAGAGAATGTGCCTCACATGAAGAGAAATAATGAAGGTGGAAAGATTTAGGAAAGGTAACCGGAGCTGGCCATGCACAGACTTGACAGGCTGTACTAACCTATTGTTTTTAGTAAATCTGCTTCATACATCAACACAGAAATACCTATAGCAGCACATATGGGATTCATCCTATTTCATGCAAGTTTTTTTAGAAAGTACTTAATGAAAACAGTTGTAAGATCTTTTCAGCTAAGTTGAAAGGACTGAGAATAAAGCGGTGTTTTTCTCTCAGTAACTTAGCAGTACTTGGTTTGCCTAACACCTGTTGCAGTTTAAGAGGCATGTAAAGAATATGCTTCTGTATTAGCCATAAACTAAACAAAAAATAACATGATTTTAGGAGGTTTTATTATTAATGTATGTTCAGTGAAGAGAAAAATAATGAAGATGATCCAGTGTTTTCCCCTTGTCCTGCTCCATGGAGTATGAATGATTGTGCAATGAGCTCAAGGTATCATCATTACACTAATTTCTCAGAAGCATGTGACAAACACACAGGGAAATTCAAGTCCAGAAGGATTTTCAGAATTCTGAAACATTTTAAGCTGGGATATTTATATACCTGAGCACATACTTTGAAAATCTTATTTTAAGAAATAAGAATACACTACTCCCACCTAGTCAGACTAGGCTGAAGATAATTTCTACCTTAAAATTAAATTGTTTCATTACAAAACAATTAGTTTAAATGCTTTGAGAACTGAATTCAGCAATTCCATCTATTCCCCAGTTGCTTGTCTGCACAGTAGAAATGTTTTCATTTGTTTTCTCCCGTATCTGTATTTCGCAAGAACAGCTACTGTATATATCAGCTAAGTTATAATCTTTTTAACCAAATTCCACAACTGTGTATCTTCCTTTCTGCATCAGCATCCATGAGGCATGTCAGATGTACTGATTTGTGTTATCAATTTTGCTTCTAGATGTTCTAATATTTTCTGCTTTTTAGTACTCTGTTCATCCAATTGAAGTTCAAAGATGGTATATTATCATACTACTTGCCAGACTGCAGAAGCTTCTTAACAAGAATGTATTCAGCACTAAATATATTGAAAACAGTAGTTTTCAGCAAAGCAGTATGCAGGAAAAACTTCAGTGAAAAAGCACATATTCAGACTAGGTGGTATAAATAAGAGTGTATGCACCACAGGGCTCCATTTTAGAGCCACTGCACTTCAATGTCTTCATAAATTATTTGAATGCAGGACAAAAAAGTACTCCAAGTAAACTTGCTGACAACATTAAACTGGGAGGAGCTGTTGACTTACTTGAAGGCAGTGAGGCCCTGTAGAGAGATCTTGACAAGTTAGAGGGTTAGGCTGTCACCAACCATATGAAGTTTAACCAGGGCAAGTGCTGGATTCTACAGGTTGAATGGGACAACCATGAATGTATACACAGACTGGGGAACGAGAGTCTGGAGAGCAGACCTGCAAATAGAGATCTGTGTGTCCTGGTCCATGGCAAGTTGAATCTGAGTCAGCAGTGCCCTGGCAGCCAAAACGTCCAAGTGTGTCCTGGTGAGCATCAGGCACAGCATCGCCAGCCGGGCAAGGGAGGGGATTGTCCTGCTCTGCTCTGCACTGGGGTGGCCTCACCTTGAATATTGTGTGCAGTTTTGGACACCACAGTATAAGAAGAATATAGAGCTATTAGAGACCATCCAAAGGAGGGCTATAAAGGTGGTTAAGGGTCCAGAGGAGAAGCCATCCAAGGACTGTCTGAGATCATTTGGTCTCTTTAGCCTGGAGAGGAGAAGACTGAGGGGAGACTTTGTCACGGTCTACAACTTCCTCATGAGGGGAAGAGGAGGGCAAATACTGATCTCTTCTCTGTGGTGACCAGTGAACAGGACTCAAGGGAATGGCCTGAAGTTGTGCCAAGGGAGGTTTAGGTTGGATATTAGGGAAAGGTTCTTCAGCCAGAGGGTGGTTGGGCACTTGGAACAGGCTCCCAGGGAAGTGGTCACAGCACCAGCCTGACAGAGTTCAAGAAGCATTTGGACAATGCTCTCAGGCACATGGCATGACTCTTGGGGCCATCCGGTGCTGGTCCAGGAGCTGGACTCAATGATTCTTGTGGGTGTCTTCCAACTCGGGATATTCTATGATTTTGCTGCTACTGCTGCTATTAGCTTAGTCCAGTTTTGTTTTTCATTGCTGTTATATTCATGCTTCTAGTAAGATTAAAGACAATTCTATGTTAGGTAATTAACTAGAACAAAATATATTCTACATAAAATACAGGGTTGCCACTACCTTCCTCAGAAATAGACCTAAAAAACCTGAAAACTTTCTGCTTTACAAAATCTTAAGTATAAAATTTAAGTATCGTGGCATTTTGGGTTGAACTACTTGTCAAAACAGAAAGGAAGCACAACAGGGTAAAACATAAGCCTCGAATGCATGATGATATTATCCATATGGAATATAAGGTGTGCTGTTTAAATTCCTTGTTTTATAACATGCTACTTTTTAGTTTATTCTACTGCTTTAAATTCATGAGTAAATATTTCTTCTAGTCAATCTGAAGACTTCTCAGTTTCATCCTTGTGAAAAATAGAATGAAATTGCTCTAGAATCTATCAGCGTCACACTGCTGTTTTTCAGCTCTGACTAATAGGTACAGGTCATTGTCTTGGAATCTGTTTTCCTAATAAAAAACAACTGCTGAAGCAGTGCTGCTTCTTCGATGTGTCACAGAGTATTTACCTCATTCTCTTAAACATGGCTTAAATAGCAAGGTATTACTGACTTCTGTGTGGAGGAATGAACGTCTTTCTTCTTCATTTCCTTGTATGCCATTCCTCATTCTACTTTTCAAGAAGCAGAAACAATACAGTTAAAAGTACGTTTTTACCTTTACTTGTATCTCACCATCTGCACTCTGGATTTACAGCTTTTATGAAAGGACAGCATCTCTCACACATAGTGCTTCTATCTCCTGCAAGGCTAATATTTACCACATCTCTCCAAGACCCTCAGCATATCATTTATTTCAGTCACTCAAAGAGCAGTAGGTCAAATGCGTACAGGAGCTTTAATATTATTTCGTAAGCCCAAGGAGCATTAATATTATTTCCTAAGCCCAAGTCACACACCTCAACAAGATGATATGTGGAAGTGACAAATATAAGAGCATCCCTAAGATATTAAGGACTGCCTTTTATGATTTTTGCATTTAGTGTCCTTTCCTAAGGATTGTCAGTCCAGAAGAAAATTCATCTCTTCCTAAGTACAGTGAAATAAGGCTTTCCATGAACTCCCTAAACTACTTCAGCACTGTTAGCACAAGGTGTATGACATTATGCTTGAAGAGCTGCTTTACTTCTCTACTGTCCCCAGCTCTACCCAGATGAGTTTCTACACTGCAGTTCTGTCCTTTAAATATCCATTTTTACCCTGTAAAATGAGGATAATATTTTAAATTTTTACAACATTCTCAAAAATTCACATTATATAACTTTTTAATTAAAATAGCTAATTTTACATACTACATTTTTAGTCCTTTAAATTGTAAAATACTTTACAGAGAAAGCCTTAGTCTGTATTTTTCAATATAGGAAAATAAAAAGAAAACACCTTTCATTTTTATAATCCAAGCCAGATACAGGAAAAGTCATGACTTACATAGACTGATTACACATTAATTGTCAGAACCTCTTGTCCACATTTTGGTCTTTGTTAATAATAGTGATGCTTGTTGTCAACATATTTATTGCAATAATATAATTAATTTGGCTTTAAGTATTTACATAGATTATTTACTTCTATTTTCCTCAAAGCTAGTCAGTATTATTGGGGGAAGGAGGGTGGCTGTGGGGAGATAGAATTCATTCAAACCAGAACCAACACTCGGTTGGCTGAGGCTGTAGTAGCGTATCATAGACAAATATACTGTCATAACTTAATGTTCATGCATGTTAGAGGTTTATATACAAGTGATGTTGAAATTTATTACACACCTCAGTTGTTAGAATTCTTCACATTATTGAAAGGGGAAAAAGAAATAGACAAAAAATTTTTGAAAGAAGTTTTTCGTCTTTAGTAAGTCTCAACTCATGACCTTGCTGCATCACTTCACAATCTATATTTACATTGACTCAGAAGTGCTTTTGCAAAATATCAGCTGTTCTATTAAAGGCATATAGGAATTATCAACATACTTGATCAAATAAAATATCACACAGCAGCAAAGTAAAACATCTTTGTCAGATTTATGGTAATGGTACACTTGAGGAAATTACAGTAGTTGCTGTATGTTGTTTTTAACATTCTGAAATGTGCGATGTAAAGTCTCATATGAATTTAACTACACATTACTATTTCATTATAAGCACTTTCTGTAAGCACAGGGGATTATAGAAGAATATTTTTCCTCTTAGACTGACTTCAAATCAAGTAGTCCTACATAACAGAAGAAATGTGAATGAAAAACAATACAAAAGAAAAAAAATCTAACTAAACAAAACACACAAAAGTGTAACCCTAGGCTGCTCATCTAACCAGAAAAATACTGCTGAACTATACAACTACAAAACTGTAAAACCATGGGCATCATCTTCAAATTCCTTTTAGAGAGGCAGGTCTGTTTCAGGCGACAATTTTGGCAGAATCTGGATACATACTAGGATTTTAAGTAACACGTAACTTACTCTGCTTTTTTGCAAGCAATATAATGGGATAGTACCAAAAATGAATGAAGTTTAGACATGAGGATAAAACAGATGAAACAGAAAATTGTAAGTATTTATCCGAGCTAGCTCTCTTGTTGGCAAACATCTAATTGAGGACAACCTCACAAAACAACAATTCCTGCAATATCTGTATGAAATTGTCTATAATTGCAGAGGACTATCCAGATGGCTAATATAATAGGCTGTATAGATGTCTCCCAGCAGATGTGGGAGGCTTCAAAGGAAGATGCAAAAAACCTTTCAGTGGCAGTTACATAGTGTACAAGAATAAAATTCCTTCGGTAGATGACAAGTAAATAACTGTATTGACTTTTATACTTCAACAATATCTACCTCACATATTTTATGCTCTATTTATTACAGTTAGATTAGTTTGATGTATTTCATCAAATGCTGTTATATCCAAATCTTGTTAACACGCATTTAGGATGATCACATTGTAAATTATACAAGAATTAATACTGGAGAGCTCTATTCCCTATGCTGTTTAAGGTACCACTGCAACTAAGACTGGAGGAGCCAGAGCTGGATGTTGGACTAAATCACTGCTGAGAAAGCTAACCTAAGGAAAGGCATACACAGGTTGGAGGTCATTGGATCCACCACCCTGCTCAAGTAGGGTGACCTAGATCTGGCTGCACAGGACCATGTACAGATGTCTTTTGAATATATTCAAGGCTGCAAAATCCAAAAATTCCCTGGGCAACCTGCAACAATGCACAGTCACCTTCACAGTGATTCCTGATGTTCATAAAGCATCTCCTGTGTATGAGCTTGTGCCCTTTGCCTCTGGTTCTGTCACTGGATATGACTGAAAGGAGCCTGGCTCTGTCTTCTTTGTGCCCTCCCTTCAGGTATTCATATACACTGAGCTTTGTCTTCTCCAAGTGGAACAGTCCCAGCTCTCTCAGCATGTCCTCATATGACGGATGCTCCAGTCCCCTCATCATCTTAGTCGGCCTTTGCTGGACTCTCAGCAACAGTTCTGAGTCTCTCTTGTACCAGGAAGCCCAGAAGTGGACATAATATTCCAGATATTTATGATAATTACCGTAGATAGGCCTGTATATCTGTTTACAGATACATAGGATGTTCTGGATGGTTAAAACTCAAGAAACTCAGATCTGGAAAGTTCCATAGCACGTGTATTTGTTATGGAAGCCAATAAGCCGTGTTTTGAGGCAGGACATACTACTGAAAGAACATGGTTGTTCCGATGTGAACATGACCACATCTATTGCATTTTAGTAGTCTTCTACCCATCTCTCTGAAGAACAAACAGACCAAATCACATATGCTTACATGAGACCTGAGTGGTCCATCTGTTTCCAGTTATGTCTATATATGGCTTCTTTTATGCATTACATAACAGATTAATTTAATATCCAGTTACATTATGAAGCCTCCAAATTTCTCTAGCAGAACTGTGTCCTCAGTACTTGTTATATTTAAGACAATTTTTCTACCTAATTTCTATGAAAATTTTTAGAATAGATGCTTTAATAATCCAAGGCAAAAAAATAAGCAGTTCCAGTGCAATCACTGTTTAGTTCCCAGTAGAACACATACAAATTTCATTAGAATTCATAGAGTTTTGGCACACAAAGTATGTGCCCAATATTATCTTCTCAGAGGAGAACTGTATCCAGCATTTCTGTTTACATATGAGATTCCATACTCCACATCATAACTTAAAAATTAATTTTAAAAAAACCCCACAAACAAACAAAAAAGTAATTAAGGAAAACAAAACAAAACAAACACGCCTAGGGAATCAGTAGAGAGCTTAAAGTGACCACAAAAAGAATTAGCCATATGCTCTTCTCTTGCTGTATAACATTGGGGAAATCTTTCAAGGAATTTTTTTGCTTTGTTTCCATAGTTTTTTGCCTTTGTTTTGTTCTCTGCATGGGAGTATGCTGGCAAAACTTTAGAGAGAAACAAGAATGTTTTCCAAATGTTTCTGTCTTTCTTTCACTTTTCCACCCTCCAAATATCAAGGTACAGTTAAGAAATACAGATGAGAGGCTGGGAATGAGATAGTCTAACCTTGTCATGGAGATCTATCAATACCTGATTTGGCTGTGATCAGACCAGATGTAATCTACATAGTCAAGTTTGCCTGAGATTAAATTGGGTGTAAAAAGTTTTTGGACTCACAGCTTTGAATTTTTTATGCATTTCATATTGTATGGAAAAAAAAGGGTCTTTTTCAGGAGCTATTAATCTAAAAATGTGTAAACATCCCTGGGTTAGAATAGCATCATACTCTACCTCATATAAAGTTTCATTTGCCATTTGGACACAGAAACCACAATTTTCCTCGTACAGTTTGTCACATTTTCAATTGCCTATTATAATCCTTTTTCTGTAGAAGACTTTTTTTTATGGTCCATAGAGGATTCTACATACAAAAGAAACAAAACAAAACTTATCTGAATGTTTATCATTTACTCATTACCACAAAAGTATCTGAGAAAAGAATAAAGATAAATTCAAAAGTAACATTTTAAAATATGTGCTTTAAGAAGTTTCCCTAAGATTTTAGCTTTCAGTGTAAAACTGCAGTTTTAAACATATGCATCTTCTGCTTAGCTTTTGCTTTTACAGGCATTGGGAATTCAAGGATCCACATTTTAAAGTGTGAATATATAGTAACTTATGAAAAGCAACCGATTAAAACTGAAAGTGTGTATAAATTCTACATTATTTTATCCCTGTTTTGATTTTTTCCACTCAAATTACTATTGATTGACTTAGTGAACGGTTAATAAACCCATATGTAGATCTGTGATGAGTTGATCTTGGCTGCGTGCTAGTTGCTCACCAAGCTGCTCTATCGCTCCCCTCTTCAATAGGACTAGGGTGGAGAAAAGAAAATGAAAAAACCCTCATAGGTCAGGATAAAGACATTTTACTAAAGGAACAGTGAAGGTCGAGTTCAGACAAGCATATGAAACAAAGATTTATTCTCTGCTTTCCATCAGCAAAATATTTCCAGCCACTTCCTGGGAAGCAGAGCTTCAGCACTGTAGTGGTTTTTCTGGAAGGCAGATGTTGTAAATAACAAACGCCCATTCATTTCCTCCCCCTTTTATTAGTTTTTATATCTGATCTGACAGCATATGTTACGTAACATCCCTTTGGTCATTTTGGGCCAGCCGTCCTGGTTGTGCCCCTCACAAAACTTTGCCCACCCCCAATCTACTGGCTGGGGGGTGGAATGCTGGGGAGACAGCACTGGTGCTGTGCTAGAGCTGCTCAGCAGTAGCCAAAATACTGGTGTGATACCAAACCTCTCCAGCTACCAACGCAGAGCATAGTGCTGTGAGGGCTTTTATGGGGACCATTACCTCCATCTCAGACAAGATCATAATACAAGACTAAAAAGAACAATGCATGAATCAGCTGAAGTTACCTAACTCAGCACTTCATATTATAAGAAAAAACCCCCCCCCAAACTACAGAAGAACATGAGCACTAACCTTCATTATGCAAAATTATGTAAGTAAAGCAAAGAAGTAAAGAAAAATCATTCTGCAAATATAGATCACAAGTTATTATGAACCAATTAAATTGCTACATAACCCTCAGTAAAAATAGGACATTAGATAATTAGAAATGCTAATGTTAAGAAAGTTTGGACTTCGTTCACATTTTAACTGCTAATTGCTGCAATTAAAAATGAGGATTTTGCTTTAATTCTTGTTACAGAGAGTTCAGAACTGAAACATATTTCGAAACTGTCACTGCTGAAAATGAATGCTGAACCGTAAATTTGGATATGCAAAATACTGTCTTAAGTTCATTAATATTAGATTGTTTTTCAAGGAGAAATCATAGCCCTGGACAAAATAAAAAGCTCTTCCTTTATTTGAAGAAATAAAATTTTAGATGCCTAAGTCATTAGTTAAAATTCGCTGTTACAATACTATATGATTTACACACTGTTATTGTATGACCAAGTCAAATACAAAATTGAAGTTAACCACTGTTGAATGGCAAATGAGACGGAGAAAGGCACGCATTTCAAAAAACAATACAAAAACCCAGATCAAGACTAATCCAATAATCAGATACAGCTAGACTTCCCACAGTTTTTATAAGAGACTTTGGGTCTCTGACTAGTAGGAGTAAAGGGAAGGTGGAACATGTGCATGTCTAGAAGAGCCTCCAGGCAGCACACATTACATAGCATACACGACTAAAAACCCAATAATAAGTTATGGATTATCAAGAGTTGGAGTACTGTTACTTACCAATTCAAGTAAAAAGCTGTGTTGAAGTTGTTACTTACAAAGCAATTTCCATATTTAACTAGCTTAGTAACATTCTATCAATAAAATATTGAAAGGACGTTAAGAAACTAACTCAATTTTCTACATCTTCTATTACAATGTTTAAAATTTGTTATTTAGAGTATATTATTTTAAAAAGTGTCCACCACAATTTTTTCCTTCTTTTTAGCAGGGCTAGACACAAGGTATTATGTCACTGCACAACTATTATATGGCACTATTTCAAGGAAAAAAAAAAAACAACTAATAATATGGATCCTTATAGAAATGAAAGTAAAAAGAGATATTATTTTGTGGGATAGCTGGATTGTTTGAAAAATAATTTTGAGAAGTTACTTTGGTTTGTGGTATAATGAAAGAGAAAGAAACAGGAAAAACAGTCTGAGTCAGCCTCAATTATTTTATTTCACTCAAAAATGCAAGTTTGTTTTACTTTTGCAGTAATTAGTCATCCACAAAAAAAAAAATCAAACCCAGTAACTGAAAATTAAAATGTTCAAAATTAACATACACGTTTTCAAAGTCAATAAATACTTTTAGGATAAGCATCTTAATAACAGTAAAAATAAAAAGCTGCTTTTAAAATAAATTGAAAGTGATAGAAAAAGAGTTTTGAATTATTTCCTGTAGATTTCTACTTCTGCATATGTATAAACTTTGTTAATGAATTATCATAGTACCCAAATGTAATTCTGGAACCTGGACTGGCTTTTATTAGCTACACACCGTGACAGTTCAAGTGAAATTAAGCTATCTGCAAGGTTTACTTTGTGAAAGGAAGTGATGCTTTCAAAAAACGTAATTATGACAATAAATATACTATTTACAGTATTGTTGAGCAGATTGATTAAAGGTGTAATTTGAATCAAATAAATATCTGGATTTCAAACTATCTAGGAAGATAGTTATCTATTAACAAAGCAATATCCTGTGTTAAAATACTAATTTTATTTGTCACACATCATGAGAAAAGCTAGCAGTGTGCGACAGTCTCCACTTACTTTTGAACCTGAATTTACCTTCTCTCTCCTTTTCATTAGAGAAGTCAAGCTTATCTATCCAAGAGAAACAATTGACATCAAAGGATTGTTTTTCCACTCACCAGCTCTAAGCTGCTTTTTATTGTTCGAAGGAATTATTGAAGAGACTCAACACAGAATTTCAATCAGATACACAGTTTCTGGTTCATTGATTGGCTGATTCTTCTTCTTCTGTTGAAGAAAGGCAACAAAAGTCCTTTTTAAATCTATTCTTCTCAGAGAGATCGCATTTGTGCTTTCTTTAAGCTACTCTTTGTAATGCTGTGGTGTCAATGAATTTCTACCCACCCAGAAACTCTGCTGTCCTGGACTGCAAAGTAGTTTCTTTCAACTGTTCTTGCAAAGCCTGAAGTGTTCAACCTTCCTGTAAGCAAAGTTTAGCAGATATGGAGTCTTGCAAATTTGTCAGGATCCCTTAATATGAGAGATCAGACTGTCTCAAAATCTGATTCACTCTGTGAAAATAATCACACCATCTGACTTCGCAAGCTCTTTTGTTCCTTCTGTTCTTACACGTCTCACTTCTGATCATATCTTTTTGGTTCCTGTTAAGATATTAATGCTGATGGATAAAGATTAAATCAATCTATGGTCTTCTTTTAGCTTGTAATCTCAGGGATCCTTAAAGAAACACTGATATAAAGGACTTCTAATATTATACGAAGTTGACTCATACATACAGCTGATGCAGTGAGCACAGTGGGAGGTAAACTTGGATGTCTGCCAATTCCTTAAATTTACATGCCATTTACATATATATATATATATATACACACACATATAAAATGAATGTGTCAACTTCCTAGTTTTTCATCCTGAGTGCTTCGTATCTAATGTAAACCTGAAATAACTGTAAAATGCAAAAACTCACCTAATTCTGTAGTGTTAATATTGTTACACTGAATCTCGTTTGTGATTGCACTTCAATGAATATGATGATTTATCAGTTTTAGAAGCCATCGTATGAAAACAGGGTGTATTCCGTTTCCTAACTTTGTTAAAAGTTTTTTTTAAAAATAGATTCCTTGGATCTTACTACAACATTGTCTCTTTTAAAAGACTTGAGAAGTTTCTTACCTCAGACTCAGCAAATGTTTCTATAGAATCTTTAGAAGAAGAATTTCTGCCATAAATTCCCTGTCAAACATGTGATAGCCAGAAGATTCCCAGAACTCTCTTGGGCACATTCCAAAAACTGCTGAAGACCTAAGAAACCGTGAAAGCCCATCAGGAAGAAGTCTCAGCAACCAGAAAATTTCTTGGCCAAACTGCAGGAAACCTTGAGAAATCCCTGGCGCTTAATGAGGGCATCCTATCCTCTAGGCCTCCATGAATTGTCAGCTCCTGCAGCAGACACCCTAGTTCACAGCAGTGAAAAGAAGAGAAAAACAGCAATGCTGTTTTGTGATGAACGCTTCTTTTATTTTGCATAAGAGTTTTGATGTTACTTCTTCAGATACAGGACAGACACTTCATAGTTACTAAGATTTACAAAGATGTTTACTAAGAATCTTACATAACTGTCTCTTTTAACCCATACTACATACCCACAGAAAAGGAGCTGGGACTTCTCAGGGTCAACAAGCAAATATGCACTGCTGCAGTGATGGAATCTAATTGCATATTGGGCTCCATTAATGAAATCTTTGCCTGTACATTGAGAGAAGTGATTACTCTCCTCTGCCCAACACTTATGAGGCCACACCTGCCTTAGTTTCCAGCTTTAGATGTTGGGTGCAAGAAAAAGAATTGTCCTTGCATGGATATAAATGTGAAAATTAGTTCATTGACTTTCTTACATGCAAATGATGGCTACCAATGTTTTTCACACCCTTTCTCTTGATATTATGGCTTAAAAATAAAATAAAAAACAAAAACAACCCTTTTCTTTCTACTCCTCAAAATCAGGATTGGCCCTGATCTATTAAAGCTTGCTGCAGTTAATAGGTTCATTCCTTTTGGGGAACTATGAAGACTAGATGGTACAAAGCAGGCTGCTGCAACTTGTCAGGCAATAATTTGACTGAAAACTACTTACTTGGGTAATTTCTTCTCCCTGAACACATCATCAGAAGTGAAAACAGAACCAAAGTTCTGGCACCAGCATAATTCTAAATCTCTCCCACATACTGTGGGGGACTATTGCTAGACAACTGCCTGGGATTTAAAATAGGCCACACATTTCTATTCTGTTATCATTGCTTGTTTCCCTTTCTGGAGTTTCTAGAGCAAAACCACAATACTTCATTTTGGCATTATTGTCACAGTGTAAGTAAACACTCATTACATTTGACTCCAGAAACAGAAGAGATATTTGATACCATGAGTACCATGTTACACCTGTGAGTTGGAAAACATAACAGTTTTTAGCAAAGAGTAAAAAATTTGCTTGTCTTAAAGCATATTCAACTGAATAAAAAATACAATCTGTGTAGCCAGTCAGGTTAGAAAATATTCAAATTATGCTAGAATACTTTTTAAGCAAGTTTAATGAATGCTGACATAACTACCTCAAATTTTGATACAATGATAAAAGTATTTCTAGGGTCTTTAACCAGAAGCACAAACTTTGTCATTTAACAGACACCTTTGGGACTCTACTGTGTTGACTCAAAACAGAGTAGCCTCCAGGCAACCTCTGCATGGACTCCACCTTTTGATGGGACTGGAGAACTGGGAATCTGACTGTGCTGAATTGGACCTCATCTGACATATTTTTAGGATGTATGAAGAAGTCACACATCCCTGTGTGAGTGTGATCTAAATCCACTGGAGTTAAACAGTTCTATTTTGGCACTGTTTACTGAGTTTAGCTCTCTTGTTTTAGCTGGGATAAAGGTGATTTTCTTCCTGCTAGCTGCTACAGTGATGTATTTTGGATTTAGGATTAGAGTAATGTGGATAACAGCCTAATGTTTCAGTTTTTGCTAAGCACTGTTTACACCAAGTCAACGACTTCTCAGTGTCTCACACCACACCCTACCAGTAAGTTAGCTGGAGGGCACAAGAAGCAAGGAGCAGACACAGTTGGGACAGCTGCACCAAACTGGCCAAAGGGATATTCTTTACCATATGGTGTCACGCTCAGTATTTAAACTAGGAGGAAAACTGGCTGGATGCTGCTGCTCCAGAACTGGCTGGGCATCTGTTGGTGGGTGGGGAGAAATTCCATTGTGCATAATTTTTTTTTGTGTATTTGAATTCTATTATTATTATTATTATTTTCCCTTCCTTTCCTGTCCTTCCCTTCCTGTATTAAGTTGCCCATATGTCAACCCGTGAATTTTCCTTTTTTTTTTTTTCCCCCCCACAATTCTCTCCCCTATCCATATGATGCAGAGAGTAGTGAGCAAGTGTCTGTGTAGTGTTAACTGCCTGTCACATTAAACTATGTCCTTTTTGGAACCCAGCTAGGGTTTGAAGGTTTGAGATAACAACAGAGCTGACTAGAGTGTATTAAAACAAATTTATTATATGCATTCATTATATTAGTTTAATAGTCACTGATAACAATGTTGATTTATTTGCTCTCAGAGCTGTTGCACGTGTTCTTAGTTGTGTCATGTAACACATTTGCAGTATGTGTTCCCTGTTGCATTGTTTATCGTCTCTGGGGGCTGGGTTTAGGTTATCATGTTGTTGTACTTTTGTAACACTGACTTATGATTTGATAAAACTGTTGGTCGTGACACTAATCTGGTATTTGTACTCAGTATTGCCATCAACTCTGTACTTCAGGAGCCATCTATTGGGAACTAATAATAATTACACCTTTTACCTTTTCTCCTCAGAGAGCTGATCTACCAGGGAGATACCTTATCCATCTTCTCCTTCTCCTCCAAAATTAAAATAGTTCTTGAGCATTTTGAATATCTACCGGATTTTCAAACTATCATGTTCCTATTTCTATGCCTCCTGAACGTGTTGCTGGTCTTGTTTAAGGTTAAACAACTGTATAAGAATACTATCCAGAGTATCTGCCCTGAGGCTGGATAGCTGAGTGGCAGGGTGTGTAGGGTAGTACGGGCAAGAGCCTAGGACAGTGGTCAGCTCCGGCCTTTTGGAATTACACCCTTGAATAAGTGCAGAATCTGAAAAACTACTTAAATATTTGGGAAAATATACTGCCCCCTCGCAATTCCAGAGACACAAATCGCTGCAACGTGCTGAGGCCTGGCCCAGGCCTACTGAGCCCTGTTCTATTAAGCAACCTCAAGGGGAAGGGAAGGTCTCTAAATACAGTGACAAAACAACATGTGGCTATTCCAGACTTGGTGACAGGAAGCAGGTTATTCCAACCTCAGTGACAAGCACTGTGGCTAAGCAAACCCCTCTGAGAGGCACTGCAGCTGAACCAAAGGACCAGTCTATGCCAGTATCAGTCCTCCCAAAGGACCCTTCTGTTGTGGGGGTGCTGAAGGTTGAAGAACAGTTGCCAATCACTGCCACAATGGTGCTTTGACAGCAATAGCACACCGAGACTCCCTGATTCCCATCCATAGGATGATTCCTGAACTGGAGATCCAAGGAGTGATCAGCAAGACTCGCTCACCTTTTAACAGTCTCATACGATCAGTGCAAAAGCGCAATGGAGAGTGGAGACTAACAGCAGACTACTGTGGTCTGAATGAAGTCACACTGCCCGTGAGTGCTGCCGTATGGGACACGCTGGAACTTAAATACAAGCTGCAGTCAAAGGAAGCTACAAGTAATATTGCTGATGCATTTTTTCCATTCCATGGACAGCAGCAGGACGCAGTTTGCTTCCATTTGGATGGAAATCCAGAAGACCGGGAACTGACTGTCCAGGGGTGGAAATGCAGCCCTACCATCAGTCATGGACTGATCCAGACTGCACTGCAACAGGATGAAGGTACACTCATGATATCATTGTGTGTGGCAATACAGCAGAAGTTTCTGAGAAAGGGAAGAAAATAGTCCAAATCCTCCTGAAAGCCACTTTTGCCATAAAACAAAGTAAGGTCAAGGGACCTGAACAAGAGATTCAGTTTTTAGGAATAAAAAAAAGACAGAAATTGTCTGATCCCAATGGTTGTGATCAACAAAATAACAGAAATGTCTGTACCAATTAGGAAAAAATTACACATTGTGTAATTTTTTAATTTTTGTTACACATTGTGGGTGTTTGGAGAATGCACATGCCAAATTACAGCCTGATTGTCAGTCCTTTCCAGCAAGTCACCCAGAAGAATGATTTCAAATAGGGTCCTGAGTCATGACAAGCCGTTGAACAAATCAAACAGGAGATAGTCCATTCAGTAGTCCTCGGGCCAGTCTGGACAGAGCAAGAGGTTAAAACATATGCTCTACACTGCAGCTGGGGAGAACGGCGTTGCCTGGAGGCTCTGGTGGAAAGCACCAGAAAAGACTAGAGGTCAACCCCCACCTTTTGACGTCTGGTGTACAGAGCATCTGAAGCCCACTATACTCCAACTGAAAAAGAGATACTGGCAGCTTATGAAGGGGTTTGAGCTGCTTTAGAAGTGATTGGTACTGAAGCAGAGCTCTTCCTGGCACCCCATTTGCTGGTGCTGACCTGGATGCTCAGTGGGAGGATCTCCTCTACACACCATGCAACTCATGCTACATGCAGTTAGTGGGTCACACTGAACACAAATGGGCTCAAATAGGAAACCCAAGTCACACAGGAATTTTGGAAGTGATCATGGATTGAATGGAGAGAAGGCTAAGGTTTCAGAATATTGCCAGAGAAGGGCACAGTGTATAAAGATCTACCACAAAAAGATAAACAATATGCCCTTTTCACTGATGGTATCTGTAGTAATTTAGGAAAATAATTGAAGGTGGAATGCTGCTATATGGGGACCCCACAACAAGTCACAGAAATTGCTGAAAGAGAAGGTGAATTGAGTCAGTTCGCAGAGGTTGTTACCACCCAGTTTAAACACAGAAGAGCAAAGAAAATTAAGTCTCTGTGTGTAAACCGTAAAGAACTTTGAAGCTTCAAAATATACCCAAAAACGAGATTAAAACCAAATGAGGTTAGATGTTGGTGCCAAAAAATTGATGTGTTTTAAGAGGCAAAGAGAAAAGAAAAGAAAAAAGAAAAGAAAAGAAAAAAAAGAAAAAAAAGAAAAGAAAAGAAAAGAAAAGAAAAGAAAAGAAAAGAAAAGAAAAAGAAAAAAAAGAAAGAAAGAGAGAGAAAGAAGGAAAGAAAGAACTGTGCATGGGGGGTGTGGGGACAGGGACAGAGTGACAGGGATTAGGTAGAAGCATATTACCCATCCAGGGGTCCCAAGGATGTCTTGTTGCTCCCCTCCCTCTGGTCTTCTGGTGGTGAGGGTCTCCCGTCGCTGTGCCGCCACACGCCACCACACGCTGAAGAGTACATAATCCAGTGGATTAATGTACACTTTGGGCCAGGTGGGAATGCCCACGTCTCCCTTGCAGGGGCCAGTGTGACACTGTCCCTTGCAACACTGAGGGTCTGTTGCATCATCTCTGGTGTAGGGTCTGGGGGCCCCTTTGGTGGGGGCCTTTGATGGGCCATGTCACCCCCTCTGTCCTTCATGTGGATGCAGCTTCTCCCAGGTGAAGGGCCCCTCAGCTGGGCTCCTCTGCACGGTGGAGGATGGGTGGTCACTGCACCTCTCACCACAGGCTTTTCCAACACACACCCAAAGCCTCTGTATGACCCCCACCCAAAGCTCTGTGGGACCCCCACCTTTGGTGTGAGGGTCTCTGTGAGCCTGGCAGCTGATACCCCTGGAGCTGCAGTCTTCACCCTGAAGGTGTTAGGCTTGTGCTTTGTGAATGTCTCCAGCCCTGAGTTGTTGCTTTACCTTATCGTCATCAATGAGCGGTCCAGGACCTCTCAGAGCCCCATTCAGGGTGTAGTAATCTTCTCTGCAGCTTTTGTAATACAGTTTTGAGAGTCCTTAATGAAAATGTTTAAATTATAAGCTATAATATTTCAGTCTCTGACAGAGGTGAAAGCCATCCATCTAGCTTTAGATTCTACAATAGCTAAATGAGAAAAATGGCCAATACTTTACTTCTATACTGACTCACAAATGGTGGCAAATGCCCTGTGGGTGTGCCTACAGCAACGAAGCAGAGAAACTGGCAGCGCAGAGGTAAAGCCACCTGGGCTGTTGGATTGTGGCATGATTTTGCTGCCTGGGTGGAGAGAACCTCATAGATCATCACATAGATGCCTACATACCCAAGAGTACCCTCTGAAGAACATCAGAAAACCAACTGGTGCAACATGCTGCTAAGATTGAAGAGGCTCAGGTGGATCTGGCATAGCAACATAAGGGCGAATTATTTATAGCCTGATGGGCTAATGACACCTCAGACCATCAGGGAAGAGATGCAACATAGAGATGGGCTTGGGATCAAGGAGTGGACTTAAGCATGGGCACTATTGTAGATGGATACTCTTGTACAGGCTATCCATGAATGTGAAACATGCACTGCAGTTAAGCAGGCCAAGTGGTTAAAGCCTCTGTGGTATGGAGGACCATGGCTGATATATAAATATGGAGAGGCCTACCAGATTGACTGTATCACACTCCAAAAAAAGCACCAAGGAAAACACCATTAATTTAAAAAGTAATTTTATTAATTACTTTTAATAATTAATAAAATTTACTTTTTTTGTTAGCATCAAGTGCTCATTACTTATGAAAAGGATGCAATACATCTAATTCGCAATTTGCACTGGGACAGTGATACAAAATCAGCTATTTTTCCCCTTTGAATGTTTTATTCATTTTTTTAAAAAAATGCAATTTACAAAAAACGCTATTGATTTAAAAACTAAAGCAAGTTATCTTAAAGTTAATATTTTAAAATATATATTTACCATAGAACAAGGGACACTGAATGGTTATTGATACAGAGAAAATCTTTAACAGAAAATATCAATATTCTTCTCTCCAGTTTCACTAGCATAGTTTTTTTGCTAGAAAGGGAAATTCAATGCTACTCAGAAAATCACATGCTTTGTCAAAATTTTAAATATGAATTTAAGCAGCTTTTCAGGCAGAGTCTGAAATGCTTCCCTAATTTCCTGTTTTGTTGCATTTTCCATCTTGCTCAAGGTTGTGCAAATAATCATGCAACTAAAAACTCTGATCTCCCATGGTGTAATCTCTAAAATCCATTCAGGAGGACTGTGTTCTCATGCATAAAGGTTTGAGAGATTAGGGACAGAAACTCTAATTTTCAAATTAAATATTTATGCTTTATAAGATTTTTTTGCCTTCATAAATTTCCAAAGAACAATATGACCACGTGCTTCAGTTACAAAGGAAGCTGAACTGTCTGTGGCCTCCAGTGTCATGAGCTAGATTGAGTCCGTAACTGATGGAGGTGTTAATACATATATAATCCTCTAAACACAGATAGACTTGGAGCACTCTGCTGTACCAAGGAGTAAAAAGGAAGGGATCTTAAGACTTAGTTTTCCTTTAGTCACAGTTCTTTTAATGGCACCTTTAAAACTGGACACTTCCTGCTTGATGAAGTCCATGCCAGACATCTGAGTAAAGGAACCACCAAAAGTCTGCACTAACTAGAAAACAGACAGGGTCATTAATATTGGTTGTGGAGGTTTTTTTCTTTGAAATAAAGGCATAGACAATCCTCACCCAATTTTTTGAAGATTCCAATCTTTTATACTTTCAAAGTTGTCTTTTACTTTTATGTTATCATTCTGATATAAATTAATTAATCTGATACAGTGATTTTCCTCTGACTGGTAACTACCTATGAGAAATGAGAAATTTCCAGACATGCCTATAAGAAAAAGTACTTTGTACAATTTACCAGCGCGTGCTTCTCAGTGATGGAGTGAAATTACTTTATTAATTTTCTTGCCAATATGCCAAGTCTCGGTCTAAGTATTTAATTATTTTAAGATTTTTTTTTTTCTTTCAGTTATCAAATGCAACTAAATATTTTAAACTGCTAGCTTCATTGTTCTTCCGGCATACTGCTCTGGGAATTTAAAAAAAACCTCAACAAATGTGTAAGCCCATTAGGTCAGAGTTCCCAAGAATGCCAGATAAGTGGAAACCTAAATAGCAGAAAGAGCAAGAATCAGGTAATTTGTTAGCTTAAAATAGTGACTAATTTTCAATTAGCTGCAAGTTTGTCATAACTACGGAATATGATCCAGATACTGAGATGGAAACCCTGTAGGCAGATTTTGCAAGTACACGTAGAAGCATAGATTTATTTTTTAATGACTGGTTTGTCACTACAACATTCACTTGATATAAACTAAATCCAAATAATTACTTTTAATATAAATTGTAGAATTAATGGGAATATTTTAGCTTTAAAATTTGTATTCAGTAGTAATACCCCCTGTAAATATAAAAGATCAAAGAAAAACTTGCTATAAATTATGTAGGACAATAGCTTCCATTGAGAATTCAAGATAACGTAATCTTCTTATTTAACTTTTCATCTCATTCAGATCTTTTACTTTAAGTCAAAGTAATTTTCTAAGAGTTTGAAATGAAATGTAGACCTGGGTCTCCTGCCAACATGTTTTTATTACAGAGATATTTTACTAGGATAGGAACTATGACCTCAAACCTTGATTTGCTTCCTCCCTTGTACTGTGTGTAACTTTCATTTTCTTGGACAAGTTCTCATTCAATGACAAATATACTTCAAATGTCACATCATGCACATTTTCTGGACTTGATTCAGCTTTCTGCTCATTTAACGCACACAAGCCCGGGTAAAAAAGCCCGGAGGTCTGGCTGCTGCGTCTTCGATAAGGCGGCACACAAAAGCAATTGAGGACGAGCTCCTCACCCAAGGGAGCTTTCCCCGTGCAGTCTGTGGGGCTCACAGGTGGAGGCAAAGAGGGAGAGAGGGGACTCCTCACATGTTAATCCACGTAGAAGTTTATTCACGCAGGGGCCCAACGACGAAGAGCCGAATATTAATGAGGATCCAGGCATTTTATATTAGGGATAGGAAAGGCGGGGATAAGGGACACAGCAAATGGAATAAGGGAACGGAGGCAGGGTTGACAGTGAAGGTACCAATGAGGAGTATGCATAGGAGGGACTTAGGGAAGGAACCAATGGGGTGTCGAGTAAAACAGAATGTTTGAGGACATATACATATTAATCAGGGATGATAAATATTCATAATCTTACGCATAAAACAGGGACGGAAAAGCAGGAACCAACTAGAACAAAATATGTAAAATACAGAACTGGGCGACTGTGGGCTCTCACCCTAACTAAGGAGTGAGAAGCAAGGCTTAAGCCATGAGCCACCACAGCTTGGGACTGGTGTTGTCCTTAGGGGTCTGGGCGGCTTCAGCCACCTTCACCACCACACTCTTTCACTTAAGTATAATTGCATCCTTGTTTCTTCCACCAGGAAAATTCAAATGCTCAATAATCAAGACTAATTAAAAATGGTTTCAGGAAGTCGTTACACCAAGATCAGAAGAATAATAAATGTCAGAAATTTCTGAGTCTTCCAGATGTAAATAATCTCTGTTTTTTTAGGTCTCTGACAAATACTGTCAAAGTAATATGTACAAATGTCTAGGATAATTTAGGGAGTCTGAGGTAGACCTAGATACCTTAAAACAATAGTCTACTACTACCTCCACATACACTACGCAGGTCAGGACATCCAGCTGATAACGCTTCTCTCATTTATTCCCCAATTCCACTTGTTCCAGGAGCTAGCTTTATATTTACATTGTCCTTTCGGAAGAAATGAAAGGTACTAAAATATTAAAGACTACAGAATATGCTTTTGGCATCTTTTTTTTTTTCTTTTCCTTTCATTTTCTTTTCCCCTTTCTTTTCCACTTCCTTTTCTGCATCCCCTTTCTGCTTCAGTATTCAAAAACAACAGATATACTCTAGGCATCCACATGCTAACACGCATATTTTGGTCCTTACAGATTACTCAGAAGTCTAGGAAAGTATTCATGAAGCAGATACTAGTGAAGATAGCCAGAATATTTTTCCTTCTCTGTGTATTCTAAACTGGGACTGTTTTAGGAAACCTCTTTCATGACAGTTACTGAATACTCAGGTCTCAGACCCTGGATAATGTCATTGGGAATTACAACTGAGAACAATTTCCACATCTGTTAGATGGGAAAGAAGCTACTTTGAGCCTATGGGAAAGGGCTTTGTTTATAGGGGACAGAGACAGCAGGGGTAGTGGGAGGTTATGGAAAGTCAGGAAGGGGCAGAGAGAAAAAAGAACAATGGCAGAAGGGAGTGAGTCTGAATCCTTTGTCAGGTGTTCACTAGCTCCGCTGCTGAAGACATCACAGAAGTAGCCTGAGAGACTACTACAGGTTGAAGATATCCGTGAGCCACCAGTTCCCTAGAAAACTTAAAGTACTGGGGAAGATTCTAGGAGACAGAAAGAGTAATCATATTTTCCCAGTACTTGGAGGAAATAAGAGAAAATCTTCAGGTTAGTACAGCTTGCATTTTAGATATTCTATTTCTTCTATTCTATTGTAGAATGACTTGGTTGAGAATGACAAGATAAGCATATCATTAATGTCACTGAGCAGGAGAACAAGAAGGGCAAAGGTTCTCCAAAGAAACCTAATTTCAGACTGGATATAGAGACATAAGAAAAGTGAAAGAAATTCCATATATTCATCAGTCATCACAATGTAGATATAAAACAGTTGTGAAATTGTTGTTGATTTACAACAAATTTGGAGAGGCACAGAATCTGAAGAGCCATTTGGCTGGCAGACAGAAAGTTTAGCCAAGGGCATTTGAAACAAAAATGAGTTTTATTACCAAATCTGCAGTACAGGCACAGAAATAATGAAAAGAAAGTTTTAGGGTTGTCTCTAAATATTACAAAGCACTAGGGAGATTTGGTTTAGTTTAATCTTTGTGTAGGACAAATATCCTTTCAAATACCTGTTTACAGACTTCATATAAAGCTAATCAAGACAAGGCAAAGTATCAGATTCTGCATCCCTCTTTAGAATGTGTGAAGGGACATACCTACATTTTGCTATTCAGCGGAGGCCTGTATTTTCAAAAATCTAGTGTCAAACAGTAGCTGTACACAAAATGAATGAGAAATCACTTTTAAATCATTCACTTTTCGAACTGCATTTTTTTATTTCTCTACATCATTTATGGTTTATAAAGTCTATTCACAATAGTATCCCTTTAGTTTAAACAAACTGATCACCTAAAGCCTTAGGAAAGTTCAAGTAGAGTCAATTAACATCACTGACACTAAAGGTAGCATTACTTTTCTGTCAAGAAAATTGTCCTACTTTTCCTTTTAAGTCTCATGTGCTTTCATACTTTCAAATAACCTAAGTTTACGATCATATGTCAATTTTTTGCTGCTAAAGGAATACACAAAAACAGACTTCAAAGCCATCTTTGTTCTGCACATGCATATCAAAGAAAACATCTATTTTATTTTGCTGCATCAAAGGCTATTAAGTACTATTTTAACATTTGGGAAATAACACAATTTGACATTCAATGAACTTAATGTTCATCAATGTGCCTTCATTAATTCCTTTGCTAGATTTTAACTTTTTGAAGTTACATCAAAAGTTCAGAAATTATGTACACAAAAAATCATATATACATATACACACACATATGTATGTATTTATATAGTTATATATAAATGTGTTTTTATAATGGACTATTATATTCAGAAAAATTTTAAAGTTTATGATTGTTATTTTGTTAGAATTTTGTAACAGACAATAATTCTATTAATTATTGGTTTGTAGTTAATTTATACAATCAACTCATAGCTGCTATGGTTTTCTGATTCTTTTCTCCTTTGATTCATTTATGGAAATCTTACATCTTCTAAAAAGTTCCAACTCTGAAGTATTTTAAGCTCTTGTTGAGGTTAATCAAAGTCACTTAAAAGCAATCCCTAAAGCTCCTTCACTACATAACAAATGAATCTTTCTTCACAAATACATTTTGGAATAGTGACATGGATTTAGAGTCTCAAGTAAAGTGTGCCTCTGATGCTCATCAGTGGAGAGATAATTTATACTTGTGAAGCTGCCTGTGGTTTTCAGGATAGAAAGTTTTATGTTTTAAAATAAACTTTTCTGCTTGACTGGTCTCTTCCACAGCAGTACCATGTAGCATTAAGAATTCTCATTTCTTCCCTGTTACTTTCTTTGTGCCATGGAATGGCCAAAGTTTGTTTGATTTTTGTGTTTGTTTTTGTTTGGTTTTTTTAACAACTTTGCTTTTTATGGTCTGTCGTGATGTAAGATATACGGTTCAATGTTTCCACTTGGATATCCAAAGTACAGCTAGAACTAATTGTTGTTTAAAGCAATCTCATCAGATGAAAGAATATCAATTATCTTGGAACTTATGACCCATTATTGAGTCATTCTATTCTTTGCTAAATAAAGTACAGCATTAAGCATAGATAATCAATGGCATTATAAGCATTCTTGATTTTTTCTGCAGATGGTCTAAAACTTTTACTAAAATAACAAGGATTTTTAAATTATTTTAAAGAAAGAAAAAACAAAGGCAAGAAAACAGAACTGGAGAATACAGCCACTAAGATTATTTATGCAATTAGAGCCAAGAAAAACCAAAGAAATTTGCAAAAGCGATGGTAAATTGAAATTTGTCCAATTTACCCCAGATAAGACCCCAGACTTCAGA
The DNA here is from genome assembly GCA_013397055.1 of Pachycephala philippinensis. NCBI lineage: Eukaryota > Metazoa > Chordata > Aves > Passeriformes > Pachycephala > Pachycephala philippinensis. Next base: position 161,574 of record VWZT01002685.1, read on the forward strand.
TATTTATTTCTAAATTTTTTGCAATAAATATTTTGAAAAATTTGCTGTTGAAAGAAAAAAAAAAAATCATGCTATGCCTTCATCTAGTGTTTCTTTACTTACATTATCTGCATTTCCATTCCTAAGTCTTCCCTCTCCCACCCAGTGCACAGGTTTCAGAGAATGATAGAATGATTTAAGACTGAAACCTGATCCAGAAGTTAACTGTGCCAATTCTCTGGTCAAAGCAAGTCTACTGCAGACCAGGTTACTCACAGGCATGGCCAGTCAAGTCTGGACACATCATACAAATTTTACATCATCTGATCATCACTATAATAAAAAAGATAAATATCACAGAATATTCTGAGTTGGAAGGGACCCACAAGGATCATCAATTCCAACTCTTCGATGAATGGCCCATATAGGGATCAAACCTGAGACCTTGGTCTCCACACCATGCTCCAAACAACTATATCCTAGCATATAATTAGAATTTCCTGCGTTCCCACTTATATCCATTGCTTTTCATCCTATCACTGTGTACCTCTGGGAGGAGTCTGGCTCCAGCTCCTCTGTGTCCCCCAGTGAGATAACAACAGGCAGCAACAAAGTCTACTGTGAGCCTTCTTTCCTCAATACTGAACAAATCCAGTTCCCCAGCTCACACCATGCTCATACCCTGTGCTCCAGCCCTCAGCCATCTTGGTCACTGGTGTGGACTTAGTCCAAAACATAAATATTCTTATTGCAGCAGGGAGCCCAAAAACTGAATGCAGTACTCCAGATAAGGTTTTGTAAGTGCCAAATAGAGGGTGGGAGCATATGGCCCTGCTGACTACACTCTTGCCAACACAGCCCAGGATGTATTTGATCTCTTTTGCTGCAAGAGCATGCTACCAACACATGTTCAACTTGTCTGAGCAGCCAGGGTCAGGTTAGGAAAACTAAAAGAATTAAAGAATTAAATCTGAAATAATTAAATCTGAATGAGAATGTCAAGGACAACAAGAAAAACTTCTATAGGTACCTCAGTGATAAAAAGGAAGACTATGGAAAATATGGGTCCTCTCCAAAAGAAAATGAGAGACCTGGTTCCCAGGTCATGGAAAAGGCTGAGGTACTCAAGAACATTTTCATGTCTACATTGGTTTTGCACGGCCTGGTTTTTGGTACCAGAGGGGCCACAGAGGTGGCTCCTGTGAGAAGCTCCTGTAAGTTTCCACCATGTCCAGCAGAGCCAATGGCTGTTGGCTCTGAAGATGGACATGCTGCTGGCCAAAACTGGGCCAATGAGAGAGGCTGGTAACACCTCTGTGATAACCTGTTTAAGAAGAAAATCAAAACAAAGTCACACGGTTTTTCTTCTGGTCAGAGAAGAGCAGGAGGTGAGAACATGTGAGGGAAAAACAACATGGTGACACCAAGGTCAGTGCAGAAGGAGGGGGAGGAGGTGTAGGGATACAAGATTGGGCTGCAGACAGCCTTGACTTTAATAAGTTACAATTGTATCCCTGCAAAGAAAGAAAACCAGCATTGGATGCAGGTGTGCTGATTTCCATAATGAGAGGCACATGAGTAGCCCAAGGGAGGATGGGTAAAAGGAGCCGTGCTCAGCAGACGGAGTGGACCATGCTGCCGCTTGCTGATGCCTGTCACCCTTCATGATGTTGGACTTTTGGACTCCCACAAGGAGGTGCTCCAGGCGCCGGAGCTGAGGTTCCCCTGCAGGCCATGGTGAGGACCATGGTGGAGCAGCTGTGCCCCTGCAGCCCCTGGGCCCACGGGGAACGCAGAGATCCACCCGCAGCCCGTGGGGATCCACGGGGAACGCAGAGATCCACCCGCAGCCCCTGGGCCCACGGGGAATGCAGAGATCCACCCGCAGCCCGTGGGGATCCGTGGGGAATGCAGAGATCCACCCGCAGCCCGTGGGGGAGGTGCTCACGCCGGAGCGGGTGGATGCCTGGAGGAGGCTGTGATCCAGTGGGAGACCCGGTGGAGAGAAAGGGCCTTTGCTTCCAGGCTGGAGCAGCCTGTCCTTGGAGGACTGCACCCCGCGGAAAGAGAGACCCACGGCGCAGCAGTTTTGGGAGGACTGTGTGCCCTGGGAGGGACTCACGCTGCAGCAGGTGCGGTTTGGCTGCTGCTCGTGAGAGTGGACCCACGTCGGAGAGGTTCACAGAGAACTGTCTCCCGTGGGAGGGACTCTTCTCCCGGAGCAGGAGAAGGAAATCTCAGTGATGAACTGACCACAGACCCCCATGCCCTGTGCTCTCGGTGGGAAGGAGGGAGGGGCAGGGGGGAAAAGGTGTTTTTAAGGGCTTATTTGACTTCTCATTATCCTCCTCTGATTCTGTTAGCAATAAATTCACTTTGTAACTTTAGGTTAAGACTGTTTTGCCCTTGAAGTGTTTCCTCCCAGTCTTTATCTCAAGTCATGAAGCCTTTGTTAACCCTTTTTTCTTTCTCTCCTCTGCCCAGTAGGGGAGGGTGAACAAGTGACTCTCATGGGTGCCTGGCATTGGACCAGTATCAAACCACGACAGCATCACTTCCAGCAAATGCTCCAGTCACACTTCCCAAGTCTCACAACACAAAGGCAGGGACTGGGAAAATGAAGAACCTCCCACCATAGGAGCAGTACAGGTTTGAGACAAATTAAGGAACCTGAAGGTGAGCATGGGACCTGATGAGATGTGCAGCCACGGGTCCTGACAGAACTGGCAGATGAAGTGGCTAAGCCACAATCCATCATACTTGAAAAGTCGTGGCAGTCCAGTGAGGTTCCCACTGACTGGAAAAGGGGAAATATAATCCCCATTTTTAAAAATAGAAGCAAAGAAGACCTGGCGAACTACAGGGTAGTCAGTCTCACCTCAGAAAGATCATAGGATCGTCTAGGTTGGAAAAGGCCCCCAGGATGATCAAATCCACCTGAGCTTTGGCCTTCATTATTTCATTTCTACATGAGTTACCAATGTTTGTGTATTGTTGTAAGTCCAACACGCGAT
>VWZT01002687.1:0-25401 GCA_013397055.1 Pachycephala philippinensis
AAACCATTCTGTGACTCTGTGACCTCATTTGGGGCTGCGGGTTGCACCACAAGGGTGTGAGCACCTAAAATTACCCACGACAGGGTGGCATCTGAGCACCTTTGAAGAAGCTCCAAACCAAAACACAGACAATGTGGATTTCTCTGAAGGGTTTGGCAAGGATCTGACAAGTGGCCTGTGCTTCTCCATGCTTGAACCCAAAGCACCAATTCACATTTCAGTTTCTTTTGATCTTTTGGATATAAAAAGGGCTGGCCGTGTGGGAGCTGCTGTTTCTCCACAGACCGTCCCCCTGAGCTTCATGGACCAGGTTGGGACTCCGTCCATGGGATTCTTCTCTTTTGGGAAGAGAGGGAAATTTCAAAGAGCTCCACATCTCCATGCCTTGAGGTGCTCCCTGCTGAAAATTCTCCCATAACAATGCAGGGAAATGAAGGACGGCTGGAAATGGGAAAATTATTGGTCTTCCTCTCTGTTGAAGGCAAAATTGAAGGCAACTACTCATAACTATTTGAGCCACCTAGACTGAAAACCAGAAAAGAATACATCCAAAGCTTTCCCTCCCTTACCCCTGTTAAACAACCCTGGGAGACTCTGAGCCTTAATCCAAGCAGAAAATCCTCCCTGAGTTCATAAGATCCTGTGGTCCAGCTCTGCATTTCAATCCAGCAGTTGCTTCACTGCCAGGAAGGATCTGACTTTGGTTTCCCCTTCCACCCTGGCAAGCTCAACCCAGCATCCTGTCCATCCCAGCAGCATTCCCCAACCATGCTGGTGAGAAACAGCTGGAGCTGGGTGTGCAGGAAGAGGCAGAATGTGTTAAAAATTTGGGTTTTATGAGCAAGACACACCTGAGGCTCTTCCTGCCCTGGCCATGAGAGGATCAAAGGAAATCAAAAGCCTGGCTTCTGCTGGATGCTCCCCACGGGTTTCTCCAGGATGCTGCATCCATGTGTGGGATCCTGCTGCCGTCCCACACAGATGAACTGGAGCATGGAGTTACCTCGTGGTGACCGGCCCTGGGGGTGAACTCTGCCAGCCAAAAACCCCACAGCTCCCCGTGATGTGGCCCCTGTAATCCCATTATTCATTCCCAGGCAGCTTTGTGGAGTTCTGCTGGCCTGACAGTGCTGCTTTTAAAGAGACATCACTCATCCTTTCCAGCGATTGTTTGGTCCTCAGCATGGGACAAGGGGAATGGTTTTAGTATTTGTGCAGAGCCTCTGGGAAAGGGAAGGAGAGCGAGGATTTCTGGGTTCTGGCTGAAATTCCACTAAATGTTCCGGGAGGGTTTGACCAGAGCAGTGTTCAATGGGACAGCTCCACAGATGCAGGACAGGGGGGTTGCATTTCAAGCCAAGCCCCAGGGATGAGTGTGGGGAGTGAGAGCTCATGCCCTGCAGAGCAGCCCGACTTTTGTGCTCCACCCTCTGCCCAGATGTCACCCCATGGAGCTGCCTGCACAGGACCTGTCACCAGCCGAGGAACTCCCAAGCCCTGGGGAAGACAAGGCAGCCTTCCAAGGAGCACAGGCAGTCACAGCCCTCGCCCCGTGTGCCATCTCCTCCTTGTGCACATCATCTCATAGAAACATGGAATTGTTAAGGTTGGAAAAGCCCTCAAAGATCATCGAGTCCAAGTGTTAGCCCAGCACTGCCAAGGCTGCCACTGACCCATGTCCCCAAGTGCCACATCCACGTGGTTTTAGTCAGCCATTGCCAGGCTTTGTTCCTTATCTTTATTTTCTAGAGGGCTTTGCTTTCCAGCTTGCGTGAAACCAAATGGCTTCCTCAAAAGAGAGGGAAAACAAGAACCAGTCAAAAAATGTAAAGCTGGTTTGCAAGAGGAAAAAGACACCTACAGCTCACACCCCTCTGCACAATGGCCTCATAATTCTCTTTTAAGTGCTTTTTTTTTGTTGGAAGCAGAGGCTTTTTTAATCCCACATTCTTCCAAATATTCAATGAAAGCCTTTGTTGGAATTTCTTAGGTAACTTGATACACTGAGAAGAATGACCCAGGGTCACTTCAATAACACCTGTGATCGCCTCCCTGATAAAATGTCAGCATTTGTTGTGAGACAGGGAAAAATATCAACAGAATGATTTTATTTTTTTTTTTTACTGCAGCTCAGGTGGGAGAATAAAAACCTGCCAAGTGGCATTGCTCTGCTGGGGGCACAGGTTATGAAGTCTGAGAGGAAATAGTGGAGTGTTTTTTGAAAAAGGTAAATGGCCACAGCCCTGCCGACAATTTGAGAGAGATTTCCTGATAAAGAGAGAGAGATTCACTCAGAGATTGGTACAAAGGTGACTTAATCCTCTCCAGACAGCCGAGCTGGAGTCCAGCTGCTGGCTGGGAGCATCAGGCAAAGTCCTCCAGGGTGCCTCTGTAGTGTCAGAGAATCATAGAATGGTTTGGGTTTGAAGGGATTTAGATGGGATATTGGGAAGAAATTCTTCCCTGTGAGTGTGGCGAGGCCCTGGCACAGGTTCCCACCCCTGGAAGTGTCCAAGGCCAGGTTGGACAGGGCTTGGAGCAACCTGGGATAGTGGAAGGTGTCCCTGCCCATGGCAAGGGGTGGGATCGGATGATTTTTAAGGTCTCTTCCAACCCAAACCATTCTGGGATTCTCTGATTGCCTGGAGGATGAAGGATTATGATACAAGCTAAAACAACCCTGAGGCTGCTTTGGTTCACACCCTCCTTGCAGCAGCCCTTGTGTCACACATGGAAAGGTCTCATGTAGGAATATCAGGGTCTCTCTGGGCTCTCTCAAGGGGAATTTCCCCTCCTCCCTTCCCTTCTGCATCTCCATGCACAAGCCACCAGGCCAGGAATAATTTACTCCCTACCCCCAGAGCTACATCTGTACCCACAAATTGAGCAGCCTCGAGGGAAACTGGTATGGTCTGATCACATCCATGCTCCTAAAATCCAGGAAAGTGAATTTTATCCCAAAGCCTAGAATCACAGAGTCCTAGAACTGCCTGAGTTGGAAGGGACCTTTGAGACCCTCCTGTTCCACCCTCTTCTGGTGGGCCTTTTTGGCTTCTCTCCCACCACCTTTCTCTGTAGCTTTTGTGGTTTCATTGCTTCTCTGTGAGGGAGGAAGTGGGGTGAGAAGTGGGAATTGTCTTGATCTGCTTTTCCAGCCCTACCTGCTCATGTTCCCGAGGCTGATTCCTGCACCAAGTGTTCACCTCCTTCTTTCACTACCCACAGCATCCTGTGGCAATGGATTTTCTTAATTATGAGTTAGATTTTTTTTTTTTTTTTTAATAAAAGACCTCTTTTCTGTCATTACTTCTGAATTTTCCACCTTCCCAAGCCAGGTGCCAGGGGAGAAAAAAAATACCTCCAAACCACTGAGATCATTAGCTTGGAGATGGTAGTTCTCTCTCCTGTGGGAAACCACGGAGGTCCCATCCTGAGAGCCACTTGAAATCACTGTGATAAAATAAGCCACAGGGGAGGTGGAGACTGTCATGGACCAGCTCTGATTTATGCAGGCTGGAAACCCAGACTGAGTATTTGGGGATCAGTTATTTGGTGTTCTTTTAATTGGTCCTTTCCACCTCTAATTGCTCCGTCTCCCTGTGGCTGCTGCCTTATGAGCAAAATTAATTTGGGCTTTGTTTAATGTTGAGATGGAGGCTCTGAAGCCTGACGGAGACCCAAGCCAACAGCCTTGGCACAGCTTTAATTCCAGTTTCCTGGTGCTCCTGAAAACACGAGCAGGCACAGAGTTTCTCAATTGTTAAGAATTCCCCATCCTGAGCTGGTATTTTTTTGGGATGCGTTGCTGGCTTGGAAGATCCCCGTCTCCCTCCCAGATGGAGCACCTCTAGATGAGTTCACAGAATCACAGAATCAGCTAGGTTGGAAAAGACCTTTGAGATCATCAAGTCCAACCTATGACCTAACACCACCTTATCAACTAAACCATGGTACTGAGTGCCCCATCCACTATTTTTTTAAACACTTCCAGGGATGGTGACTCCATCACCTCCCTGAGCAGCCCATTCCAATGCCCAATCACTCTTTCTGTGGAGAAATTTTTCCTAATGTCCAGCCTAAACTTCTCCTGGCGCAGCTTAAGGCTGTGTCCGCTTGCCCTGTCGCTGGTTGCCTGGGAAAAGAGCCCAGCATCCCCTGGCTGCCCCCTCCTGTCAGGGAGCTGTAGAGAGTGATGAGGTCTCCCTGAGCCTCCTTTTCTCCAGGCTGAGCCCCGCCAGCTCCCTCAGCTGCTCCTCACAGGGCTTGTGCTCCAGACCCTTCACCAGCCTTGTCACCCTTCTCTGGAAGTGTTCAAACACCTCAGCATCCTTCCATTCCATGATCTGGTGCAGCCTTGAGTAGGAGGCAGTGAATTTGCCACTAAAACCCCTCTTCCCTCCCCATTGCAGGCAGAAATGCGTCTGCAGGACCAGCAGCTGGCCAGGCAGCTCATGCGGCTGCGCAGCGACATCAACAAGCTGAAGATCGAGCAGACGTGCCACCTGCACCAGCGCATGCTCAACGATGCCACCTACGAGCTGGAGGAGAGGGACGAGCTCGCCGACCTCTTCTGCGACTTCCCCCTCGTCAGCTCCTTCAGCCTCTCCACGCCCCTCAAGCTCATCGGGGTCACCAAGATGAACATCAACTCCCGCCGGTTCTCGCTGTGCTGAGCGGCGGGGAAGGAGAGGGAAGGATGGGGGAGAAAGAGGGAGACGGGTCTCTCTGCCTCATGGGTGGGTGAGGAGAGGCCAAGGAGGAGCAGAGGGAACGGGAGTAAACGGGGAACCCGCAGCTGGTCTTGGTGGCAGTACAGAGGTGGGCACTGGAATGGCCCAGGGATGCTCACGGGGAAGGCAGGACCTGCATGGAGGAGGCCTGGAGAGCATCCAGACCCAACACATGCACCCAGCTCCTTTGCCAAGTCCCTTCTCCTCCTCTTCCCCCCACAGGACGCAGCTCGGTGTGGGTGGCTGTGCTCAAAAATCAAAGGAGGGGTCAAAAATCAGCTGCAAAGCAAAATCCTTCGTCCCTTCCCCTTCCCCTCCTCCCAGGCTGGAGCAACAATGTCGCTCTCCTCCATGGATGTCTCCTTGGGCACCAACCCTCAGCCTCTGCTGCTCCAAGAGCAGGGTCCCTGGGGCTATTGCAGGTGGGAAGTTGATTTCCAGCAGGAAGGAGCCCCCCGAGCAAGCAAAGGGCCATGGGTTAAATGGTACCAGCCCCAAGAAGGGGTGAGAAGATGCGTTTGTTGGATTGCTCCTTAGAGTCCAGGGCACTACAGCTCCCTTTTGCCTGTGGTATAGATTATGGATTCTTCATGGGCACATCCAGAGATTCCAGCTGACCAGAAGTCTCCTGTGTGCCCTGGAAATCGTACCCAGAGCAATACACGTTTCTGATCCTCTTGGATCCCGTTGTCGGCCACAAGACACCCTGTGGTCCACCCTGCAAAGGAGGAAATGTTGCACCCAAGCCACCTCCTGTCAGAGAAATCCCCAGGCTGACACCCCCCAACAGCAGCACCAGCAAACCCTGGATCCTCTGTAGCAACACACATCCATCGGAGAGAGGAACTGCAGGAGGAGAAAAGGGACTTTTGGGTAATGAACTCAAAATGGGACTATAAAATTTATGGGAGGAATAGCTGCGATGAGCTTTGGACCTGCAGCAACGCGGGGGATTCCCTCCCTGCCCAGCAGAATGTGAGATGGATGCTGGATTTTCTTGCCTTTCAGTGCACACAGCTGCCTGTACCTGGCACGGGGGGCAGAGACCTCTGGTGCTGCCCAGCAAGGGCAGGGACTCCAGAGGCTTTGCCATGGCAATTTTGGGATGCTTGACACCCAAGACAGTACAGATCAAGCGTGGGTGCCTTCAGGCTCTCCCTCCTGTGCCCACACCGCTCCTGACCCTGTCGGGGGGAACAATCCTGCTCATGGTGTCCCTGCCCATGGCAGGAGGGTTGGAATCAGATGATCTTTATGGTCCTCTCCAACCCAAACCCTTCTCCGAGCCCAGCCCAACTCTGCTCCTCACCGTGTGCCCGAGCAGGAGCAGCTCTTGGCTGAGCTCTGGCTGTGTCCGCAGCAGCCCAAGGCCTGGGAAGGAGCAGGAGGAGCAATCCCGCTGCTCTGGAAGCCGTGGCTGTGTCGATGTGCCTGTAGCTGTCCGTGAGCTCTGTGTGTGTGTGTCAGTGGCTGTGTGTGTGCATCTGAGCCCGCAGGACGCCTCTCCCGGGAGGCTCCGGGCTGGGCTCGCGCCTTTGTTCCGAAATGTGACGGGAACCGGGATCCGGCGAGACTCCGACGTGCCTGGGAGGATGCAGTGAGGCTTCCAGACCTGGGGGTTCCACAGGGGGTTTTAGGTTGGTGCAGAGAAGACAAATAATTCGTGTGCCTCCACAGGTCTCCACGGGAGGGACAAATTAAGGGGTTCACAGGCACGTGGGGCTGGGGGCTCTGGAGCTGAGATCAGTCCTCCATCCCCCACAGCCCCTGGGTGATGCCTCCCCATCCACTCCAAAGCTCCCTGAGTATCTCTTCTTTCTGCTAAGGAAGAATTTTAGGCACCAGAGCTTTATCTACACCATCAGCACCATGCCTGGGTGCTGAATCTTGTGCTCCCCAGGTGAGGAAGGTTTCTTTTGGGTTGTCACTTGGCCTCTGGACAAGACAACCAGCCACGGTGCCCTTTAGTTTACGAGGAACAGCCTTATTTCCCCATGGACATCTTGGGAAAAAAAAAAACCCACCTCATTAAAATTCTTCTTTGTTTACTTTTTTCATAAAAATAAATCAGTTTCTGTCCCACGTTGATTTTCAGAGGCGTTTTCAGTCAGAAGATAGGAATGATGGTTTTTCAGTGAAAATAATTCCTTGGAAAGGGGGATTGGTTCTCTCTAGGGTCAGCTGGAGCCGAGTACAGGGTGGACCTGCCTTTGGGCACTTGTCTGGTAGCCAAAAGCAGGAGGTTAATTCAAGCACAGTCTTAGGGGGTCTTTACACGTGGCATTAGAAAATCAGATGTCTGGGTTCCAGACATGTGTTTTCTGCATTAAGGGGGATGAGGGACGGGTGTAACTGCCAGCTGTTTGTCGAAATGCACAATTTTTTAATTATAAAAACTCTGTCTGTATTGATTTGTGCCTCTGGTCTCTCACTGTGTTGGGGAAGCACCAGGAGGGTGCGTTCCAGGATTACAGGTGTGCCAGGTTTGTTCCCAGAAGGTTTTTGTGTCCAGTCGTACCCATCAGCTCCACCTGGCAGTCCAGGAAAGGTGGGAGGAGAAGAGGAAAATCAGGTGGGAGCACTTAGGGTGTATTTGGACAAAAATGTTTGGGAAAGAAAGCCAAAAAACAAACAAAAAGAGATCACTTTTTAATGTTTTAAGTTATTCAGCCACTGAATAAAAACTGGGTCTGGGCGCTTAAAATGTATCAGGTTAGGGAGGAAAAAATAAATAGAAACAAGTGTGATTTTTGCTGAATTTTGTTTAAAATAAAGAGTCACCCCAATGTTGGGTCAGCTTTGAGGAACATGAGGAGAGGTCATTGCTCCCACCACAAAATTCCCAGAAAGGAGCCTGCAGGTCTCAGCTGTCCACAATGAGGTGATTCAAGCCCTCCAGTGCTGGTTCCTCTCCTGGGGCTGAGAGCCACATTCCCTTCCCCAGATGCCCAGAGAGAAAATCTGGTGGAAATCAAGGCTGATCCTTCTGAGGTCCATCCTGAAAATGCCTTTTTGTGGACCGACAAATCAAAGCTGCATCTCCATCTGGAGCACCAGTGGCTGCTGCTCCATCTCTTGGAAGCAGGAATCTTCTGGGCACTGATTCAAGTGTTGTCCTCAGCCACCCAGTGAGACACGTTCCTCGTGAAATGGGAGAGCTGGTTTGAGACTAGTCCATGGGAATAATTAACTGCATTTTTAATTTAGGTGGTCAGATGGAGGAGCATGGATTTTTCCAGGCTATCTGTAAGTTAAAAGTTCAGATCATTTTTTCGTGCCCCCAAAAGCTCAATGCAAATTTTCAAGGTGGGGAGAGGGGGAGAAATCAGTCTAGCATTTTAATTGGATAAATTTCGCTTTTACTCACAACTTAAATACTTCACTTAAAATTCTTTGCTTAGGAGGAAATCCTTCCCTGTGTGGATGGTGAGGCCCTGGCACAGGGTGCCCAGAGAAGCTGTGGCTGCTCCTGGCTCCCTGGAAGTGTCCAAGGCCAGGTTGGAAAGGGCTTGGATCAACCTGGGACAGTGGAAGGTGTCCCTGTCCATGGCAGGAGGTAGAACTGGATAATTTTTAAGGTCCCTTCCAACCAAAACCATTCTGGGATTCTGCAAAAATAGTTCTAAAAGTCTTAAATTACAGCTGAGACATTAACATTTCATTTTCATTCAAACACTGTTTTGCTATTAACAGTCAAAAAATTTTCCTTGGGAGAGCCTTAATAAAACTTTTCCACTTTCTCTTTTTCAGCTAGATCCACTCCCTGAAGTTTTAGTCAGTCCAAACAAAGCCCTACCTTTTCAGCATGGAGAAATCAGTTAANTTGGGAGAGCCTAAAACTTTTCCACTTTCTCTTTTTCAGCTAGATCCACTCCCTGAAGTTTTAGTCAGTCCAAACAAAGCCCTACCTTTTCAGCATGGAGAAATCAGTTAAAAATTAATTGGCCCAGATTACTTTTTTCTTTTTACTTCCTTTGGGTCAATTAAGAGGAAGCACAAAGCAATTTTGCACATTTTACCTCACAATCAGCTGTCTGCTCTCCCTGGCACAGGCTGCCATGAGCTACTAATGGACAGGACCTTGCTCCTCTGTCACAGCCCCAAAGTAGAAATGATGAAAAAGGTCATTGTTCCCAGGAAAGTGTCTCATTCCTCACTCTTCTGGCATTGGGAAGTGCTATCCCATAATCAGTGAGTGATTCGAGGTCTCCCACAATCACCCCCATAAAACCTTAATTAAATTCGGTGGAGACACGGTCACAGAAATGCCACCCTGGGTCCCCTTGCACCAGGAAAGCCAAGGAATGACACATTTAAGCACTTAAAAGCTGAATTTTCAGGCTGACTCTGCCGCACGGGATTTTAACTATCACAGTTTAGCCTTTTTTATAGATATAGATGATGTAGATATGGATATATACGGGAAAAAATCCCAGCTGGAGTATTCCCAGCACCTCGTGGGTTTATTTCACAGCCTGACGCTGTCAGCTGAGTGGGTTTTCCTTCAGATCAAGGCAGAGAGGAGGAGGGAGAAGGAAAAACCGAGGGATTGCAGGGAGGAGGTGGCAGGCACCACTCCAGAACCGGAGTCAGACTCGCTTCCCCTGCTGCATGTTTTACAACCAAGCGCTGTGTCTGAGGGGATGCACACATGACATCCCAAAACCCCGGGAGAAACCACCCCTCTGGCATCACTCATAACCCAGATGGTGGCCAGAGGAGCCGCGCAGCAGCTCCAAGGAGGAGCAGCACCCAAAGATGTGCAAACCGCTCCTGAAATCCTCACTCATCTCCGTGTGACCTGGGAAATCTGGGAAGCTGATTGGCACCAGCACTTCCCTCCCCTCTCCAGGCACGGGACACTCCTGGGTCCTGGATGATCACACTCACTCCTGGGAGCCCCGGGTTCCAATGACTGGGAAGTTGAGGTGAAATGTAAGTGTGGAATCTAAGGTAAGCAACGACTGAATTTGGGGAGAACTCCTGATTTCGGCCTTTCATCTTTTCAATCTATTTTAGGAAGAAGGATCAAGAAACCACCTCCATTCACCCATCATTCAGAGCAGCCAAGAGCTGGACTGGCCCCGTCCTAGCAGAAGGTGGATATTACAGAGTCCTTGTGGTCAGACAAACCATTCTGGTCACTGCTGCCCTCAGCACCTAAATGTGCTTTAAAATGCTCTGGGGCAGCCACTGAGAGGGGGCTGCAGTGCCAGAGCTGTGGCTGTCCCATCCCTGGAAGTGTCCAAGGCCGGGCTGGACACGCCTTGGAGCAACCTGTGATGGTGGAAGGTGGGAGTTGGAATGAGATAACCTTTATTTTCCCTCCCAACCCAATCCATTCTGTGATTCCACGAGGATGCTCAGAGCTTCACCACTGCTCCTTCCCCGACTCCCCCCATCCCCTGTGGCTGTCTCAGCTCCCCCCCAGAGGGGGATGAGAGGGAGGAGGGAGGTTATTACACAATGTTTTTGTTCCACTGACAATTTCCCTCTGCCAGTTGGAACAGGCTGCTCATAAATTTCGGCTTTCTGGAGGGGTTTCAGGAGTTTTGCATTCTTAGATCATTGTCTGCCTTTCCCAGCAACAATGGGGGTAGGAAGGAGCTGCTCCAGAAATGCCATGTGCTGCAAGGGGATCTCTCTTGGATAGGGGTTGCTGAGGGGGGCAGAGGGAGTTGCCCTCAGCTGCTCCAGCTCCCAGCCTGGGTAGCCAAGGAGGCAGCTCAGTGGGAAGCAGGAATGCTGCTGACAGTGCCCTGCACGGATCTGCAAAGGTCAGCTCCTTCCTGCCACCCCAGAAAGATGACTGGAGGGGTTATCCTGTGATTATAAGGTGGGAAATGAGACGTGGGATGCCCCAGGCTGTGGGTGCTCAGCCTCAGATGCAGCTGAGCACCTTCTGCACTCCCAGGTGTGAACACCTCAGCAGGCTCAGCACAGCCCTCACCACCCTGGAAGCTGCTGGGACTGGGATTTCAGGGAAAATCTCGTCCTGCAGGTGAATTAAAACTGAAAGCCTGTTGCAAGGCTTCTACCCAGATCAGAGGGATCAAGCTCCTAATTCTCTCCAGCTCATCCTGTGAAGGCAGCAGCCTCTCAGAGAGCGCTGTCTCCTTCCTGTGCTGCCAATTCCAGCCAAATCCTGGCTTGCCAAGGGTGGGCTCTGCCCGCTCCATGAGGTTCCTGGCATGATCTTGGTCCAGCCCAACCAGCACTGACTCCCAACAACCAGCAGCTTGGGTTCAGGGGTTGTGGGAGCCAGGGATCATCCCAAACTACCAATCTGGGTGCTGCTACCTCTTTGAGGGCATGAGGGTTTAACCATATCAGCCTGTCTGGGTTGTACTGATGCCTAAAGAGGCCAACCTAGAAACAGAGACTGGACAGGAGGAAGGGAATAAAGGTGGATATTTATTTGAAAGGCCTTCAGAGGCACACCCTGGGCAGGCCAAAGGCTGCACCCAAAATGGACCCCGAGTCACGAGTTCTTCACACTTTTATAGCTTTGGTCCATTTGCATCTCAACTCAATTTCACCAATTCAACTTTAGCTAATGATGGAATTTGCCCTCAGCTTGCCCCCCTTCTCAAGATGCTGGGTTACACATTTTGGGCCTAGGCCGGGCTGGGTGTCCTTGGAGAGCAGCCTGGAGAGGCTTTGTTCTGTCTGTCTCAGCATGAGAGAGCAGCAGCTCCCAGGCTCCAGGACACTGCAGAGTTACACACTGGGAATGCAGAATTGGAAAAAGATAAAAGCTAAAACCTAAGGCATCAGTACCAGCTGGAATCCTGGGCACAGGAATGACCCTGGTGCTGTTCAGCTCACCCACAGAGTTGCAGCAGCTGCTTGAGGGAGCTCAGGCAGGACAGAGTGCAATGATCCTTCCTTACAGAGAGCCGGCACTGAGGACTCGGAAATCTTGCAAAAGGACAATTCCCCAGTGCATTTTTAAGCCAAAGCTATAGGGACAAAGTTTTCTTGACTCGTGAACACACAAACCTCTGTCCCAGAGGTGGAGCCACTCGTTTGGGTGGGAACAGCAGGAGCTGTGTCTTCACCAGCAACCAGGACCCATCCTCTGACCTAAGGCCAAGTGCCCAATCTGATCAAGTCCATATTATTAATTACAAAAGAGCAGCCACACCAAACTGCGTCTTAGGAATGTCCCTGACACGTGAAAGCTCCCAAATTTGCCTGGGGGTTGTTGTCCCATGCCTAACCCATGCCAGGGACTGTGACCATTAAAACCCAGCACCTGGAAATGCTCCTCAGCCTTTTGGTTTGCTCCCAGCCCCAGCACAGACACCAGCAAAGTCCTGAAGAAGTTATTTTTCCTTCCCTGGGTCTCTTCCACGCTCACTCAGCACAGACAGAGGACCCCAGCCCTCTCAGACCCCCATGGAGAGGATTGGCCAGCTTGTTCAGGAAGGTGGCTGTAAAATCTTAATTATCTTCATTAGCTGCCAGCCTGCTCCGAGTTGCAGTCCCAGGGATGCCAGGATGTTTCCTAGTAACAGCATGCAATCAGCCAAAAAAGAGAGGGAATTATTTATCAGAGAGTTGCTTGCCATGCAGGAGGAGAGGATGGCAGAGGAAGGATGTCCCAGGGGCTCTGCAGGGAGGAGCTGCAGTCTCCAGCACCTCCGTGAAGGATGGCAGGGTGCAGTGCTCCTGGAAATCCTTCCTTTGGGCAAAAGACAACCACTAAAAAATCTTCCGTGAGTCCCCTGGGTGGGAAAAGCCAGGATGTCACACAGGAGCCAGGCTGAGCCCCTGCCCTGAGTTAAAAGGAACACTTCAGGCCAGGGGCTGTCTCTGTATCCCCAGCCATATTTCCTGGGAAAAGCCCTTTTTGGAGTTTTTCACCATTTTCCCATCCCAGCTTTGGGATGAACAAAGGCAGGGACTGATCTTGGTGCAGACAAAGCTCGACATTTGCCATGTTCCTCAGGGTGAGGTGAGATTTGCCTCATTGTTGTGATTTCATCCCAGTTCTGGAGGGAAAGGAAAGGATTTAGCACCAGGATTTCAGTCCTAAGAGGTTTCTTCACATCCTCAAAATGCCAGCCTTCCTCCTGGCCCCAATTCAAAGCTATTGCCACGGAAGAAGACAAGCTGATTGCTTTGTGTGCTTTCTCTCACCTGGAACTCCCTGGAATTCTGTTTCTGCAGAGCAGCTTATGCACCAGCCACCAGAGAACTAAACTTGGAGTCTGTGAGTTTTGGTCTTCTCATGTCCAGAAATTAAATCCCAGAGGACATGCTCCATGATTTTTCTAGGGTCTGAGGTGGGGCTGACCTCCAGAGCTCTCCAAATCCTCCTTTTTCCCTTTTTTAAGGTGTGTACAAAGCTCGGAGACACCTGAGGGTGGGCAGAGATCAGACACCACGAGTTTTATGTAGATGACAGGCAGCAGCCTCACAATCCCATCAGAGCTCCATTAGAGCACTAGGATGACTCTCATGCATGGAAATACATTTAATTTCACTGAACAGCCTCTGAAATTTTATTTCCCCAGCTGCTGGTTATTCTCCTTCCCAAACTCTGCTGTTATGTGCAGGATCTTGAAGCAAGTCTGAGCTATAGAAACTGAGGCAAAAGAGGGCATTCAACCTTTCCCATAATCACCCTTTGTTGGGCTGTCCCCCACCCAACAATCCACACACATTTTCCCTGAAGTGTGCTGTTAAAACACTTGCAAACCCCCTTTTTGTCACTCTTAGCATCCCTGGCCACTCTCTGCTCCAGCTGGTCCTCAGCCCTCCAGCCTTCATCCCTAAGTGCCCCAGCCATGCATTCGCTCTTTTCTTTCATTTCCTCTCCTTATTTCCATTTCTTGTATGCTCCCTTTTAACAGCTCAGCTCGCTAAGAAGTGTCTTAATTAGCCAAGGAGGCTTTGTGCTGAAATTCCTGATTTTCATGTGCAAAGGCAGGGTTTGTTCCCAAGCTCTGAATGAGTTTTCTTTAAAAATAAATCAGCTGGCTGTCTTGGACACCTTCTCCCCTTCATAACAACCTCAGAGCTCCCCAAAAAATCTGAAGTCAACTCTCCTGAAATCCAAAGCCCTCAGCCTAGAGCTTGGCTTCCTGAGCCTCTCTCCAGGTGCAAGTCCAGTTATTTCCCAGCTCTGAGAGCCCCAGCTGCCACCCCTGACCCCAGCTGTCCTCTGCTCCTCCTCCTTTGGGAGCAGCACCTCAAACACTGGTGGGTGTGGACAGGAACTGACCCGGGATTCTCCCTGTACTCTGTGCTGGTGACATCCAGCCTGGAGCGCTGAATCCACCCCTGGAGTCTCAGCAAAGGACATGGAATCCTTGGAGCAGGTCCAGAAGAGGCCACGGCGCTGCTCCAAGGGCTGGAGCCCCTCTGCTCTGGAGCCAGGCTGGGAGAGCTGGGGGTGTTCACCTGGAGAAGAGAAGGATCCAGGGAGACCTCAGAGCCCCTTCCAGGGCCTAAAGGGGCTTATAAGAAAGAGGATGAACAAGTTTTTACATGGGCAGAGAGTGACAGGACAAGAAGAACAGTTTTAAACTAGAAGAGGGGAGATTTAGATTGGATATTAAGAAGAAATCTTTCAGTGTGAACGTGGTGAGGCCCTGGCACAGGGTGCCCAGGGAAGTTGTGGCTGCCCCTGGATCCCTGGAAGTGTCCAAGGCCAGGTTGGATGGGGCTTGGAGCACCCTGGGCTAGTGGAAGCTGTCCCTGCCCATGGCAGGGGGTTGGGAATGGGATGATCTTTAAGGTCCTTTCCAACCCAAACCAATCTGGGATTCTGTAGTTCTGGATTTATCGTTCCCTGGAGATTTTTAAAAGCCATATGGACACAACCCTGAGTGAGCCGCTCTGGGGGACCCTTGGACTCGATGACCTCCAGTGTCCTTTTCAACCCAAACCGTTCTGTGGCTCTGTGACCTGAAGCCGAGCTCTCGCCCTTGCCAAAGTTCAGCTGCGATCCCTCAGCCAGTGCTCGTGGCACGGGGGATTTTCAGGTGCCCCCTCTGCTCACACCAGCTCACCCTGTGTTCCCCAGCCTGGCCAGCGCCCAGCCCAGCCTCTAAAGGACACAGGGACGTGGTTTTCCCTTGATATCACTCTGCTTTCCTCCCACCTCGCTCTCACCCTTTATCATCTCAAGCCTGGCATCCCAACCCAGAGGAAACACGGCTTTTAATGAGATCAAGCCTGGCAGATCCGAGAGGTGCCACCGCGGCTCAGCCTCCCAGCGCTCCCAGCCCCTTTCTTTCCCATCAGATCCCCGTGGAGTGTTTGCTCTGCCTTCCCCGCTCCCCCCCTGCGCCTCTTTGTTCCCCTTTCCCCGCTCCGCGGCCGCGGGGGTTTGATCACCTGCGGCTTTTTAATCCCCGTGTGCGGCTCCCCTCCATCTCCCGGACAGCAAAGAAAGAAAGGTCCCCTTTGAGCTTGTCCCCGTTTTGTCTCCGGGCCCCCAACACCCTCCGAGAGCAGCTCTGCCCCATCCCCTCGAGCATCCCGCTCGCACAAAGCGCTCTTTGTGCCGGCCTGGGCTCCAGCCAGCCCGGGCTGCAGGCTCGGGCTTATCTTTAGGCAGAGCCAGCTTTGCAGGCTTCAGCAGCACCACTCGAACGCTGAGTGGATCGTGCCAGGCATCCGAGGTCCTCCTGCAGCACTCAGAAATTCCCTGCCCCAGCCCCCACTGCCAAGAATTGCCCCCGTTTTTCCACGTTTTCACTCGAAGATGATGAGGGGATGATGCTCCTGCTGCCGGGGTTCTCTGCCATCGCTTACTGCCGCTATCCAGGGAGAAATTGGGCTGCTCGGCCAGGCTTTGGGAAGCTCTTGCCAGCTCAGGATTCCTCGGGGGCTCACCCCGGTCTCCCAGGGCGATTGCCAAGGGGAGGAGGGGGAGCAGCAGGAATCTCTGCCAATATGGGATGCAAAGGTTCAATCCATCCCGTCCGGGTACCTGGAGGATTCCACGCACTGCAGAAGCTGATTCCCTCAGGGAAGGAGATGGGGAGATTCAAGGGATGCTCTTAAAATGGTTTTCATGCGTGGAGTGCGCTCAGTTAGAGAGGTCAGAAAGGGTTTGGGGGGATTCCTTCTAGCCTGGTTTTGCTTGGACAGGAAAATTCCTCTATTCCTATCGATCTATCCTCAGCAGGCTGCACTTGCAGACCTCAGGCAAGGCATGGACTCCAGGCTGGTTTTAGCCACGATGCTCTGTGAATCCCAGAGGGAAAAATTGCTGCTTCACTGCTTCAGGAGTGCCCTTAACCCCAGAGCAGGCCATGCCCGAGTGGTATTGTAGGGTCTTTTCTCAGGGGAACACCCTTAACTGTAATTGCCAGGTGGTTGTTGAAAAGATTTTTGCAGTCACAGCCTGATTTTTTTTTCCCCCCCTGTGCTGTTTGCAGGTGGAAATCATTTCCTTGGGGGCGTCAGTCCAGGGTATTCACCCATCTCCAGAACAAGCCTAAATCCTGATTACACAAAGGTTCCCCAGGAAAAGGAGTAAAGTTGTCCCTTACAAGTAAAGGGGAAAACCTGAATCTTCTGTTCCCCAGCCAGCTCTGCCCAGAGGGGAAGAGAAGAGCGAATTTTGCTCCCTCCAAAATCCAGGAGAGCAGAAAGTGAGGGCTTGAGGGATGTGCCAGCAGCAGACAAAGGCTTCCCGAGCAGGGGAGGGAGCGAGGAGCTGGCTCCGAGGCTGCTGGCCGGGTTGCCATGGATTTTGTGCTAATCAGCCCCTTCCTTGCCGGGAAGCAGAGGGAAAAGGGAGGATTTTGAGCGTGGAGGAGCTGCCTCCCTACCTGAGCCGTGTCCTGCCGCCATCTGCCCGGTGCATGTGCCAGAGCAAAGGGCCAAAACTCACTGGTACGGGATATTTTGGGAAGTGATGTCCCTGTGCCACGTTCCTGTGGCTCGGACCCGGCCATGCTCTGCTTCAGGGCTGCCAGGATCGTGCCACCTTCGGGGTGTGGTGGTGGCGATGCCTTAGGTTTTAACTTTTATATTTTTCAAGTCCTGTATTCCCAGTGTGTAACTCTGCAGTGTCCTGCAGCCTGGGAGCTGCTGCTCTCTCATGCTGAGACAGACAGAACAAAGCCTCTCCAGGCTGCTCTCCAAGGACACCCAGCCCGGCCTAGGCCCAAAATGTGTAACCCAGCATCTTGAGAAGGGGGGCAAGCTGAGGGGAAATTCCATCATTAGCTAAAGTTTAATTGGTGAAATTGGGTTGAGATGCAAATGGAGCAAAGCTATAAAAGTGTGAAGAACTCGTGACTCGGGGTCCATCTTGGGTGCAGCCTTTGGCCTGCCCAGGGTGTGCCTCTGAAGGCCTTTCAAATAAATATCCACCTTTATTCCCTTCCTCCTGTCTAGTCTCTGTTTCTAGGTTGGCCTCCTTAGGCATCAGTGGGAAGGGGGAATTCACAGGAGTGGGTGGCAGGGGCAGGATTTGTTTGCAAACCCGTGTGTTGTGCCCCAGTGTGGGGGCTGGCACTGTGCCTGGGGCTCCCCATAACATTTCATTTTCATTTTCAGGACGTTTCCTTGAACAGAGCAGAGGGGCAGAGCCAGGCTCTGGAGCTCAACATGAACCAGGGGAGGTTTATACTGAATATTAGGAAGAATTTCTTCACTGGAACGGTGGTCAGACATCAGAACAGGCTGCCCGGGGCAGTGCTGATGTCACCAGCCTTGGAGGGATTTAAAAGATGGATGTGGCATTTGGGGATGTGGGTTAGTGGTGGGCTTGGCAGTGCTGGGGGAATGCTTGGACTCAAGGATTTTAAAGCTCTTTTCCAACATAAATAATTTCCCGTATTCCTCCACTTCAGTGGCTTTTCGTGTTTGAAGTCTCTTGGATATGGATTTATATATTACAAAAAACCCCAAACCCAAACAACAAACCAACCCACAAAACCTTAAAATTCAGATAACATAAAAAATATAAAACAGATAAACTACTCGGTAACCTAAAAAATATAAAAAACACAAATTTCTCAGTAGCCTGTAATCCTCCCTCTCTCTCTGGAGCACCTTTTGGGACATCTGTTGACATGCACGGAGATTCTGTGGGAAGGATTGGACCAGACTTCCCAGGGAAAGGGCGGAATCGCCATCCCTGGGTGTGTTCAAAAGCCATGTGGATGCGACATTTGGGGACATGGGTTAGTGGTGGATTTGGTAGTGCTGGGGGAACTGTGGGGCTCGATGATTTCAAAGGTCTTTTCCACCCTAAATGATTCAAAGGTTCCATGATTTTATATCCATGCTCGGGGTGGGGTTCCACACCAGCCCCAGGGGCCTGTCACCCCACGGGCTGCCCCATGTGTCTGCGACCTCCAGCCACCTTGTCCCCACCTCCACGGAGCCTCTGTGGCCACGGGGGATGCCCAGGGACAGGGACAATCCTGCTGCTCCTGGGAGCCTGTGCCAGCCCAGGCAGGCTGGAGGGAGGAGATCTGTGCTGCCTGTCCTTGGAGACAGCAGGTGAAGGGCATCTCTTTGCTGCTGAAATAACACCTCGAGGGCCGCTGTCAGGAGATGGATCCTCATGGCAGATTTCACTCCCAAATCCCTTTTTCCTCCTTTACACCGCTATTCCAAGCCTCCTCCTTGCACTGTTGTCTCCCAGGGAGGTTTCCTCCTCTCCCCTCCCAAGCATCCTCTCTGACACCATTTTTCCTCTGGAACACCCTCAGCTGTGGGACTGAGATAAGGGCACAGGCTCGAAAAGGGTGCAGATGTTCTTCCTCCATCCTGCCTTCCACCTGGCTCCAGGACCCGCTGCTGCAGCCCCTCTGGAGGGCTGTGTCCATGCTACAGAGAGCTCTGCTTGAGTAAGGAGCTGCTTGCTGGCTCACGTTCCGGTTTCTCCTTTCTCAGCATCCCAAACAATCAAATATTTGCCGTTCCTTGCAGCATGTCTTTGTACAAACAAGGAGGAGGGGGAGCAGAGAATGGTCTCAGCTCGCCCAGCCCATCTGTCCCCTGCATCGCTGTGGATCTTTTTAAAAGAAAGGACATAATTAAAGAAGAAACAAAGAATAGCTGTGCTGGTCCTGCTCTGCTGTTGAGTCGTGTTCCCAGATATTTCTCTGCTCCATTTAGTGCTCATCCTGCGCTGGCTGTATCCCAGGAAATCCCTCTTGGCTGCTGTGGGGTTTGGAGCATCACAGACATGCAAACTCCAAGCCTGCAGCAGGCAGGAGCTGATTTTGGCACTGCAAGGCTGATGAGGGATGGAGACCCCGCTGCCCAAAGCTCTTCTAAGCACCACATTTCTTTTTATTCCTGGATATTCCATAATGGCTCTTGAGATACACCTCCAATTCCACTGCTGCGAAATCCAGAGCTGGTAAGGAGTTAAGCTGGGCTTAAAATACACAAACCTGGGCTCAGAGGACCTCGGAACTTTGTAAAATCACAGCAAAATCTCCCAATGCCGTCACTTCCGTGGGCAGCTACTTTGCACTGCTGATGCCTTACGTTTTAGCTTTTTTATTTTTCAAATCCTGCATTCCCAGTGTGTAACTCTGCAGTGTCCTGGAGCCTGGGAGCTGCTGCTCTCTCATGCTGAGACAGACAGAACAAAGCCTCTCCAGGCTGCTCTCCAAGGACACCCAGCCCGGCCTAGGCCCAAAATGTGTAACCCAGCATCTTGAGAAGGGGGGCAAGCTGAGGGGAAATTCCATCATTAGCTAAAGTTTAATTGGTGACATTGGGTTGAGATGCAAATGGACCAAAGCTATAAAAGTGTGAAGAACTCGTGACTCGGGGTCCATCTTGGGTGCAGCCTTTGGCCTGCCCAGGGTGTGCCTCTGAAGGCCTTTCAAATAAATATCCACCTTTATTCCCTTCCTCCTGTCTAGTCTCTGTTTCTAGGTTGGCCTCTTTAGGCATCACAGGGAAGAGGTTGTGGAGTTCAGGTGCCAAAGAGTTTTGGATCAAAACCTGCACAAATCCATGGTTCTCCATCCAGGTCCTGCAGGATAAGTGGCAGCATCCCAAGAGCCTTCACTGGCCCATCAGCTGGGACAATCCTCCTCATGGCAAGGGCCAGGTGGGCACAGGATTTCAGTGGGAAGGGATGAAGGCACCCTGCCTCCTCAGGATCTCGTTTTGGAGGGTCTCATCTTCACCCTGGGCCCCACTTTTAAGCCTCTGACATCAGTGTGAGGTTTTCCTGAGTGACATTCCATTCAATTCCTATGGATAGGCCAACCCTGCATGAATTTCTCTCACCCCTTCCTTGAATCTCCACAACCCCTGGCAAGGATCCAGCAGCAGTCCAGGAGTCAGGAGGTTTTTAAGGTTTTTGCTCAAATCTAGGCTGGGAGTTGAGGTTCTTGGGCCAGTGCTCAGCCTCCAGAGCCAGGAGCAGCCATTCCCCACCACACCACCATGGATACATCCCTGGAACAAGGTTCACTGTGCTCCCAGTCCTTCCCAAAGGATGTCTGAGCTGGGGGGCTGAGAAGTGGGAAGGACCAGAGCCACTGTGGTTTTTGAGACAGCAGCACCATTTCCAAAGCCAGCAGCTTCCAGACCAAGCTAAAAACAACCTCAGGTGAATCCACTGCTCCTCCTCCTTCTCCTCCAGCATTCCCAGTTCCCTGTTACCCCAGGAAGGGAACCTTGAGCAGGCATTTTCTCTGGAGAGTGAAGGGAGGCAGGGAAGGGGGGTTGCAACCCCGGACAAAACTGGGTTAATTCAGCATGGAAAGGTTTTTTATCTCCCCATTGCTCCCCTGTCAAGGGAAGAGTGTTCTCCTTCCCCTCTCCATTGGTATTCCGAGCTGATTTGCTGCAGTGGAGCTGTACAGCCACCAGCCGGGCTGGGAAGCACATCTGCATCGTGATGTAGTCAGAAATTCAGGTCTCCAAATCAATTACTGACCTTCTGCCGCTCCAGAAATTGCTCAGGAGGCATTTGCATGCTGGGTGTGGGGAGAGGGAGAGGCTCAGCCTCGTTTTCTGCTTCCCTGCTTCTCCGGCTGCCTCAGAGGCAGAGCTGTGGTTTATTTTCTGGATCTGATTAATTGTGCCTTGTAGAATTTTCCCACTTGTCCTGATTTCCCTTCTCCTGGAATCGGTTTGGATTGCTGATGCACAAGCAGCTTTTGGAGTGTTTGTTTTATTCCTGCGACACTCGAGAATGACGCTGGTTGTGTATCCCGCTGTCACCCACCCCATCTTCCCCCCACAACAACTCTGGAACCTCCTCATCCCGGCCAGATCTGATGGATCAGTGAACCTCAGAGATGTCACATTCCCACAAATGTTTCTCAAGTGCTTTTCCATCAGTGCACTTATCCAGAGGAGACTGAGAGTGTTGGGTTGTTCAGCCTGGAGAGGAGAAGGCTCCAGGGAGACCTCAGCACCTCTTCCAGTGCCTAAAAAGGCTCCAGGAGAGCTGGAGAGGGATTTGGGACAAGGGATGGAGGGACAGGACCAGGGGGAATGGGTTCAAACCGGAAAAAGGGGAGATTTGAGTGGGATATTGGGAAGGAATTGTTCCCTGTGAGGGTGGTGAGGCCCTGGCACAGGGTGCCCAGAGAAGCTGTGGCTGCCCCTGGATCCCTGGAAGTGTCCAAGGCCAGGTTGGACGGGGCTTGGAATGAGCTGGGATAGTGGAAGGTGTCCCTGCAAGGGGTTGGAATGAGATGATCCTTAAGATCCCTTCCAACCCAAAATATTCCATGTTTCCAGGATGCTGGACACTGACTATATCCACACCAGTGAACTGACCAGTGCCTGGACTTGTCCCCTGGCCCAGGACACCCCTGGCTGTGTCAAGTGGCCGTGAAGGAGCTGGGTAAGACAACTACAGACCCATCTTTCCCCAAATCCTGGGGAGAAAGGGAGGAAACCCTCAGGGAATCAGTTTAAAATCAGCAACATCAATTAGCTCTTGGCACAGTGGGCATCAGAAAATATAAGGGTGTTGGGGAAAGGCGAAAAAATAGTAGCAAGGCCACGAATGAATGTAAAAGACCAGGCTGGGGTGTCCTTCCTGGAGCATCCCTAACTCCAGGGATGAGGATGCAAAGGGAGCACTCGTGGATGGGACCATGGAGGTTTCCTGCCCAGGGATTAACAAGCTCTCCCTAAACAGCATCTCTTTGGCCAGCGTGGGCACAAGGGACAGTGCTGTGACCCTGGTGTTGTTGTCGGCGGTGCCGGAGGGCAATGAAGGACTCAGAGACACGAGTGTGGTCAGCAGAAAGGAATGAATTATTTAATTAATGAAAGACGGGTTTTTATGTGTTTAGTTCTTTTAGTGTTTTCCTAAATGGCAAGAGGTGTTGGACCTCTAACTAACTACCTATCAGGGTGATTGGTCAACTCACACATCATTCATTTCTCTAGTCGGTATCACAACACTTCTAATTATATTCGCAGGTGCAAGATTAGCAAAGTCTGGCTACAGAAAACTTTATCGTGTTTTGCATAGTTTCGCATGAGAAAGAACAAAGCTCTCACAAACTGCTGCTGAGAGCTGAAATCTTCTCTGTTAAAGCTTTTTAGCATCCATACCCTGGAGAGATTTCCTACGTCCACTCCTGCCTGTACCACCCGGATCCTCACAGTCCCTCTTGGGGCTGATGCTCCTCCACCCAAATTGCTGTGGAATCACATCCTGAGGGACTCCACAGTCCAAGGGAGGCAGATGGGGGAAGGCAGAGACGTCTCACAGCGCCCAGAAATCCTGCAGGGAGGGAGACCTTGGAAAACTGAGGAAGCTGAGGTCTCATGGGGAGACAGTTTCCCCCCGGGAGCAGCATTCCAGCTCCGTCTGCGTCACGTGCGGAGCTGGGAGAGAGGAGCGCCGGTGTTTGCTGAGCCGTGACCAGGCAGAGCCTGGTGTCGTTTGTCTCAATGAACTGGTTATTAATCCTTGCAGCCAGGAAGGGATGATTTTGCACTTCCTTGGCAGCACCGTGTGCTGGCAGGAGAGGAAAAGGCAGGAATGTGGGCTCTTCCCTCCTTTAGAGAGGACATGGACACCCAGCCAGAGCCAGAGGCTGCTCAACCATCCATGGAGACACTGAGGAAGCAGCTGGGGGGGCGAGTCTGGTCACTGCCAACTCTCAGATCTTCCTAAATTAGAGGGGTGAAGCCTGATCTTTTCGGAGGAAAAAAAAAAAAAGCCCAGCCAGCAAGGATATCCAAGCCTGTGTTCCCTCAGAAATCCCTACACACGCAAACAAAGCTGCCCACGCACACGGTACCAGATAAATAAGTAAACACAGGGAGGTTTCTGTAGTTCTCCGAGGGTTTTGCCCTCAGCTCACTGACAGAGATCAGAGCATCCCCTGGATAATGTCAGTGCTTGGATCACATTCCCAGCAGGCACCGAGGGGGCTCAGGAGCTGCTCCCTTCCTCAGATAAAAGACCAGCTTTGGAGGACTTGGGGGTTTGATTATTTCAGTTCCTGTTAAATCCTCTCCTTTTCCTGGTTGTTTGGAGGTCACAGGAGAGGGAGGGTGGTGGGGAATGCCCTCGTCAGGTGAATGTCAGTGGTTGCAGGGTGGATTTGGAGGAGAGCGGAAACTACAAGAAGAATCAAAGCACAAAAGGATCACGAAAGAATCTTCATGTTCATCTTGTCCCCATCCCTCCATGGTAGGGAATCCAGAGCTCAAACTGAGCAAACTGGTGGAGCTCAAAAGCTTAATTGAAATTATTCAGATTCTTCCCCTGCATTGAAGTATCCTCCCTGGAACTGTTCCTTGAGGGAGTTTCACAGAGCCACAGAATGGGCTGGAAGGGACCTTAAAGCTCATCCAGTTCCACCCCCTGCCATGGGCAGGGACACCTTCCACTATCCCAGGGTGCTTCAAGCCCAGTCTAACCTGGCCTTGGACATTCCCAGGGATCCAGGGGCAGCCACAGCTTCTCTGGGCACCCTGTGCCAGGGCCTCCCCACCCTCAGAGGAAACAATTCCTTCCCCATATCCCACCCAGATCTCCCCTTTTCCAGTTTGAACCCATTCACGTTTTTCCTGTTCCCCCACCCCTTGTCCCAAGTCCCTCTCCAGCTCTCCTGGAGCCCCTTTAGGCCCTGGAAGGGGCTCTGAGGTCTCCCTGGATCCTTCTCTTCTCCAGGTGAACACCCTCAATTTGGATGTGCAGGGAGACTCCTGGGATTGTCTGAGCCAGCTCAAACAAAGTGCTGATCCCCAGGATGACCAGAAAAAAGCAGAAGTGGCCAGTGCCAAAAGCAGAGCGAGGAGGAAGAACCTTCCTGGCTTTGCACACGACATTTTCAAGGATCACAATTTCCTGCAGCACCTTTGGAGATGGGGGCAGGACATCCATTCCCAGGGAAAGGTCTGATAAGGCCTCTCTGCCTGCAGAGATGAAGGAAGGCAGAGGATTTGCTGAAAGGGTTTCTGCCTTCCCTGCAACCCTTGAAAAACGGCCTTTGATCAGGAAAAAGGCAAAGAAGCTCCATGAAATGGGTGAATCTTCACAGAGCTCACGTTTGTGTCCCACAGCTCTAAGGCTGCTTTACCCATTCACACAAGACTCCAAGATACTCCCATAATCCTTATTTTTTTCTGTTTAAGTCCCTTTTATCTCCCAGGTGCAAATTTTCACTGCTTTCTCTCCTCTGACGCTGTATGCTCCCCATCTTCATTCTCCTGGCTGTGGATACACCCTGTGCTGGCCTTGTTTGGAGCGTTCCAGGTGCTGAGCAAGAGAGCAGAGGCACATCCTGGCTGCTGGATCTGCGCTTTAAGGAATATAAACAATCTCAGGTGCTACCACCCCTCCCCTTCCTTCAGTGCCCTTCCTTCAGTGCCAGCAGTGAAACACCTCCCGTCCTCCAGCCAGCAACCAGTTTTGCTTAAAACCTTCAAAAACCACTTGTCTTTGAGAGCTGCACCCCCAGACCAAACTTAGCCGTGATTTGTCACCTATTTCAGGCGACCAAACTTGCAGGCAAGCAAATGACAAAGGTCTGCAGGTCGTGTGGGCCCTTTTCTTTAGAAAACCCCCAAAAATCAGAGTCTCAGAGCCCTGGGTTGGCTACTGGCTCTGGTGTGGTTTCATTTCCTCCCAGTTTTGCTGTGTAAACACTAATCAGTCCAAATTATTCAAATCACAACTGTGGAGCATGGAAGCGGCGTTAATGAGGAAAAACAGGGAACAGATTGGTGGAGCAGAACGTGTCCTTTGGCTGGAGGTTGGTGGCTCCCATCCAGAGCATGCAGCTCACACCCCTTCCTCTACCACAGCCCATGGAAATCCATCCTGCTGGGAGAGAGCTCTGGGACAGCTTGTCCAGCCCCAGGGTGCCTGGATGGCCAAACACCAGGGGATATTTCCCATCAGGTATATGAGTCCCTTGGGGTTTGAATCCAATATGTTTTGGGTTGGAGGGGACCCAAAAGCTCATCCCGTTTAACTCCCTGCCATGGGCGGGGACACCTTCCAGTATTCCAGGGTGCTCCAAGCCCCGTCCAACCTGGCCTTGGACACTTCCAGGGATCCAGGGGCAGCCACAGCTTCTCTGGGCACCCTGTGCCAGGGCCTCCCCTCCCTCACAGGAAACAATTCTGATGCCTAAAGAGGCCAACCTAGAAACAGAGACTGGACAGGAGGAAGGGAATAAAGGTGGATATTTATTAGAAAGGCCTTCAGAGGCACACCCTGGGCAGGCCAAAGGCT
>VWZT01002687.1:25533-54209 GCA_013397055.1 Pachycephala philippinensis
AATTCTTTCCCCATATCCCACCCAAATATCCCCTTTTCCAGTTTGAATCCATTCCCTGTGTCCTGTACCCCCATCCCTTGTCCCAAGTCCCTCTCCAGCTCTCCTGGAGCCCCTTTAGGCACTGGAGGAGGCTCTGAGATCTCTCTGGAGCTTCTCTTCTCCAGCTGAACATGTCCAGCTCTCTCAGGACAAGTCTCCAAAGCCCAGGACTGTGAAGAGCATGGAAATGACCATTTCCCATTTCCCTCCCCAGTCCAGGAGCACCACGGCTGCAGAGCTGCATTTATTCATCACTACCCCTGCCTGGCTCCACATTAGACCAGGGAGATTATGCCAGACATGGGGAACAGGCTCTCATCCTTCCCCAAAAGTTTACACAACATGGCCAGGCTCTTCCTGGCCTCCCTCATCCTTGCAGGTGTTTAGGACACACCTGGACACGGCCCTCAGTGACCTGATTTAATTAGACCTGCACTGAACAGGACATGGAATGAGATGAGCTCCATGAATTCCTTCCAACCCGGATTATTCCTTGATTTTAGATTATTGCCATGGCTTGTATTAATAAAATAACTACTACCAGCCACCAGGCCAGGAACAAATTCCCCCCCTGGGGGCTACATCTGGTGGTTGGTTTCTTTTTTAAGAGAAACTTTTCCAGATCGTTTTTGAACATCAGCAACACCAGTACCTGGAGTAGATGGGAACCACTCACTCAGAAAGGCCCTGGCAAAGCCTTGCAGGAGGCTCTTCAAAGGTGGGAATGGGATCTCCTGGGGGCTGTTCAGATTCAGCAAAAATTTTCATATTGGAGCAATTTTCCAAAAGCGAAGCGGTTGTTACGGGTGGAAAGGGTAAAGTGGATTCTGAGGAGGGGCAAATTCGCATCTTTCCATGGAAACCTGTTGGTCTGTGGAGAAAGTCAGCCAGAAATCACCTGGATCTATCCTTGCACCCAGCTGCAGCAAGAACTAAAGCAGGAAACCATCAAGACAGCCCTTGAAGCTGGTGTTTAAACTACCTGGAAAATATCCCAGCCATTAAACACTTGGAGCTGCTACAATAAGGTCAGAATAAGAGGAATTACACTTGGGAAGGGAAGGAATGAACCCATCAATCTTCAGCCTCAGGAAGAGCAATTTTAAAACCTTCAGGGAGAAGAATTTCGAATTTGGCTGGAGCACCATGAAACGCTGCACCCAAGGTGTTTGGGTTTCCCTCCTTGCTCTGCTGGCAGTCCTGTTTTCCACCTGTCTGGCCCAGAAACGTGGAAAATCTGGGTGTTTTGCATTGTGGCCCTGCTCCCTTCTCCTGTGAAGTCTGAAAGGATCCGTTGTCCCCATCCCTGCTTCAGAGGCAGCAGCATTTTGGAGGGATAGAAGCCAACGCCGTGTCCAGAAGTTGGAGGAGGTGTCGGTATTTCCCAGAGACTGACTGGAACCCTGCTTTCCACCCAGGCTCGGTTCAGCTGGGAAAGTGCTTAAAAATGGACTCACTTCCCAGAAATGTGGCAACTCCTTGCTGCAAGGTGCTGTTCCTGCTGGAATTTGAAATTGTTGGGATTCTGGATTATTTTGTGGCAGTGAAATTCCACGTTGGTAAATGAGCGGACAGAAACAACAGATAAATTGAGGAATATTTTAAGGCAAAACGGAATCCTTCCTGGTGAAGGATATTTCAGGTTTGCCTTATCCTGTTGTGACAGAAAAAAGGTGATGGGTTTAAGATGAAGAAGGGTTGATTTAGATTAGATAAAGAAGTTTTTTACAATGAGGATGGTAAAACACTGGTAAAGGTGAGAAGCTGTGGCTGCCCCTGGATCCCTGGAAGTGTCCAAGGCCAGGCTGGACAGGGCTTGGAGCCACCTGGACTAGTGGAAGATGGCCCTGTCCATGGCAGGGTTTTTGGATTGGATCACTTCTAAAAGGGTCACCCCTTCAAATCCAAACTATTCCATGATCCCACGACTCTCCGTAATCCATTCTCCAGCTCTTCACGCCTTGCCTGGTCTGTTCTTACTAACAAGGCTTTGTGGTTTGACTTTATAGGGATAATTTCTCCCAAACGAGACATCTGAATGCTCTCAGCTGTGCTTGGCTCCAGCTTCTTCCTGAGGGTGGTGAGATCAGTTCATGCAGCTCCAGAGACTCCCATGTCTCCTCCTGGTTTCCCACCACAAAGAAAACCAGCCCCATCCATGACTTCATACACCTGATTTCCATCTGTCTGTGTCCTGCTCTAAGTGGATGTTTGTACTGGAGCTAAACTGAGGTTGGGATAACATTTACAATTCCCAGATGTCCTCTACTTATGGCTAAATAAATCTCTGGGACTAGCAGGGATGTTCTCCATGTGGGTGCAGGCTCCTCTACTCCAGTCAGACCCCGCACCCACATCAGTGAGGTGGGTCAGGGCTGCCCCTCAACCTCCAGCACCCAAAATCAACTCCTTTAAATGCAGATGCACAAAAAATCTCGAGATTTTGTGTTTCCTGAAGGCTTTCGGGAGTCTTTGGCCCAGGGAGCATGGTGGGTTTGTGGAAATTAAGCTTTTAGCTGCTGTGAGGTGTTGTTAAGGTCAGAAAAGTGGACCTTTTCCAATGGGACTGATTTTGGGAGGGAATTTGGCCCATCTGATGCAAGTCTGGCATGAAAGAGACCCTGCCCTGCTCAGGGACCCACCTTCCCCACCGTGACACCACACGGCAAAGGTGGCCCAAGGAGCCTTGGCCTTCAACCAAGTTAAAGGGCAAAGAGAGCAAAGAGCGAGGATTGCTGCTCTCCACCATAAAATGTGTCCTCAGGCAGGTCCTGATCTCATTGAAGGTGTCCCTGCTCATGGCAGAGGGTTGGAATAAATGACCTTTAAAGGTCCTTTCCAACCCAAGCCACGCTGTGAGGCCCTGCCTTGGTGGGCACAGAGACCCTTGGCAGAAGAAACTCCATGTCTCAGGGGTCACACAGACCAACCATGGGGAAGGAGTCCTGGTTCCCAGACTCTCCTCCATCCTTCCCTTCCAGATTCGAGGTAAAACCCTATGGATACTGAAAAGGCTTCAGCAGGGGATTTCTTCAGCCCTCTGCAGCATTTTGTGAGAGCTCTGTCTTTCCCATGCAAATTATTTAAAACAATGTTACAGTTTTGTAAACTTTTGCACCTGAAAGTTGTTTTTGCATTATTGTTATGGTTTTAACTAGAAAAAATATTTAGGAATGGGTGTTTTAGAATTTGGCCAATCACCTCAAGGGGTGGATGGCCAAAGGACCAATTACCTTATGCCATTTAACACACTTTTGCAAACTAACATATAAAAAGTCTTTCAATTTACCAATAAATCCTTCCATTCATCCTTGGCGCTTGGATTCTGTGTCATTTTTCTACCTGTCCGTGGTTCAACAGTGACAAAACCCCTTTATTTTGCAAGCAGTGGGACCAAAACCACACGAGCAAGTATCACAACCCAGCGGAGATGTCCGTGGTCCCACACATCCATCTCCCAGCCTTCAGGAACCCTCTCTGCTGACACAATAATGAATCCTGCTCCAGCCCGAGTCCATTTGCACAGAGCCTTGTATAAGATTTATGTGGGACTTCACCTCCTATCAACCCCACGTTCTCTCAGGGAAGCATGGAAGGGACCAGGAGCTCCTCAGAGGCCAGGATGCAGTTCATTAGTGTGGAATTGCAAGACCAATTACAGCAGAAAAACTGAAAGAAACTGAAACAGAAAGGTCAGCCCCAGCCCCCAGCTACCAGGTCATGTCCAGGCCCTTGCACAGTGCATGGAAATGCAAAGGGAAGTCTGATGGCCCCAGGAAGGGTAATTAGCTCGCAGTGATGAGTGGGAGACTGGGGACAATGTTAGTGCAGCATAAATCATCTCCTAAACAAGCCTTGTTTATTTATTATGGGCTCCAATGACCTGTGCCCTGAATTTCAAACCCCCCCTCTGCTCCCTTATCCACTCATCTCCGGGTTTTTGCCTGGCTGGGTGGAAGGGAAGGTCAGCCTGTGGGTTAGCAGGCTCGCTGGGCCCTCCAGAAATGCTGATGGAGAGATCTGCAAAGTGCCTTGAGAGGTTTTTCCAATCATTTCCCTGCCCCGAGGGAGGAGAAATTACACATAAATCAGAGCTGGCAACATCCACGTGAGGGTCTCATACACCTACATCATGAACATCACCTTCTGCCCCAGCTGCCACAGGCTGAAGGATCCCCTTTATCCCTGCTTAATTCCATGGCTACACACACCTCAGTGGCTGCCTTCATTCCTTATCTTTGTCTTTTCACCCCAAGATGATGCTCGTGATGCAGAGATCATAAAATCCCAGAATGGTTTGGGTTGGAAGGGACCTTAAAGCTCATCTCATTCCATGCCCTGCCATGGGCAGGGACACCCTCCACTAGCCCAGGTTGCTCCAAGCCCCATCCAGCCTGGCCATGGACATTTCCAGGGATGGGACAGCCACAGGTCATAGCAGGATTCTTCATCTCCATCCAAACCCTGCAGGTATCTTCAGGAAAATCCTCCTTTTCCCAAAAAGCCCATTTTTTTTCAGCCCACCACCCCCACGCGCACATGTACAGTGGGTGTTTGGGGCAGTGGGATTCATCCTGGCCAAACCTCTGCCCAAAGCCCAGGATGAGCAGAGCAGGAGCACAGCCCTGAGCCTGCCTGCAGCCCTTCCCACGCTGCTGGAACTGAATCAACTCTTTACTTACATCAGTTTTATCAAAAAAGGGACAATTTCTAGGGAAAGTGCTAAAATATATATATTTAATGTACATCTCGAAGCAAACAGGGGATAGTGAGACCTCCAAGGGCAGAGTGAGGGGTGTCCAAGGGGATGGGATTGGGGCGGGATGGGCTCTTGGTGGTGCTGGGGGAAAGGTGACCTGTCCCTTGCTCAGCCTGTCCTGCAAAGGGGATACAAGGATCAGCCACAGGTCAGCTCTGCCCTAAACTATGCAGATACCCTATAAATAGATGCAGTTTCCTGCTGGAGCCTGATCGCTGCTGTTTTAAGCCAAATCTTGATGCTGGAGTCCCCGTAAAGCCAAGGAAAGTGGAGGGAACAGGCAAGAGTGGCCCTCAGAACAGTGCTGTCCAGGCTGACCCCAGCACCAGCTTTTCTCCAAGGCAGAGCCCCTGTCACCATGCTGGGGAAGGCCAAGGCTTTCTGGGATTGAAGACAACTCATCTCCTTCTTGTTGAGATGAGATAATTCCCTGCCTTTATTCCCTTTGACCTGCTTCATCTCCCCGGAAGGAGTGTCCTGTTGAAAGGTCAAGTGCCTGTCTCATCCAAGAAAGGAAATTCCTTAATCTCCATCCATTTTTTAAAGCCGCCCAGAGAAATTCTTGCCAGGTTTGGTTGGCTTTGAGCAGCCTGGTCTAGTGGAAGGTGTCCCTGCCCATGGCACAGGGTTGGAATGAGATGGTTTTTAAGGTCTCCTGCAATCCAAACTGTTCCATGATTCTATGATTCCACCCTGGAGCAAGGATGTGGGAATGGGAGCTCTCCTGGCAGGTCTGGATCACCCCCAGACCCAAAAGAGCATTGGCAGCAGTGGCACAAATCTTTCTGTGAGTCTTTCCTGCTGCTGGCCCTGGCTCCCACCTCTGCTCCGTGCCCGAGGATTTTCCAGGCAGGGCTTGCAGGGAGGCCTGTGCCGTGCTCAGCTGAGGTGAGGGGGAGATGATTGTCCTCAGACTCAGTCTCACAGTTCGTCTGGCAACCAGAAACATCCTGCCCTCCTTTACCTGCCAGTTTTGCCCCCTGGCACTGTGGAGGGAGATTCCCACCAGAGAAAAAAGGGAGAGCTCAGGCTGGAGAGGGCCTTTGGCCTCCAGCAGCCCTTGGCCAAGCCTCTCATGGAATGGTTTGGGTTGGAAGGGACCTCAAAGCTCATCCAGTTCCACCCCCTGCCATGGGCAGGGACACCTTCCACTATCCCAGGTTGCTCCAAGCCCTGTCCAACCTGGCCTGGAACACTTCCAGAAGTGTTATAAGTGTATAAACAAAATATCCCCAGCACAACCACGGAGCCCCTGAATTGGGGCTGTGGGAGCTGAGGCACTTTGCAGGTGCCACTGCTGCAGCTCAGCCTGGGTTAAACTCAGCTCAAACTGCCTGGTTTTCACAAAGCAATTCATAGACTTCAATTTGAGAGCTGGTGCCTCTGACCTCAGAACCCCAGGGAATTCGTGCTCCTGTTTTGATTGGGACTTAGGGTTTCAAGGAATGAGTGTTACTGCACCCAGACCTCATGGAAATCACTGGAGCCATTTTTAGGCTGTGAATGGCTCTTAAAGAACAGCTTGAAGATACTGAACTGCCCCTTTGCTGCCCAGCTGTGCCTCTAACCCATCATTTCCTGTGTCCAAACACACACAAACACAGCTCTTTGTCTCCTTGAGATGAAGTCTGGCTTTCCCTCAGCAGCCAGGGCTCAGTTTTTTCCTTCCTCTGACCTGTCAATCCACGAGCACTGTGGCTGAGGAGGTCCCTAAAGGTGACACGAAGACCCTTTGCCTTCTCCTGGCTCCTTGCACAGCTTCCACGCTGTTCAAGTTGGGTTTAAGACCCCTCAGACAGCCTAGGTTCTCCCTAGACCCCTTTCCCCGAGGGTGGCCACTCTTAAACCACTCTGTGCATTCAAAGCCATCCTCGCTGTCCCCCAAGGTCCCCATCCATCCCTTACTCCCCTCCTCCCTTCCTCAATCTGCTCGACTCGGAGCAAAACCACTGAAAGGGAAAGCATGTTCCCAGCTCCAGCCCACAGGGAGAAGGTCTGGGGAGCTAATTATAAACTCCTGCATCAGAGCCATCAATAATTCAGGGAGCTCTGAAACGGAGCTGGAGATGAGCGGCAGGACAGGGCTCGCTCAGAGCCTGAAGCACCCGGGGTCAGGGTGGCCAAATCGTGGTGAATCTGTGGAATGCAGCACTGTCACCTCTGCATTTCCAGGGCCAGGCACCAAATTCAGGCTCCCCATCATTCCTCCTGCTTCACTGGCAAGTGAAAGGGGCAGGATCCAGGATTTCAAGCCATGAGGCTCCAGGTTTCCCTCCCAGGAATTACACAAATCCCATTCCCCACCTCTTCCCACACACAGCTCTGAGCTTTTCTCTGCTCTGGGTGAGGTTTTGAATTGGTCAGAACAGGGTTTTATTTGTGAGGTTGGGGTTGGAGTGTCCATCCAGCGGGAATGCTTCTCTCTTCCCATCCTTGTGACATTGGGACAGGGCTGCCACATCTTCCTGAGCATCCTGTAAATTCAGAGGGAAGGAAAACTGGGAGGAAAAAGCCAGAAGCTGAAGTGAACAGCACAGAGGGTGCATTTTGCTAAATTGTGAGTTCAACCCATCCTTGGATGCATTTCCCATCAGCTGAGCTTCTGGGTGGACTCAGAAAAACAGAGGAACTGCATTTGCTGAGGCAGATAAAAATGGGATACAGGTTCCTAATGCCACAGGAGAGGGGACAAGGGGACATGGGGACATCCCACCCACAGCACAGAGCACTCCATGCAGTTAAAATTCCAGGCAAAACTCACACAGGGCTTAAAATTATTGTCCTGACTACCCTGGGATGTGTCTCCATCCTGGTTTAACCACCCATGCAGGACTCTACCAGCTACTAGGAAGAAAATGAACTCCATCCCAGCCAAAACTGCTGGAGTCAAGGATCTTGGAGGGCTTTATCCAAGCTTTAATTCTCTGAAACAAGAAATGTCTCCAGAAATTAGGGCCCTGACATGCTCTGAGCATCCTCAAATGTGCCTGGGACCAGGTCCAAAGGGGTGGTTGTGTAATTTGGGGTGTCCTTACAGCGGTGAGAGCCCTTCCCTGCAGCTCTCACAGCTCTCAGCTGAGGCTCTGGCTCCCTCTCCTGACTCCTTTTACTGGTCCAGCCATCCTCTAAAAGCTGCTGGGGAAGGCACTGGCATTGCTTCTCACCCATCAGGTCCAGGCCAGGGGCTTGAACAAAACCTCTGGGTGGCTCAGGAGTCCCCAAAATCCACTTGTGGAGATGGTTCACTCACGGAAGCTTCTGAAGGAATAACGGGGTGCAGTGTGCTTCAAAAGCTCTTCCAAAAACCCTATTAAGCAGGTTGGACCAAATCAAAGCACCACCAGCACCGTGCCAAGCATGGCCTGGAATATTTGGGGCACATCCCCCAGGCCTGCAGTGAGTGTCTCCCATGTCCATCTCCTCCCAGTGCATCTGTGCTTTCACGTGGGACAGATCCTCTTGCTTCTCCAAGCCCTGGTGTCCATCCCATATCCTGGGATGGGTTTCACAGCCTCCTAACTCCATCAGAATCCACGCCAGGCCACCTGCAGCTCATCCTTGGGATGTCTGTCATGAGGAAGGTGGAATCAGGAGAGCAGGAGCAGCGATGAGACAGAGGAGGGAACATCCCTGAGCCAAGCCTGGGGTCCAGGGAAGGGAGCCTAAAGGAGGTTTAGGAGAAGTGGGATGCATCGTGGGGATAAATGTGTTTAAAAAGGAATTAGTAGATCCAGGAATGAGGAAATCCTTATGGAAAACAAAAAATTACCGTGCAAGGCAGTGCTTGGTCTCCTCCTGACCAGGCTGGTCCCCTCTGGGGGTGACAACAGCATCCCAGAGAGCTCAGTCCTCCCCTTGTCCTTGTCCTGGATGTCCTCTGTCCCCAGTCCTGCTCCTCTGACGGGCTCCAGATTGCACCAGTAGGTGGCAAGACGAGCCCACATTTTGGGGTGAAAGTAACCACGAGTGGGACAGAGACCTGGGAGCCACCTGCGCCAGGGTGGGGCTTCTCTTGTGTCTGCTCTGGGGTTCAGCTCACCCCAGGGCACCTCTCTGGCTCCTTCCAGCTGCTCCCTGCCTCAAATTTTCTATGTATTTGGTATTTTTTGTCTCTCTGCCTCTCAGTGAAATCAGTCCTGGGGTGAAAGGATTGCCAGGGAAGGGCTGAGGGGCAAATGGAATAACACTCAGGCATGTAATGCTTGATTTCCTTGGGAAGAAGGCTGTAAAATACTGGTGGCGTGGGAGACTGGGGGAGAAAAAAGAGGAATGGCAAGGTTTCAAGGTATTTAAAAAAAAAAAAGAAGTGGGAATGCAGCGCTGGTTCCGTGTATCCTGTCCCAGCAGGTCATCTGGTTGTGTTCCCTGCCTGAATCTGACCTTCTCGGGAGAGATTTGGTTCCCATCCCATTCCCACCACTTCCCATTCCCATTATTGGGAATTTATTGAGATTTATTTCAAGAAGCTCCTTTCTCTCTCTCTCTCTCTTGCTCTCTTTCCATCCTGGCCTCCTGCTTATTCTATGATTCCATGATTCTGTGATTCTGTGACTCCATTAAAATAGTGACACATTTAGGGAGGGGAGAGCTGCTTTCACATAAACGAGTGTATCCCAACTGTGCATAACCATCATTTTCCCTTGAGAGTACAAAACAATCAAATATCCAAACAAAATCCAGTATTGAGGGAGTTTGGAATCATCAGCCCCTGCTGATGTCACCATGCACAAGGTCCTCAAAATCCAGGGTGCAGAGGAGAGAGGATGTGATAAAGCAAAGCAGCCTTTTGGCCTGGGCTCAGTGTGGGAGGATGGAGAATCCTTCGCCTTCCAACTTCTTCCAAATCTTTCTTTGAGCCACTTCTCTGCAGTTCAGAAGAATCCTGGGCCAGATGTTCCTCTGACACCGAGCCTGGACATGGAAAAAACTTTTCATAAAACCCCATAAGAGTTGGGGTTGAAAGGGGTCTTAAAGCTCATCCAGGTCCACCCCCTGCCATGGGCAGAGACACCTTCCAAGATTCCAGATTGCTCCAAGCCCCATCCAAGCTGGCCTTGGACACTTCCAGGGATCCAGGGGCAGCCACAGCTTCACTGGGCACCCTGTGCCAGGGCCTCACCACCCTCACAGGGAACAATTCCTTCTCAATATCCCATCTGGCTTTGTCTTCTTTCAACTGAAAGCCATCCTGCTTTTCCTGTCCCTCCATCCCTTGTCCCAAGTCCCTCTCCAGCTCTCTTGCAGCCCCTTTAGGCTCTGGAAGGGGCTCTGAGGTCTCCCTGGATCCTTGTTTTCTCCAGGTGAACTCCCCCAGCTCTCCCAGCCTGGCTCCAGAGCAGAGGGGCTCCAGCCCTTGGAACATCTTCTTTCCCAAGACTTCTCCTGCCCCAGCAGCGCTGCTTGCCCCAAGCACACCCCAAATTTGTGCTGTTGCTGCATCTTTGATGCCCAGAGAAGAGCAACTTCCACCACCTCTGCTCCAGCCTCCCAGCCAAACCAGCACCAGTTATTTAATGGCTTCTGGGGAGAGGACAAGTTAAGCCTTAAATTAAACTTTCCACTTCAACAAGCACCTCAGCAGGATGGAGAGCCCTGCCCTGGGCAGACAAGTAAAGCTGTGTCTGGCTCCAAGTGTCTTGGAAGAGATGGAGAGGCAGCTTCTGGTGGAGAGGCAGGTGGCTGCCATGGGAAGGGATTTGGGAACTGGCAGGAGAGCAGCACGAGCCTCCAGCCCAGCAAAAATCTGATCCCAAGCCATGGAAAAAAAGGCATCATTAAAAAGCATTGGCCAGAGCCATGAGTGGAATCTTCTTGGCAGTAATGGGGCAGCGTTGGAAGAGCATCCAGGCTTTGAGCTCAGTGTGAGCGGCACTGCTGTCACTGCATCATCAGCTCTGCATTCAGTGTCTGAAAGGCCTGAAAACTGAAATAAGGCCTTTCAGACTGCCAGAGGGCAGGGATAGATGGGATATTGGGAAGGGATTCTTCCCTGTGAGGGTGGGGAGGCCCTGGCACAGGGTGCCCAGAGAAGCTGTGGCTGCCCCTGGATCCCTGGAAGTGTCCAAGGCCAGGTTGGCTGGGGCTTGGAGCAACCTGGGATAGTGGAAGGTGTCCCTGCCCATGGCAGGGGGTTGGAACAAACTGATCTTTAAGGTCCCAACACAAATCTTTCTGTGATTCTACCATTTTTATAGGGTTTTTTAAATTAAATTATGATTTTTTTAATTTGCCTCCAGCAAACAGCCTGGGGGCTGTGGACTGCAGCCCCTCCTTGGCTTCCCAGCCCAACAATGCCTTTTTCCTCCTATGCCCAACCAAAGTGCCCTTCCCCATCACAACCCCCTTTGCTCCACAGCTGGAGCTCTGTTGTAACCTCTGGAGAACCAAAACCTCCCCGGAATTCCCCAGGCCCTTGCACAGACACGTTGTCTGGAGAGGGCCATGGTGTGTCCCCAGGGACTGAGGTGCCACCATTCCCACAGAATGCAGACCCTGATGGCCTCAGGCTCCTGACAGGTGAGGCCCTGGGGTCACTGCCAGGCCCACGAGCCCGGGGATGGGTGGGAAATGTCCCCCAAAGGCTCAAGATTACCTCAGGCCATTAAGCCTGGCTGCTGTTGATGCCTAAAGAGGCCAACCTAGAAACAGAGACTAGACAGGAGGAAGGGAATAAAGGTGGATATTTATTTGAAAGGCCTTCAGAGGCACACCCTGGGCAGGCCAAAGGCTGCACCCAAGATGGACCCCGAGTCACGAGTTCTTCACACTTTTATAGCTTTGCTCCATTTGCATCTCAACCCAATTTCACCAATTAAACTTTAGCTAATGATGGAATTTCCCCTCAGCTTGCCCCCCTTCTCAAGATGCTGGGTTCCACATTTTGGGCCTAGGCCGGGCTGGGTGTCCTTGGAGAGCAGCCTGGAGAGGCTTTGTTCTGTCTGTCTCAGCATGAGAGAGCAGCAGCTCCCAGGCTGCAGGACACTGCAGAGTTACACACTGGGAATGCAGGATTTGAAAAATATAAAAGTTAAAACCTAAGGCATCACTGTTCCAGACTGGAAGGCCAGAGGTGGGAAATCTGCTCCTGGCACTGATCCCAGGACACGCTGCCAGCAGAGCAAACACCCCCGGGGTCATCAGCACCCAAACATCTGCTCTGTCATCCACGGGGTGCCCAGTGAGACCCTGCTGCTCTTGGGCCATGGATGGGGCAGCTTTTCCACACAGAAGGGACGAGGGTCCCATGGATGGATGGAGGGATGGATGGATGGATGCATGGATGGATGCATGGATGGATGGAAGAATAAAGGTGTTGCTGTTTTCTCGGCAGCTCCTCAGCCAGACTGAGGATTAAAAACAGCTCAACAAACTTCTGGGTGGGCCCTGTGCCCTGCTCAGGGCTTTGCAAAGCCTCTGCCGTCCATGGAGGAGAAAATATTCATGGAGAAGTGAGAGGAGAGATGGTGGGATCAAGGGACTTGTGTGGGGCTGGACTCAGGCAAAAGGAACATATTTTATTTCAATATTGGACACCCACATCAATCCCAAATCCACACCAAACCGAGTTTCCCTCGTGCTGGAGCTCAATAAACACTTATCCCATGAAACAGCATCCTTGGGGTGGTATTTGTGTGCAGCCAAATACGCTCAGACACTCTATGACAAGCTCAATCTAAGAAACCCTACCAAAAAAAAAGTTATTTTAGCAGTTTATCACAATTTAGGAAATGCTGGCAAGCCGTTTCTGAGCAATTATGGTGTAATTCCTGTATTTACCAAAGGAATATTGCTGCAGATATAGTGAAAAACTGATCCCACTAAAGTAAGCAAGACAATAAGATAAAGAATTATTAAAAATAAAACAGTGATAAAATATTAAAACTCGACTGTCTTAAAAATTAATTTCAGATTTTGGAGCTCACATGGTTCATATTCATTTCCAGAAGATCAATTTTTCTTGAAATTACAAGAAAAAAAAAGGATTACGAGAAAGGGATTACAAGAAAGGTAAGGATTGATCTGAAACCTCCTGTGAGAGTCTCTCAGCATCACAAGAGTCCAGGAGGAAGAGGTTTAAAAATGCACCAGATCCGATGAATTTTGGGAGGTGTTGGTCAAAGGGGACAAACTCTGGACTTTACTTTCTCCCCTCTGACTCGTCCCTTTCGCAACAGCTCTGCTGGTCACGGATCTTTAACCTGGAGTTGTGGAAAGGCTGGAGAGATGAAGGACCTGTTGCTTCACACGGGTGAGGTGACATCAGCCTGGCAGCAATGCCCCTGCCTTGCCAAAAAATCATCCGGATCGGCTCGCTGTGTCCTTGGAGCCGGCTGTGCCCTGCCAAGAACCTCCTCTTTTTTGGGATTGGTCCGAAACTCATCCCACACATGAGGGAACACGCCCTGGCCTCACTGGGATGCATTCCCAGCTCTTGCCCCTGGATGAAGCTCACAAAACCAGGAACAAAGGCGGGGATGTGCTGAGCGAGCGGTGGCAAGGTGGAGGACACACTGACAAGGGGCAAGGGACATAGGATTTGATTATGGGAAGATATTCCAGAGCATCTTGCTTCTTCCCGAGCCTGCCTGGATGTCCAAATCCCAGGCCTGTGGTGGGAGGGGAGGCTGGAGGTGTTGGTCTGGGGTCCCAAGGGATGGAGTTAACCTGAACCCCCTCTGTCTGGCACGGCCTTGCTGCAGCCATTTATTGAATTAATTTGTCATCGAAAACAGGGTCACTGCCTCAAAATTTCCTGCTGGGTGTGGCTCTTAATCCAGGCTAATCCCTGAACTATGCTCAGGGATGGGACTGGGAGGTGAAGAGAACAGGGAACAGCTGTAAATTGGGTAAATCTGTGCTGTTGCCCCCAGCCCCAAATCCCTTCCTGCCCCAAACCTCACTCCCAAACTGGCAAGGATTTGGACACTCAGCTGCTGTCCCCTTCAGGACGGTGACAGATGGTGCCAACCAAAGCCGTGCATCCCAGGACATCCACAGCCAGTACAGGCTGGGAGCTCACACACATGAGGGTCTCATTTGCTCCTCTGGGAAGGTTTTGTTGGGAAAAGCTGAGGTTACTTCAATGGGGCCTAAGAAATAACCCCTGCAGAGTCTGTTTTCCACTCAGCTTCACATTCACCCGTGCAAGAGCTCACAGAATTGCGGAATGGTTTGGATGCGAAGGGACCTTAAAGCCCATCCAGTGCCACCCCCTGCCGTGGGCAGGGACACCTTCCACTATCCCAGGTTGCTCCAAGCCCTGTCCAACCTGGCCTTGGACACTTCCAGGGATCCAGGGGCAGCCACAGCTTCTCTGGGCACCCTGTGCCAGGCCCTCCCCACCCTCACAGCCAACAATTCCTTCCCAATATCCCATCTATCCCTGCCCTCTGGCAGTGGAAGCCATTCCCTGTGTCCTGTCCCTCCATCCCTTGTGCCAAGTCCCTCTCCAGCTCTCCTGAAGTCCCTTTAGGCACTGGAAAGGACTCTCAAGTCTCTGTGGAGCTTTCCCTTCTCCAGGCTGAAATATCAGAGCCCTGCTTGAGGTCAAAAGAAATTATCCTGCACTTAAGGCCTTTTCTGCTGTGGGGGTCCCTCTGAGATGGGGGGAGAGGGCACAAGACTGTTTATATTTTTTGTCAAAAAGTTTAAATCACCTCAAAAATGAACATTAACCTGTGTGCTGCACCTTCTCAAGAGCTCCAGGAGGCTGCACAAGGACTATGGGGGCAGGAAAACCTCTTAAACTGCTCCCAGCTGCAGAATCAGGGGCACGAAGCAACTTTCTTTCCTGGCTGAGC
The DNA here is from genome assembly GCA_013397055.1 of Pachycephala philippinensis. NCBI lineage: Eukaryota > Metazoa > Chordata > Aves > Passeriformes > Pachycephala > Pachycephala philippinensis. The sequence continues at coordinate 40,132 of VWZT01002687.1, forward strand.
AATGCCCACTCCAGATTTAGCTTCCACAATGGTGCTGCTGAGGCATAAACGTCTTTTGAATCGTGTCTCCACAGCCGTGTGTGCCAGCTCTGAGCTGCTCTGTGTCATCCCAGCCATCCCAAAATCCCTGGGTTTGTTCCAGGAGCTGCCCCCTCCCTGCACCTCAGCCCCAGCGTGCCACAGGCGCTCAGTCCCACTGGGAACTTAGGATCACATACAGTTATGGTGTGAAGCCAGAAATAGCCTGGAGAGCATTTGTCTGGCCTGAGGCTCCAGGAGAAGGGCAAATGCCAGCTGATGTTTCCCTAAAATAGACACAACCTGCCTGCAGGGGGGCAGGAAAGCCACCAAGCCTGCCTGAAACACGGAGTGTGGTGAGGAAGGCTGCAAGAAATCCAGACCCTGGATTTCCCTCTGGATAACTGATGCCTTAGGTTTTAGCTTTTATCTTTTTCAAATTCTGCATTCCCAGTGTGTAACTCTGCAGTGTCCTGCAGCCTGGGAGCTGCTGCTCTCTCATGCTGAGACAGACAGAACAAAGCCTCTCCAGGCTGCTCTCCAAGGACACCCAGCCCGGCCTAGGCCCAAAATGTGTAACCCAGCATCTTGAGAAGGGGGGCAAGCTGAGGGCAAATTCCATCGTTAGCTAAAGTTTAATTGGTGAAATTGGGTTGAGATGCAAATGGACCAAAGCTATAAAAGTGTGAAGAACTCGTGACTCGGGGTCCATCTTGGGTGCAGCCTTTGGCCTGCCCAGGGTGTGCCTCTGAAGGCCTTTCAAATAAATATCCACCTTTATTCCCTTACTCCTGTCTGGTCTCTGTTTCTAGGTTGGCCTCCTTAGGCATCATAACATGGGTGCTCTCCTCTCTTCACCTCCCTGGGCTCAACTTCTCTTCCCTGAGGGAATTCAGAGCTCCCAACAAACAGTTAGGAGCTTGATTCCATCCTGAGGAGCAGCAGGAGGGGTTTTCCAAAAGCACAGGGGTTAATCCCCCTCATCCCTCACACCTTTCCACTGAGGGAAGGAGCTTCCTCCTCTTCCTGCGCCTCTCTGATGTCTTAAGCAGCCAAGAGGAGAAAGCAGCTCCAAGCTCCATCCAGCCTGGCCCTGGACACTTCCAGGGATGGGGCAGCCACAGCATCTCTGGAAAATCTGCTCCAGAGCCTCACCACCCCCACAGGGCAGAATTTCTTCCCAATATCCCATCTAAACCCACCATCCTTCAGTTTAAGGCCATTCCCCCTTTTCCTATCCCTCCATCCCTTGTCCCAAGTCCCTCTCCAGCTCTCCTGGAGCCCCTTTAGGCACTGGAAGGGGCTCTGAGGTCTCCCTGGATCCTTCTCTTCTCCAGGTGAACACCCCCAGCTCTCCCAGCCTGGCTCCAGCTGCAGCAGCTCTGGAGGCAGCACCGTCACCTCTGGCACTTCTAAAAGCCAGGCCGGGCTTGTGTCAAACAGGAGCCGACAAGATCCAGGGCAAGGATCAAAGGGAAGCAGCTGGGAAGAGCGCGGTGCTGCAACGCCTCCCGAAGCACAGCGGCCACGCTGGCCATTAAATGCGGTCAGGAGGAATGTTCTCTCCACCAGAGGTTCCCAGCATTAGAGAGCCGAGGTGTGGGAGGAGGGAAAGGCCTCGTTTCACCTGCAGGGAGGGCTTATCCATGGAATAAGGAGGCAGGGTGGGGCTGTGGGGAGTTATGAGGGGCATGCTCTCCTCACCCAAGCTTCTCCTGCTGACCCATCACAGGTTGTGCAACAGCTGGAGACAGGACCTGTTCAGACAGAGAAACAGGGAGCCAGCAGCAGCCTCACAGAAAACAATTCCTTCCCAATAACCCATCTATCCCTGCCCTCTGGCAGTGGGAAGCCATTCCCTGTGTCCTGTCCCTCCATCCCTTGTCCCAAGTCCCTCTCCAGCTCTCTTGGATTCCCCAGCACCGACCAGGAGCCCCCAGCACTGACCAGGATCCCCCAGCACTGCTCCAACCAAGGATGACAAACCCAGGCTCCATCTGCATAGGATTTTATTAAAGTAGGCATCACCCACAATTTACAATAGTTGAAAAAATATACTTAACAATCTTTTTCTTTTTTTTGACTTTTTTTTTCCTGAATAGGTAATTTATCAGCCACAGTGCTCAAGTGTCAAGAGGGAAGTCTCTGCCCAGAAGACAAACTTTAAACTGGAAGCAAAAGGTAGGTATTTTGTACCACATCAAGTTGGTTTAACACAGAAAAAAAAACTGTGACATCATTACAGGAGAAGTTAATGTGAAAGACCAGCCGGGAAAAAAACATATACAGATCATTGGTGACATTGAAAATGAGAATTTCAAACAGGACTCAGACCCTGCAGACACATTTAATGACAGTCCCTGATTGTCACCAGTTTCCTTCAGACGACTCTGTATTGGAACATGGTTTATTTCAGATTTTAAAAAAATTACGTTGCTTAAATGGCTGCTCCTAAATGAAGCCAGCAACATCGTGGCAGGAAAAACAAAATTGTGTTCAAAATGCCATAGGTTTGAATTTCACCTTCGCTGTGACACCTGTTCCAAGGCTTGTGTGTAATTCCACCACCAAGGATAGTGTTTTCCAGAAAAAAGAACATTCCTGCTCCTCCCTCTTGCTGACTCCAATTAAACTGGAGCTGGGAATGAGGGAGAGGGGATCAGACCCCAGGACTTCGAGTGACAGAAGGAAATGGAGTGAGACCCATGAACAACTCTTTATTTTACACTTCCCGAGGGTGGAACAGAGGCACTGAGGAGTGGATGAGACACTTCAGCTCCTTCCCAGCCCTTCATCTGCTGGCTCCAGGTCCCTGGGAGATAATCCAGTCTGGATCCATGCTTTTGGGCAGGGCAGAGGACGAAGCCCAGCTGGTCTCTCCTCGCAGGGTGTGAAGGGAGGACCGACTTCACTGGCCCATTGGGCCAAAAATTACACTTGAGCTACATGAGAGTTACAACAGTGGCCAAAGTTTAAAAACTTGTCTTTTCAGCAACGTAAACAATATAAAAATGTTTCAGTACCAGCCACGACCCTTGAGCTTAAATACCCGGGAAATTCCTACTTTGCCCACAGATGAAAGGATAAATACAAAACCAAGAGATACAAGTGTAACAAATGTTTCAAATAACTGCGTTTCGCCACAGAATCTTCATTGGAAGGTTACTTTTGTGAGGAAACATATTCCCTGCAGGAGGACTCCTGCACAAAGAGACAAAAATCTGATCATTGCAGGGTTACAGAGAACGAAACAGACTCGCAACCACCAAAGCACAGTCACAGAAAACAGAGCAAACAAGTTGTAGGCAAAAAAAAAAAAATATATATATACTTGAACGTGTTTACCTACACACACTACTGGAGTACACAAGACAACAACTAAAAAAAAAAAATGGAGAGCTTCCTGTAGGGAATTTCCAGTCATTTTGAAAATGAAAGATATTTTTTCTTTGAAAAAAAAATAAAATCCAAAGCTCCCAGAGGCTGTTTCTTAGCTAGAGTAGCTGACAGCTCAGACTCACATCCATGGAAACTGGTATTTTACCTACAATGACTTTCCTGTCTCTCCAGTTTGTCATTTCCTGAAGTCTCCTAAGTAGCTTTTGAACTGACATCTCTTCCTCTCACGCATCTACTAAAACTCCCTTGTTCATCCCAGAATCTCCCGTGCATGAAACTCAATGAGCAGAACAGCCCTTAGCTGCAGCTAGAAGATGGTTTCAGCTTCTGGATCCCTCTCTGAAGAATAAAAGGGTATGAGTTACACATAAACAGCATCTACAAACACAGTGCACGTGGAAAAATGGGGTGAACAGGAAAGATTTCCAAGGCTGACCCGACTCCACCGTAAGGCTCCATCCTCAGCCCACCTTTAAAACTTGCTCCAGGCAGTCTGTCACCGTGCAGGGACACCAAACAACTGGGAGAACCAAAAGTACTGCTAAAAACCCCAGACAGGGGCTTGGCCCCTCCCTGAAATCCCACCCAGACTCACATCCATGGAACAGCTTTTCAGATTTCAGCTCTCCCTCCGAGGTTGCACTGAAGGCAGCGGCACTTGCAGAGAACAGGACAAAGCTTTGCTTGTAAATCCTGTTGTTTTTTAAAGCATCATGAGAATTCAAGTCCTATTCCACTTCACATTTATAAGCAGCATCATAAGAATGCTACTCTAGGTATAGAAAAGTGTTTGCTGAGACAGCACTAAAGAGAGATATAAATAGGAGCTATCGACCAAAGTTTGATTTCAAACTGGAATTGCAACGACCCCCTGCAATTTGGAAACATGAAACAGCTCTTCTGATGTCTCTTTTGTAAGCAAAGAGTAGAAAGGATCTTATCTTGCTACAAGCTAACATCCTCCACCAGGAAAATGCAAAACCTACTGTTAACTTTTCGGGATACGCCTGAAAGGCCAGGTTGGACAGTGCCATCCCATGTTGTTTGCCAAGGAAGAGGCAGGAATGATTGGAGAGCCATCAGCCAGGACTAAGTGCTTTTTTTTGGTGGTTTTTTTTTTCCTAAGTGTGAAAGTTCAAGAATTCTGTGTTTGTCAGCAGTGCTGTGTTTGGGGACAGCACCCAGTGATGCTGTTCATCTAAAGGACATTCCAGCTACAGGACGTTTCTGCCCAACTCTGTCGCTACTTACGAAAATTAGTAACTGACATGCTCTAAGACTCAGAAAATTAGAAACTAAAATTCAGCCATTTCTTCCTGGTCCTCTGTGGAAATCTGGAAACATCTGAAAGCATTTCAGTTAGCTTGGGCAATCCTGGAGTCAGACCCAAGGTAGCTAAACATCGTGGTCACCAGCTCGGGGAGGTCATAATCGTGTTTCCAACCCCAATCCCTGCGGGCGTTGCTGTCGTCGAAGTTCATGGGCCAGCTGTCAGCTGCAGGGAAAAAAAAAGAAAAAGAACCAAGAAAAATGAGGTTTAGGAAAAATCTCTCTGAACTTTGACATTTTTCATCACTACTAAAGCTGCATTTCGAACCATAAGGCTTGAACTGCACAGGAGCAATTTGTAAGTGCCTAAAAAGAAAAGAGACTTTATTTTGCCCTTGATGATGTTTTACCTTACCTGCAGCCAGGGAAGATACTAACCTATGGCCTGCCTGACTTGATCCACGTTGTAGGTCATCTGGAGCTCAGGGACATACTTCTGCACCTCCTGGGCCAGCTCCTCAGGAGTGAAGCTCATGGCACTGATGTTGTAGGTCCTCATGGTCAGGGATTCTGCAGGGGCCTCCATGACCTCCAGCGTGGCCTTCAGGCAGTCATCGATGTACATCATGGGCAGCCGGGTGTCCGGCCTCAGGTAACACTTGAATTTGCCAGTCTTTATGGCATCATGGAAAATCTTGACAGCATAATCTGGAGGAGAGAATGATGGATGTGTGTGGTGTGTCTTGTGCATTTCACGGCAGTCAGCAAACCTCAGACCAACCCCGAAGTCTCCTAAAGTCTAGAATGTGGTGCAGGACTGTGGGATATTCATCATGAAATCACAGAGTGGCTTGGGTTGGAAGGGAACTTAAAGTTCCAATCCCCTGCCATGGGAAGGGATGCCACTCACTATCCCAGGTTGCTCCAAGCCCCATCCACCCTGGCCTTGGAAACTTACAGGGATCCAGGGGCAGCCACAGCTTCACTGGGCACCCTGTGCCAGGGCCTCCCCACCCTCACAGGGAACAATTCCTTCCCAATATCCCATCTAACCCTGCCCTCTGGCAGTGGGAAGCCATTCCCTGTGTCACTGTCTCTGTGAAAAGCCCTCCTCAGCCCTCTTGCCATGCACCAGTCACTCACCAGTTGTTCCCCCCCCAGGCTGGGAGTCAGCAGAGATAACCCCGGGATACCGGAGGCAGCGGAAGTCCAGGCCATAGCGGTAGTGGTAGTACTGGGGAGGGAGGGGAGAGACACAGACTTACACACTAACAGTTGGTCACAAAACCACTGATTTCACAGGAAAAATCTGCCACAGGATGAACCTTCAGCTGTCCCAGGACACGGATGAAAGCAAAGGAATTACTGAACCATCCCCATTCCCTGCCTGGCAGCTGATCTCCTTGCTTGCCCTTTTCTAGCTCACATCCACAGCAGTAAATAGGGATCTTTGACATGGATTGGTTCCTCAGGCAGCTCTAACTGCTGCTCAGAAAGTGTACATTCCCTAGTTTGCAAGACTTTCCAGGATAATCCAGTCCTCAGACCTATGTGAGGAAACCGTATAAAAATATCAGCTTTAAAAATGTTGTTTATAAATAACTAGAAAGCCAAAAGAGAAGCTGTGCATGTGCAGACTCCCATGGCTTTGGTATTAAAGCCTTTTTTCGCAGAGAAAGGGCAAAAGTCATCCTTGTGTACCTGCTGTCACAAGGCTTTGTGCACTGTTCTCTCTGCAGTGCCACTCACGTTGGCAGGCAAGGCAGAGAGGCCAAAGCCATAAAAAACAGGGAAAGAAATGACACTGAAAGTCAGCTGTTTGCCAGCTTCCCATGCTTTGTGCTTTTCCCAACAAGACTCAAAAGATATTTGACCTTCAGAGCTGCCTCAGACTACTGCTGAGTACTAAAGTCTGAAGGAAGGAGGAATGGGGAAAAGACTGATGCACTGAGGAATCTTACAAAAGCAATGAAGTTCCAATCACAGAATCATGGAATGGCTTGGGTTGGAGGAGACCTTAAAGAACATTCCAACCCCTGCCAAGGACAGGGACACCTCCCACTCTCTCAGGTTGCTCCAAGCCCTGTCCAACCTGGCCTTGGACACTTCCAGGGATGGAACAGCCACAGCTTCTCTGGGCAACCTGTGCCAGTGAAATTCTCCCAGAACTTTTAGGAAGTGAATAAAATAAAAAATTCTCACTTCTCCCATGAGCTCAGCGTGGACCTTGGAGACTCCATAGATTGTCCTTGGTCTCTGAATGCAGAGATCAGGAGTTGGATCTCGAGGAGAGGTGGGTCCAAAGGCTCCAATAGTGCTTGGAACAAAGAGCCTCAAATTATGCTCAGCTGCAATATCCAGAACATTGTGTAAACCTGGGAAAAAAAAACAAACAAACCAACAGGATTTATCAGAATATTTCTGCTTTCTCAAGTCATTGCCGGAATTACAGAATATCCTGAGCTGGAAGGGACCCATCAGGATCATCCAGTCCTACTCCTGGCCCAGCACAGACACCCCAACAATCCCACCCTGAGAGTGTTGTCCAAACTCTCCCGGAGCTCTGGCAGCCTTGGGGCCGTGCCCATTCCCTGGGGAGCTGTTCCAGTGCCCAACACCCTCTGGGGAAGAACCTTTCCCTGAAATCCAACCCAAACCTCCCCTGCCACATCTCTAAGCTCTCAAAGCCAGCACACACCAGTGATATTGACAGCTCTGGCCAAGGGCACGTTGGCCTCTCCCACGGCGCTGAGCAGGGCGCTGTAGTGGAAGAGCCACGTGATCCGGTTGTTCACCACGATCTCCCGCAGGTTCTTGTAGTCCAAGATATCCGCGAAGATAAAAGGACCTGCAGGAGATGGAAGCAGTGGGAAATCGGCCGTCGGGAATGGATGTAAGGAAAGGTTCTGCATGAAGCTCAAGCTGCTGTTTTTACCACCTAAATACATCACTGAACAGCAGTGGTGAGGAAAAATTTCAGCAAGTTTCCAGTGAAAATCAAAGAATCTTAAATCCTACTCCATATCCATCTTACAATAAAAATTCCCTGAGCAAGGGAAAACAAAGCACAAGTTTAATTTCCATCTTCCTCTCTCCAAAAGAATAAAAGCACCTCCTTTTACAGCAGGAGCACAATGTGCCTCAAGCAGTTATTCAGGTCAGCAAAGTGGCGAAGCAGCAGTGAAAAATTGCAAAGAGAAATCTTTAGGAAAAGGGAATAATAGAAGAAACCAACATCTTGGCAAGATCTCAAAGCAGGGAGGCATTATGCAGAAGGTTTGAACAACAGCTTGTCAGTGTAATTCACTTATCACTTTGATAATTAGTTTATGAACATCAGAGGTAAAGTCAAGATTTTTTTTTTTCCATGTGCTTCCCCAGTCACTTACCACTATAAAAAACATTATCTGCAGGCTTTCTAATGTCAGACAAGATCACATTGTTCTTTCCAAAGCGTTTCCTGTGTAAAAATACCCACATGGAACAGTGAGTCCACAGCTTTTTGAGATAATCCATCAGTTGCTATTTTGTTTTGCAGGAGCGATAGCGGAGGAACAATAATTTCCACAATAAAATCAGTTATTGCACTAAAAAAAAACCCCAACAATCTTTTAAATGTCAACACAGCACCTTAAAAAATGATAAAATACTTCTAGTGGCAGTCAAGGTCTGCATAAGGATAAAGAAATTTTTTACAAAGTGAAAATATGCTGGGAAAAGAGACTTTCCTACCCTTGGCTTACCAAAAATTTTGCCCAGGGATAATTTACTCCCCTGTAGACAACAAAAAGCCCCTGGGCTCCTTGCAACTGCAGCTACTTTTTTTATCAACAAAGCAAATAAAAGAGAGAAATTGTGACCTTGTGCTGATCAACACAAGGCTGTTGGGGAGAGAAAGTCTGGGGCCATTGGAGCACATTCCAGCCTCCCATTATTTGGATAATTTTAAAATATATCATAGAGATGGTACAAAACATTCAAACTGCAACAGTGTTGAGTGCAGTGAGTCTGCTCACTTTTGGTCTTGGTCCAAACCCCCTCCAGCAAAGACTGTGAGTAAATGATACCCTGGAGCTGAGCTGGATATGGACAAGGACATGGATCAGGGAGAGCTCTTGGAGCCTTTCACACTTCTTGAAAAGATATAATAAAAACAGGAGGTAACTGTGCTTGAGATGGGGGAAGAGGAGAAGGAAAAAGAAGGAAAACTCTGAGGGTTCAGGCTCTGAATACTCCCATTTAACTGGAAGCAAACAACTCAGCAGACAGTTCCTTAGACAAAATCCTGCTATTTTGGGAATCGTGACCAATGGACACGCAGGAAGGACGTCAGGAACCCACAGCAAGCACAGGAGGGACAAATAAAATGATGGTGAAAATGTAATTATAGAATCATTAAGAATCATAGAAAAGACCTTTAAGATCATCAAGTCCAACCATTAAAGTAATTTACAAAGCTAAGAGGCAAAAATAGCATTTGAAAAATAGGATTTCTTTTATAAACAACTTTCCAGACAACTATTGCTCCCATCAGTGATGGCTAAAGCTGGAATTCCTCACTCACAGCAAGCCAGGGAATGGTGACCTACCTCAGCAGCTTTGCAAGTCCCACCCCGAGCTGGCCAAGACCACCTAAGAGACAAAAATCAGAAGAAAAGGGGGGTCACAATACAGAATTCCATTATTATCTGTATCACATCAGGAATTAGCATGATTTTCTCAGAGAGTCAGAAAGGTTCTACATTTTTTTCCTCAAGGAACTGGTTTTAGAAGAGCTCTGGAATTAAAACAGGAAAGTTCACACGGGACTCCGATCTTACTGCCCGATGGGAAAGATCATCCCAATTCCAGGATATTTTGGGCATTTTTGCTTCCAGAACTGGGGAGGGAGGAGAGCAGCAGGGGGCTCAGCTGAGAAGCAGGAACCCAGCTGTGCCAGGAATGCTGACCTGTGATTAGCACCCGCGGATGATCCGACTCGGAGAAGGTCACCGAGTGGAAGCTGGCGTCGGAGGCCACCTGGCGTGGGGACACCCCGATGGCCCTGACGGGCACCAGGGAAACGCCACAGCCACAGCCAGAGCTCTGCAGCAGCTGGCTGGCAGCTCTGCCCAGGTTCCTGACGACCGGCATCCTCCCCCTTCAGATGTGCTGCGAGGAGAGAGAGAAAAGATGAGTCACGGGTGATTCAACCACGTTAAATGGCTTTTAAACGCTCCCCCACAAATCCCCCATCTGCAGGGATCCAGGGAAATTTGATGCCACCTGAGAGCTGGGGGATTGTGCCAAGCAAGGGCTGAAAGCAGCCTGGGATGTAACATGAGCAGAGGTAATGTATTCCCTGGAGTGAGCTCAGGAAAATGGACAGGGAGAGCACTGTAAAGCTTGAGTTTAAACCTCTTTTAAAAACTGACTCAAAACTGTGATTCTAAGCACAAATACAGAATAAAACAAAGCTGCTGCGATGCCACGTTTGGAGTGAAAGTTTTGCAGGCTGCTGTGAATAAGCAAAACTCCTCAGGATTGCATCAGCAAAAGCAGCTGAGCCAACAGGGGCAGCAGGAAATCTCTTTGAAAAAAAGGGAGATTTACTCCAACTGAACACTCAGGATGGACAGTACCCAGAAAGCAAATAGAGGAGTGGCAGGGTTTAGCCAGGCCTCAGGAAAACGTCCTAATTATTTCACATAATTATAAGTTACTCTGTGCTGCATTCAAGTTTGGATTCTTTCTCTCCAAATCTTTCATACTGGGGAAGGAAATGCAAAGTACCCCAAATAAATCACACCTGCAGCCACAACTGGTCATTTCTGTGGTGCAAATTTACTTCTCTCAAATAAAATCCTCGAGGCAGAATCATTTATTTTTTTTCTTATCCCCTCTGAACAATTTTTAACTCTTTCCCAAAGATCTAGACTATGTAAATTCCCAGATGAAAGCATATTTCAAACTTGCCTAATGAGATTACCCTGTCAAATCCTTTCTTGGGGCATATATTCTAAAAAGGAGAGTCAGGTAGAAGGAAATTCACCACAGGAAATTGCAGCAGATGAATTCCAGTTGCAGAGAAAAGCAAACAAGTGATTAATGTGGGTGTTCCTTTCCCTTCTCAGCTCACATGGCTGAGAATTTTCTAGTACTTGAGGGAATTTTCCTATTTAAATACAGAAGATTTGCTAAACTACCTATTGTCTAATAAGACAGCCCCATAAAATTGCATTATTAAAAAAAAATACATTTAAACTGATCAAAAAGACTCAGTCTGAGATGCTCAGAGAGGGGATGGGAGAGTCCATCCCTGGAAATATTCAAATTCCATCTGGACACAGACCCAGGCACCAGCTCTCATGACAATCCCTTCCTATTTCAGCATGGAAAAATAAATTGTTCCAGCACTGAGAGAGACTGGTCTGTGTCACTAAAAAATTCCACTCCAAGTACCTGAAAAGGCATTTTGAGCTCTGCAAAGTAGAAACAAAAGTTGGCTGTGACTAAATTTGGTTTCCCAAAGCCTGGACTGGTTTTTCCAAATGCACCTGGAGTGAAACCACAAAGGCTTAAGCTGAAAATTTACTCACAGGTCTGACTCAGAACAGTAAATGCATTTTATACCAGGCACTGAAACACCCAGGCAGCAGAGCTGCTGCAAAACCCTCCACTGATGACATTTATTTCTATTTCACATACAAAGGGGGAAAAAGCCAGGAGTGACTGGCTACTAAATTTTAAGGTTGCCATAAATGCACTGATACATAAAGAAATTAATATTACGCCTTGAACACATTTCCCCCAGTAGCTGAAGTCAGCCCCAACACAGAGATTAACTTGCAAAAGCAACTCAGACAGAAAAGCCCATTCTGCTAGATCCAAGTTTCCCACTTTAAATAACTTCCAGGAGTTTTTAACAGCTCTGAACACACAAAAAAATATTCATTTCACCAATGTAAAATACTTAAATTTTTTATAGGCTTCCCTTTTCACTACCCCAAAGAGGAATACTTCTGTTCTGTTGGGAACTGAAGAGGAAAAAAATTATATATATATACATANAGTTTCGCAGTCCCTGATTTTATTTAGAAAGCGTCAGCAAAATGAGGAAGTTCTATACCGAAACATCAAAGTTATTTCCCCCACCCCACTGATTTAAATCAATAACCAACGCTGATTCCAAGGATTAGGCAATGGAATTGCAGCTGGAATTTTCCCTCTCCTGTACTCACCTGTGCCTCAGCTGGTGATAAGGCAGAAGCAGAGCGGAGAAGGCAATTTATAGGACACTGCCTCTTTGGAAAGCCAATCAAAACCTGGCAGAGAGTAGGAGTTGTCCCACACCTTAGGGGAAAAAAAAAAAGAAAAAAAAAACCCGTTCGTGTGTGAGCAGCAGCAGCAGCCAGGGATATCACTGTTCCCTCCTGCTTGATTTTGAAATGCCTGGAAGTTTGGGATAGGCAGGGAAAGGGCTCTGAAGGTGCACATGCAGCTCCTCCGAGTCCCAGAACCAGCCAGCCTCGGGTCATGGCTGAAGGACAGAGTTTAAACTAATTAGTGGCAGGGAAAAGGATTAGTAGGAAGCAAACACGTGTTCCAATGCACAGCAATAATCTGCCTGGGATAGCAGGAAATTTCGGGGGTTTGTAAGAAGATTAAAGCATGGGGAGAGGGAAAAGAGGGAATAAAGGAAAAAAAAAAAAGAAACATTCATAAAATGCCATTTAGTGAGTGAACTGCCAGCTGCTGATCCTCTGCAAGGTTTCCAAGGTGTTACATAAGCAGCAACACCTGTTGCTCACATAAAAGTCAAAAATGTTTATGGAAACCAGCAGTTCTTGTAAATTAGTTATTAATAGAATGTCACAGTGATAAGCAAGATAAGAAAGTCATGGGCTTGGTCTGGAAAGTCCCACTGCAAGCTTCAAAGAAAATGAGAGAGAGGGAGGAGAGAGAGGTCAAACCAAACCCCAGAGCTCGCGCAGGATTTCTGGGGCTGCACAGCTGTGGGGATGCCACGGGATGCCCCTCCACAGAGCTCAACCAAAGAATCCAGAACTTTCAAAGAAAATTAAGGGACTCTGCAAGGCACAGGATCTCGCAGATTCCCAACCACATCCTCGGGAACATGGTCCACACCAATGCACTGAGCTCCAAGTTCTCAACTCCCATTTGGCTCCAAAGCCCACAGTTTCTGCTTCAGACCTGGAGATTTGCTTATGCATTGGGAAGCTCCTCTCATGTTCCCAACTGTATCGAGAGCTTGAGGAGAAAGACAGCACCTTCCTTGGGCATCCAGAAGACGAAGCACAAGCCACTCTGCCCACGGGAAAGCCTCACTCTCTTGTGCCCAAGTGGAAACTCCATCAGATCCCTGCATTTGGGAGCACTCAAGCTGCAACAGCTAAGGGATACTCTCAGCTCAACCCCAGTGACTGCTGCCTGGAGAGCTGGACAGCCCAAATCCATCACACATTCCTTGCTGGCAACTCCTCTGGTTCTGAGAGCCCCCCAAGCTGGGACGCTGCGTCCCTGCCGGTGTCCCCTGGCAGGGGGGATGTGCCAGGGTGTCCAGGCTGGAGCTGTTCTCTCTGGCAGGCAGCTGTCGGCCAAGCTCAGCTGAAATAACCTTGACACACACGCAGGGCTCCTGTCCCAGGGGTGACGCACGGCCGGAGATGACGCCGAGCCCCTCACGGAGCCCGCCAAGAGGAGACGTCAGCCCGAGCCACGAGGGACCCGCTGGAAAACTGACCTCAGCCACCAAAAATAAACAAAAAAAAAAAAAGGATTACGCAGCTGCTGAACGGCGTGACGCTCCCAGAGCAGGTAAGGAAGGCTGGTCCAGAAAGTCAAATATATGCTGGGCAGAGTGGGCAGCAGGGGACAGGGGGATTCTGCCCCGCTCAGGTGAGGCCCCACCTGCAGAGCTGCCTCCAGATCTGGGATCCAACAGCAGAAGGACATGGAGCTGCTGGAACAAGTCCAGAGGAGGCCACAGAGATGCTCCAAGGGCTGGAGCCCCTCTGCTCTGGAGCCAGGCTGGGAGAGCTGGGGGTGCTCACCTGGAGAAGGATCCAGGGAGACCTCAGAGCCCCTTCCAGGGCCTGAAGGGGCTCGAAGAGATCTGGAGAGGGACTTGGGACAAGGAATGGAGGGACAGGAGAATGGGGAATGGTTTTAAACTGAAAGAAAGTAGGTTTAGATTAAATATTAAGAAGAAATTCTTCCCTGTGAGGGAGGTGAGGACATGGCACAACTTGCCCAGAAAAGCTGTGGCTGCCCCTGGATCCCTGGAAGTGTCCAAGGCCAGGCTGGACAGGGTTTGGAGCAAACTGGGATAGTGGAAGTTGTCCCTACCCATGGCAAAGGATGGAACTGGATGATCTTTAAGGTCCCTTCCA
>VWZT01002687.1:54567-85881 GCA_013397055.1 Pachycephala philippinensis
CCTTCCACTAGCCCAGGTGGCTCCAAGCCCCGTCCAACCTGGCCTTGGACACTTCCAGGGATGGAGCAGTCACAGCTTCTCTGGGCACCCTGTGCCACGGCCTCCCCACCCTCACAGCCAACAGTTCTTTCCCAATATCCCAGATAAACCTGCCCTTTGGCAGTGGGAAGCCATTCTCCCTCTTCTGCCACTCCACGCTCTTGTCCCAAGTCCCTCTCCAGCTCTCCTGTTGGTCAGTGCTCACCGGCCGAGCTGTGGTACAACAACACAGCGCTGGTCACAGAATCTCCGAATCCCAGAATCCCAGGATGGGTCAGGTTGGAAAGGACCACTGGAGGTCATCTGGTGCCACCTCCCTGCTCCAGCAGGCTTATCCCAGAGCACAGGGCACAGAATTGTGTCCAGTTCTGGAATATCCCCAGTGAGGGAGACTCCACACCCTCTCTGGACAATCTGTTCAGGGCTCAGTCACTGCACAGGGAAGTTATTCCTCATGTCCAGGTGGAACTTGCTGGGATCAGTTCCTGCCCGTTCCTCTGGTGCCATTGCTGGGCCCCCGGAGCAGAGCCTGGGCCCTGCCCTGAGCCCTCCCTGCAGACAGGGACACACAGGGATGGGGGCCCCTCTCAGCATCTCCTCTGAGGCTGAACAGCCCCAGCTCCCTCAGCCTTTCCTCATCAGGGACATGCTCCAGGCCCTTCATCATCTTCACATCACACAGGTACAATTGTCTCTCCTAGGCTGTACCACCTGCCTCTTGACTGCCCAGACATCAGAGAGGACTGTAGTACCCAGATGATCTTTCAGCTGCTAAAAATCACCTCTGCATTTCAAACTTCCTCTGCTGCCTTCGCTTCCTTCCAGCGGCTGTTCTATGTGAACAGCTGCTAAAACTCACTCTCCCTTGCTTAGACTCTGGTTTTTAGTGTTCCCACTCTTACTGAGGTCACAGTGGCTGGGCAGGACCTGTTAGGTTTTACCCTGTTTCCTAAAAGTTCAATAGAAGGAGATATTTCCCCCTTCCCCATCAAGGCCAGTGTCTCATGTATATTCCAAGTCCTAAATGGCTTCAACCCAGCAGAATCAGCCCCCTGACTGATCTTAGGTGCAGAAACCAACATTTGTTCAGCCTCTGTGGGGACAGGGACTGTAGGAATCATTGTGTTTGCGCTCTCTGTGCAGCCAAGTCGTGGCACTGTGCCTCAAAAACAGAGATACAGCCTCCTATCAGCACCCACACTCACAGCTGCTCATCGAACCCTGGGCAGCCTTTACCCTATCACAGGACAGAGCCTGGTGGCTGATTGTGTGCAGGACATGGGCGTAGCTGTTCTGAGAAGAAAACTCATCCTATCAACACTTTTTTTTTTAAGAAGGAGGCCACGAAGTGAATAAAGTTGGTGGAGCTGCATGTCCACAGCAAGGACCCCACTGGGGTGAGGCTGACACCCAGATCCTGCTGGAATCTACAAGGGAAAACTAAAATAGCCTTAGAAAGGGAAAATTCTCTTGATGACTGGGATATGATGGCACTTTCCATTGGATACATTTCTTTTTATGTTGTTTGGGAACTTGATGATTCTCTAGGGAACAAGAGTGCTTGAATGAGCACATTCTTCTTGGATGAAAAGAAGGTGTCTGGTGGCTTATAAACCCAGGTGCAGCATTTTGGGGTGTCAGCCACAGGAATGTGTCCTGTGAGGTGACAAACTCTCTGAAGAAAATGCAGTTCTGCACCTTACCATGTCCTCCAGAGCTATTTCTGCTGTGGTTTTGGAGCTGTGCTTCTTGCTTACAAACTCTTCCTCTTCGTTTTCCTTTCTGCGGAATTATTCTTCATTTGAAGCCCCTGCAGCTCAAGCTGGTAGCCTGACAGGAAAGCTGGGGCTGCCCCATCCCTGGAAGTGTCCAAGGCCAGGCTGGACAGGGCTTGGAGCAATCCAAGGTGTCTCTGCCCATGGCAGGGGGTTGGAACTGGATGAGCTTTAATATCCCTTCCACCCCAACACTGTATGGAGGCAGCAAGGCCAGAGTCTCAAATTTCCTGGCCAAGAATCCTTCTCAAGAGGGGCCTTACTCAGCCCAAACTGCAGAAATCCGGAAACACGTCATGATTTGGTGCAGTCCAAGCACTGCCCGATTTCTTAGACATCCGGTAAAGCTGCATGGAGCAGGAAGTTCTTAAGGGAGCTCTTAATGAGCAACCAGGAGGGATTAGAGAGCCTGGAGCAGTTTGTGAGAAGTATTTGGAGTTAAATCTGATCCCACGTCACACTTTCCAAATCTCCAAGCAGCGTCCTGGTGTGATGGGGTTTTGCAGCCTTGGAAGCAGGGCTCTACATGGGAATCCCACTCCTAAATCCGGGGTAGAATCATAGAATCTTGGAATGGTTGGAGTTGGAAGGGACCTTAAAGACCATCCAGGTTCTCCTGCTGTTTCTGGCTGAGGGAGTAGGTGGCTTCTGACAGCACAAGGAGCTGCCCACAGGGGAGGCTTGTGCGTGGTTGCCCTTCTCAGGGGAGCACTGGGAGGGTGGGGATCAGTAGGATGTCCTCTGAAGGACAAAGTGACAAACAGAATTCCATGTTTGATGGACCATTGATTTGATGGACCACAGCAACTTTTCAGACAGATGTTGATCGAATTCTCCTTTCCCTGAGCTGATCCTGACCAGTCTTCTCATTCCCAGCAGCTTTGTACAAAGAGCTTCCAGATCCTTCTCTGGATTCCTTCTGCTGAGCTGTACCTCCAGCAAACAACATTATTACTTTTTTTTCCCCCCCTTATTCCAACCACATCTATCTTTCACAACCACAAACATTAACTCCCTGAGCAATCTCGAAGAACAAAGGCTTTGAGATAAGATTATCTTGCCACAGAGGTGTTTATAAGCCTTTTTTTTTCCCCATTCCCTCCTGCTTATGAATTCCACCCCTTGGCAGGCAGGTTGGGACTGTTATGTAACAGCTTAGCTACGTGTAATTAGAGGGCACAAAATTATAGATGGAGCAGGGATATTATCCAGTGTGGATGGCACAAGCTTACCTGAGTTTCTGAAGCACATGGGTGAGTTTGTGGAGGAGAAAAACATTAATGATGAGGGACTGTAAATATCCTAAATGTGCAGCGACAGTGTCTGGCTCAGAAAGTCCTTCAGCTGTAGGTCCCAGAGCCCGTGTGGGGGAAAAGCTGCTGCTGGAAACAAAGGAGCAGGATTAGGAGGATCTTGGCTTGATTTGCTAGGCTTGCTTGTATGTTCTGAGCTGGGTTCCCTGAGTGATGAGCAATTCCTGCCTCAGCACAGCGAGGAGCAGAGGAGGAGCTCACAGAGAGCAGCAAACGAACCTCTCCCTATAAAAATGCTGTTTTTCAAGGCCATTTATTATAAGCCGAGCATTGAGCCATGAGGGAGCCAAGTGAAAAGATTATATTTGTGAAGCACGGGTCATTTCTGTTTGCTGGACCCACTTGATTGTTATTCACACAATGGAGTCATTTTTATGTAGTGTTGAGCTTATCAGCCTCTATTTTAAAAATTACTTGTGCTTGAGTTATGTTTACCCTCCCTCTGAGCAGTACTTTGTATTTGAAAGTGCTGCTGAAGGTAAACCCACCTCCTCCTTTGCCATGGAGTTCGCATTTAAACACACTTTTTGAAACGCTGCCTATCTTCTCTGAAGTCTGTTGAATTTCACGGTGTTCTGCAGATAATGGTCTTTCCATCTCACTTAATTTCTGCCCATAAACAGGTTCTAAACTGTTCACAGTGGGAAAGAGGGGAGATAAAACCCCTTCCAGCTTTCGTTTTTTCATCTTCCTCCACGTAGAAAGGCAAACATCCAATATTTTATTTATTCCTGAGGGGACCTTTTCCCTGTCTGTCCCTGTCTGCTTCCAGGCCACACAGGAAAGGTGGCAGCAGATACTCCCTGGATCAGATCTCTCACTTGGGTGAAGCCTGGAGAGCTCCACTGAGCTACACTCACCTGAGAAGGGCAGGGATCCACCACAGTTCTCAGATCATGGAATGGTTTGGGTGGGAAGGGACCTTAAAGCTCATCTTGTTCCACCCCTTCCATGGGCTGGGACACCTTCCACTATCCCAGGTTGCTCCAAGCCCTGCCCAGCCTGGCCTTGGACACTCCCAGGGATCCAGGGGCAGCCACAGCTTCTCTGGAAAGCCAGAGCCTCCCCACACTCACAGGGAACAATTCCTTGCATATATCTCACCTAAATTTCTCCTCTTGCAGTTTGACCCCATTACTCCTTGTTTTGTCGCCACAGTTCCCGAAGGAGAACCCCCTCTCCAGCTTCCCCACTGCAAGGGGGGCCTACAAATCCAGTTTGTATTCCTATGGTTTTTCTACAAGCTTTTGCCACTTCCCAGAGACAGGTCAGTGAGGAAGTGGAATTCTGCCTGGATTTTACGTGGCTCTCTGTCCCTCAGCCCTGAGCAAAGTGTGGGTTTCTGATAGAAGCTCCCGCTGTGTCCACATGTGCCACGGCAGCCACAAAGAGTCACCGAGCAGGGACACTGAGCTGGGCCTCGGTGACAGCTCAGCCACATGGGATGTGAAAAGACAAAACATCTTCTCCCTGTGGTGCTGAACTGGTTTGACCCTGACACTTGTCATGCCCAGCAGATGTGACACGGGCTGTGCCCGGGCACAGGGAGGTGTCACATCGTGTTGGCAGCACAGGACAGCCTCACACTGATCACAGTCAGGTCTCATCTTCCCTCTGTGAGTGAAAGCGTCGCTTTTGCACCCAAACGTGTGTGTCACACTGCACTGCTGCCTCCTTGGAGAGGGAAAAAAGAGAGGATTTTATTTAGAAGTTGTTCTTTTTAATTAAAAGAACGAGCTTGATGTTCTTTGGGTCAATTAGATTTGTCTTGTCTTTTTTTTTTTTTTTAATGAGTGTTGAGAGCCCTGTGTGAGCCACAGATGCCTTGTTTTTAAACACATTCTCCTGGCATCATTCCCCTCCCTGTGAGCTCCTGCAAAGGGAAAACACAGGTGTTTCCCCTCCAGGTAGGCTGGGAAGGAGGGAAATCTTTGCTGGTGGCATCTTCCACCTGGCTGCTCCACTCTGGGTGTGAGATCCTGGCCTGAAAGGAGCCTCTCAGCAGGGTTAGCTCCAGCCCTGGGTGCTCACAGCTTGGGGACAGCAGTGGCTGCAGCCACATTTCCCTGTGCAGAGGGACTTTATGGCATCTTGCACCACAATGGATCAGGATCAAACCCTCAGTGCCCCCCAGATGCTTCTGTGCTGCTGCTTTCTTAAAATTAACATTTTTTTTGTGACCACGGGACAGCAATCCTGCAAGGATCTCCCCTCAGGAGACACCCCAATACTGCTCATGCACTGATGGCAGATAAAGGATCTGATTTCCTTTATATCCACGATTTTTATTTCCACCCTCATGGTGGTTTTACAGTCACAGAATCATTGAGGTTGGAAAAGACCTTCAAGATCACGGAGTCCAACCTGTGACCAATCCCCCACATTGTCAACGGGACCAGGGCACATCCAGGTGTTAAAGAGAAATGGAACACCATTAAGGACATGCCACAGCAACAAGAATTATCCAAAAAAAAAGGGAAAAGGGGAAGAAAAGAGACCTGTGAAGAGCAGAAGTGGCTGGGGGGGGACAAGGGGCCAACCTTACAGCACGAAGCACCATCATCACAACAAGGAAAACCTCCAAACAAATCGATCTTGAAGGCGTGTGCTCCAATAGTAGCAAGATTAGCCCTTAGGACAAACCTTTAGCTGTAAGGAAGTCCTGGAAAAAATCCCTTGGGGAGGGAGAAGTTTGTGTTGCTGAGAGATTTAAGAGCAGGTTGGGTGAGAACCATCAGCAGAGATGTGAGTTCAGTGGATCCTGTCTCAGGGCAGAGAGGGAGGCTCACAAACCTCCTCTCTTCAGATTCAGCACCTGACCTCTCCACTTTGCTTGCTGCCTCTCCAATACAGACATAAAATAACAAGTTGTTTACCCTGGGAATGTACAAAAAGGTCACTGATACAAGTTCTGAGGGTTACACAATCCTCAAGGAGCCCCAGCCTGCAGTGCAACCAGACAGGAGGAACTCCTAGACTGCAGACAGATACATTGTTATTTTGGGGAAGGAAAAAGCTTCCTTTGTTCCCTGAAAATTTTCCTCTATTACCCACTCATCCACTGCCGTGCAGCCTCACATCTCAGCAAACAGAATGGATGAAGGATGCATCACAAATCTAACAGCTGAGATCAGTGAGGGAAAGGAGGAATTTTTGAGGAAAAATGAGGCCCTGGGTCTTACCCTTCATGAACATCTGCCTGCAGAGAGGCCCTGATGCTGCTAAAGAAAGCACAGCAGTTGTCACTTGCCCTTAAGCAGGGATTTCACACCTCGGAGTGGATGCAGGAGCTCACAAGGGGCTGTGCTGTAATTTAAAATGACTTTCACTTCTCTTTTGCTGACAAGCCCGGGTTGGACAGGCTCTGAGCAACCAGGAAGGTGTCCCTGCCCATGGGCTGGAACTGGATGAGCTTTAAGGTCCTTCCAACCCAAACTGGTCTGTGATGATTTCCCAGTTTTCCAGCAGAGCTCCTATAGCACATTGGGAAAACCACATGGAAGTCTCTGAGCTGAAACAACCCAAGGAATCTTTCTGCCCTTCCCAGCTTGGTCACAAAAGGCCAAAAACCTTCATCCTGTAACAGAAACAAAGGCAGAATGGAAATGTCACAAACCCTCAGCAGCTGCTTTTGCAGAACTGGATTCATTAGGGGCATCTGGAGTGTAAACACATTCATTTTTCCTCCTTCTTTACTGGCCCTGACAGCACGAGTTTCCACACGGGGACTCATTTCAAGCAGGCTGTGGGAAGAAGATGCATAATTAGTGCAGCTAATGACAAGGATGGGTTACCAGGCTGAGCAGGAGCAGCACATCAAACACTCTCAGGCAGGCAGAAGAGCATTTGCTCACTGCAAGCCTCCACTGCCCAGTAAATCATGGCCTGCTTTCCCAAAGGTCTGTGTCCTTCTGAACAGCACAAACCCGTGTGGAAACCAGCTCATTCAGGGCTCTGAGGTGAGCAGGTGTTGCAAAATGAGGGGTAAGGAATGTACTCTGTGAAAACCAAACCGTTTAAAAATCCAGACGAAGCCTCACACCAAGTTTATCACACACCACAGACAACAATGGAAGATCACCGCCCTCCTTTGGAATTGGACTTCAGTGATCCTTGTGAGATATTCTGTGATTCACCTCCATCTGCCCAAGAGGTGGAAACCTATAGAACATCAGGAACCAGCCTTGAAACACTGAATATTCAGAAATTAGTTCACTGGGAAATGGAGGGGCCATTCATTGGTCATTGTCTGCCAGGAGCAAGACGGAGAAGGAAAAGCCTGTGATCAGTGAAAAACCCCTTTCCCAATTCTCTTTACTGAGCACATTTGTTAATGAGACTCTGGAGAATAAATAGTTTATGAAGAGGACTCAGGTTTCATCTGATAACGTCACACAGAGCTTCCCTGTCAGGGGCTCAATCCCTGTGAAATGTGGGACTTGGCAGATATGGGAATAGAGACACAACTGCTCAGTGGGGAATCACAGAATGGTTTGGGTTTGAAGAGACCTTAAAACCCATCCAGTTCCACACCCTGCCATGGGCAGGGACACCTTCCACTATCCCAGGTTGCTCCAAGTCCTGTCCAACCTGGCCTTGGACACTTCCAGGAATCCAGGGGCAGCCACAGCTTCTCTGGGCAACCTGTGCCAGGGCATCACCACCCTCACAGCCAAGAGTTTCGCCCCCAATATCTCATCTAAATCTCCCTTCTTTCATTTTAAGGCCATTCCCTGTGTCCTATCTCTCCATGCCCTTGTGAAAGTCCCTCTCCACCCTTTTTGGAGCCCCCTTCAGGTACTGGAAGTCTGTAATTCCTAATGGTCCAGGGAACCACTGGATTTCATTGGGCTTGAAGAGGGTAATGACCCAACCTGAGAAAAGCCTGCTGAAAACATATCCTTGCATTCCATGAACTCTGCGAGGTCTCACAGACCTAAACCTCTCATCCCCCAAGTGCTTTGTTCAATTAACCTCAAAACTCACACTAAAATAAAGCTGACTTTTGGCAGAAGACCTCGGGGGGAAACTTCGGGGCAGAGAAGTTGAGATGCATTTAAAATGAAATCTAAACTGGCCACCTCTGCAAAACAGAGCTGCTACCACAGCTGTAAAGTCATTTATCAACTGCTGGGAGCTTCCAGGAACAGGCAGCACCTTTCCCACAGCCTCCCCAGCCTCTCCCAGCTGTGCAGGAGCAAAGCAGCCACAGCAGGACTGAAAAATCAGCTTAAGAATTCCTTGCCTTTGCTGGAGGGGAATAAAGCATCGTTTTACAAGCCAGGGAGAGGCAAAGGCTTCTAAGGATTCCATTTTCCATCCAGTGTTATGAGATAATCGCTGTAATTTAGCATGATGAGGCTACAGACTTTGCTTTTAATACTCCTCTGCTTGAAATAAAGGCAGGTTATTTATTCCTCCTCACGCGACATTTCTCAGGCAGTGGGTGCTGGGGTCAGCTTTTCTGGATCTTTCTTCTTTTCATAGGATCACTAAGGTTGGAAAAGACCTTTGAGACCATTGAGTCCAACCTGTGCCCGATCCCCACCTTGTCACCCAGCCCAGAGCTCTGAGTGCCACATCCAGTCATTCCTTGGACACCTCCAGGGATGGGCACTCCAAACCTCCCTGGGCAGCCCCTTCCAATGCCTGCCCACCCTTTCCATGGAAAAATTCTTCCTGAATTTACAGGGAAGTGCCCTGTAGGACAGCTGAGAGAGCTGGAATTATATCTTATTAAATTTTGCTGTCATATTCCTGCGGACCAAACTGTAATTGACATTTTTCATCCCCCAGCCCACTGGCAATATGAGGGCTGTTGGAATGGGGATGGGAACTTCCTCCTGCCTTCAGCTCCTGGTTTATCCACAGCTTTTTGTTGGAGCAGGATATAAACATACATCAACATCTGCTTCAGCTGAAAACCAGACCTTGCCAACTCACGCGGGCTGGGAATTTTCCCTCTGCAAAAAGAGCAATCTCAGCAAAGAAAAAATTGTCCTTGGGGACAAAAAGAAGGGTTTACCTCAATAATTCTGTCTTAAATCCAAATCAGAAATGGCTGTAGTCTGGGAAATCCCTGGAATCCCGGAATGGTTTGGGTTGGAAAGGACCTTGGAGCTCATCTCGTTCCACCCCCGTGGGCAGGGACACCTCCCACCGGGCCAGGTTGCGCTGATCCCATTCCCTACATTTTCCTCATTTAGTATCCATGGATTATGGCTGCTGGAGATGAAGCATGGAGGTGCTGGTGCCTTTGCTCTGAGCACCCTGATCCTCCTTACACACCTACATGGAGCCAGCTCAGCTCAGTGTCCCCTGGAAGCTCTTGGGAAGGAGCCCAGAGCATGAAAATGTGACACGTAAAGTATCCCAGGCCCCTCGGAGCACACAGCTCAGTGAGCTGGAACCTTTAGCTCAGCAACCCAAAAAGGAATCCTGAAATATTAAAATGCTTTTGTTAAAGGCACAGGAAACACTCCGAGGGGCTTAGCTAAATCAAGGAGAAAAAAATGTCATAGAAAAAAAAAAAAGGATATATTTAGGTCATCATTTTCATTCAGGACAAAGATGAACATTAAAGCAATTTCCTGAGAGGGGAAAACCTTTCCCAGAGCTCTGCTAAGCAAATCCAGCTCTGCAGTGCACACACAGAGATCTCCCCGGCCTCGGAGATCAGAGGCAGAGCCAACCACATCTGACAGCGATTAATCACATCCCTGCCGCCCGGCTGGGCAGGACGCGGCCACAGCCCCGGGGCAGGAGGAGACCCTCCAAAAACCCCCGTGCCCTGAGATGCACCTCGACAAAGGGGAAGCACACTCGGCTTTCACCGTTTCAAATGCAGGAATGGTTTTGCTGTCAAGCTCGCCCAAAAAAAATCCCTGGCATTTGTTGTGGAGCTGAGATTCGAGGCAGTTCAGGGTTGGGGCAGAGACTGATGGTTTTATTTTTTTTTAGTTTTGTTTTTCTCCCTCCTAAAAAGTGCTGAATGAAATTGTTCAGAGAGCAAACAAAGCAGGAGTGGTCATTATTCCCAAGGATTCCAGACACTAACAAATGGCCAGTTATTAAAAGCTCAGCTCACAGAGTGTGGAAATCTTGGAAAATCATGGTATTGCGGGAGCTGCAGAGGGGAAAATCCTTTGCTGGCTGGGGAAGCTGAGAGCTCGCAGCTCCCGGCTCTCGAGTGCCTAATTGAGTTTGAAAGGCCTGTTAAGTACCATTGACCAGAGCAGATGTCTCTCTTGGAAAGAGGGAAAGCTCCAGGAGGAAAAGAAACACAAAGAACCCTCTTGTTCCACTGCAGAGCTGGGAAAAAACTGCATTTAGAGTCCCTGGGGAGGCAAAGCTGTGGGAGCGTCAGCAGAATTGATCCATCTGCTACAGACTGAGCAGGAGCTTCCAAAAAAGGGTCAAATTAAAGGGTCGCTGAATCCCTGTGGTGTCTCAAAGCCACCAGCAGCCAGGTTGGATTGCACGGAATCATGGAATGGTTTGGGTTGGACAGAACCTTAAGGATCATCCAGTACCATGGGCAGGGACACCTTCCACTGTCCCAGGTTGCTCCAAGCCCCATCCAACCTGGCCTTGGACACTTCCAGGGATCCAGGGGCAGCCACAGCTTCTCTGGGCCTCACCACCCTCATAGGGAAGGATTTCTTACAGTGAAAGGATTTCCATGGTCCTTTCCAACCTTATCCATCCTTAGACCTCCCTCATATCATGATCTCAGCAATCCCTGCTCCAGGCTGAGGAGTTGCACCAAATGGAAGGAAAGGAAGAGCCTCCAGCATGGCTCCATGGCTGCTCTCACAAGGGCACTGTGGATCCTCCAGCCTTGCAGGGAGGGCAAGCAGAGCTCACCTGGAATTCTGCAGAGGGAAAGAGAAAAGTTCCTGTTGTTCCCAGAGCCCTGGCAGAGATGTGCAGTTGGGCAAAAGGGATTTTTCTGCTCAGGAAGGGCAGTGCATGGAGCACTGGTGGATTCACTGTGTCCGATCAGTTGACTCAATGTAAATCAGAATAATTTAGGCTGGAAAAGACATCCAGAATCATTGAGTCCAACCTGTGACAGATCCCCACCTTGTCACCAGCCCAGAGCTCTGAGTGCCACATCCAGGCCTTCCTTGGACACCTCCAGGGATGGGGACTCCAAACCTCCCTGGGCAATGCCTGACCACCCTTTCCATGAGAAAATTCCTCCTGATGTCCAACCTGAACCTCCCCTGGCACAGCTTGAGGCTGTTCCCTCTCCTCCTGTCCCTGTTCCCTGGGAGCAGAGCCCAGCCTCCCCCCGGCTGCCCCCTCCTGTCAGGGAGTTGTGCAGAGCCACAAGGTCCCTCCTGAGCCTCCTTTTCTCCAGGCTGAGCCCCTTTCCCAGCTCCCTCAGCCTCTCCTGGAGCTCCAGCCCCTTCCCCAGCTCTGTTCCCTTCCCTGGACACAAAGTGAAGCTCTCTCCCAGACCTGGACCACTCCAGGATGGCAGATTCCCCACACTGGCAGGGAAGCAGGAGTGATTCCATAAACCAGTTCCCTCTCCCAGCACGAAGCCAAGCACCTGGAGCACTAAACTGGCACAAAATCAGCAAAATGGAGCGTCCAGCAAAGCTGGCCCTGAACTGCCTGATCCTCCAGGCTCAGCTGCAATCCAAGGCCTCCCAGATAGAGCCCAGCTGGAAAACCCTCCTCCCTGAGCCGAGGGGGCTGCCAGCTTGTGAGAAACAGCACAGAGCCCTGCGAGATAAGAAAGGTAAAATCAAGGACAGAGAGGCTGGATTGTCGGGGTGTGATGGGCAGCAGCTCAAGGGGACAAGAGGAAAAACATCAACGTGGGAAGGCGGAAAATCCTAAAGGGGGGAAAACTCCACCCCAGTGGGATGATGGCATCTGAGCAGTGAGGAGGTGCCATTCCAACAACAGCTGAGGCCGAAACTCCTCCCCCGATGAACACCCTCGTGGGCAGCAGAGACACCTTGGGTGTCCTTCTCTGTGGGCAGCACAGACCTGTAGCTCTCTAGGTCAGGTTGGACAGGGCTTGGAGCAACCTGGGAGAGTGGAAGGTGTCCCTGCCCATGGCAGGGGGTGGAATCAGATGATCTTTATTGTCCCTTCCCACCCAAGCCATTCTGTGATTCTGTGACAGTCCCCACCTGTGTGTGTCCTCTAATTATTTAAGTTGGAAAAGCTCTCTAAGATCACTAAATCCAACCAGAACTAAACCACATCCCCAAGTGCCACATCCACACACCTTTGGAATACTTCTAAGGATAATAATTCCACCGCTTCCTTGGGCAGCCTGTTCCAATCCTGCTCACAGAATCTCCATGCACGTCTACAGATGCCCCCAAAAGTGCTCCAGGGAGAGAGGGAGGGTCACAGGCTACTGAGGAGTTTGCATGTTCTGTATTTTTCATGTTATCTGGATTTTAAGGCTTTGTGGGTTGTTGTCTGATTTGGGGCATTTTTTAAACATAAATCCATGTCCAAGGGACTGCAAACATGAAAAGCCAGCCTGAGGTTCAGAAACAGGCTGATGGGGGAATACTGGAAATACAAATCAAGGGGAAGAGAGCAGGAGGCATTCCAACATCCTTCCTCTCCCAGGCAGCACGGTGCCATCGCTCCAGGGGCTCCACGAGCATTCTTGTCACTCTCCCCCCTCTCCACCTCTGCCCTCCTCCTCTCCCTTCCCATGGATCCACATCCAGACGTGCTGCTCCTTCAAAGCTTTCTGCAGCAGCCTCTCCCAGAGCCTCGGGCTCCATCTCCCTCCCAGCCCCTCCCACACACCGGGGTTTTGTGGTCTCCTGCTCTGCCCTCTGCCCTGCTGAACCTGCAAACCCTCACCACCCGCGGTGCTTGGAGAGCTCAGGGCAAGGAGCCCTCCCCAGCCTTTCAGGACACCTGGAGACACATCGGGGATGTGCTGTCCCTCGGTTCCCTGCTCTTCAGGGGACCAGGCTCTGCCCACGGTGTGGGATTGGTGCAGGGCATTGCCTTTGGTCCCTCTGACAATCCCAGAGCTGTCAGTGCGGGGTTCTGTAAGGTGGCAGTGCCAAGGACCAAGGTGTGCCTGCTCTCCTGTGCCCCTCTGAGCTCACAGCCTCTCTGGGCACCCTGTGCCAGGGCCTCCCCACCCCCACACAAACAATTCCTTCCCAATATCCCATCTATCCCTGCCCTCTGGCAGTGGGAAGCCATTCCCTCTGTCCTGTGCCTCCATCCCTTGTCCCAAGTCCCTCTCCAGCTCTCCTGGAGCCCCTTTAGGCCCTGGAAGGGGCTCTGAGCTCTCCCTGGAGCCTTCTCTTCTCCAGGTGAACACCCCCAGCTCTCCCAGCCTGGCTCCAGAGCAGAGGGGCTCCAGCCCTTGGAGCAGCTCCATGGCTTCCTCTGGACTCATTCCAGCAGCTCCATGAGGGTTTTCACCTTACAAATCCTCCCTGTGACCTCATTCACCCAAAGCATCGGTGCCACGTTTAACACCCCAGCTGCTGACTCAGCCTCCAGAGGCTCTGCCCTCCTGCCTGCGTCACTTTTCCATGCATTTCTCCAATCCCTGGTGCCACGTGGAATCACAAACAGCTGGACCAGCACGAGTGAGGAGGGAAAAGAGGTGGAGAAGAACAGAACAGGATTTTAATTCGGGATTGCCACAGCCTTCCCCATTGTGAAATGACAGCGTTGCCAACTGCTGGCAGCACAGCCAGGACACTCCACGTGCCTGATGTTGCACAAGTGTCTCTTAAGGATCTCTGGAAGAAAATCTTTTTCCCAGTAAGGCAGTTTTTTGGGTTTTTTTAAATTCCCTAACTGAGGGAAATGTAGAAACCAGAGCCCTGTATTTACCCCACTGTCGTTCAAATTCCTGCTTTGTCCCCAGAACAACTGAGGGATGTGTCTGCCCCATCCCTGGAAGTGTTCCAAGACGAAGCTGGATCCCGAAAAATAGATGTGATGAGATGGAGCACAGTACAGACTTGAAGGCAAGTAGTTCTCTCCTCAAAAAAACCCCAAACTCTGAAACAACCTTTATTCCTGCCACAAGGTTTTATTTCATACCAACAAGGACTTACAAGCCAAACCCAGAAAATTCCCTGTGGAAATGCTCCACTTACCTTGCTGGGGCATCCCAAGGAATGTTTTCCATGTCAGGAAAGAGCAGCAGGAAGCAGATTTCCTTTATCTCTTGTACCTTTGAATGAGTCACTTGCCAAAAGAGCCTTTTCCCTTCACACAGTGACCACACCTTTCAGCCCTGAAATCCTCCCCTCTGTGGGACCAGCACCAGCTGGGATGTGCAAACTGGTCACATAAATGGTTTTTATGTCACGTAAATGGTTACAACTAACTGCAAAACCTCTAAGAAACCTGATTTCAGCAACTACGCTGTTTTTAGCGGTGTAACTACATCTGTGCAGTGCCCGGGGTGCCTGCCAGGATTTTAAGATCCTGAGGGAGGAGATTTGGAGCTTTAAGAGCAAACCCTCCATGAGCTGACCTCAGATAAAACACCCAAAGCCATCAGCAGCACCCTCCCAAGAGAGCATCAGAGGATCATCAGCTCAGCTCTGAGAGACAAATGCCAGGGGCTTGTGGTGACATTTCCACAGCAGGGGAGGCTGTGAGCAGCCCAGCACAGCCCAGCGCCCCCAGTCATATCCAGTGCAATGGGAATTCCTCCTCATTGTTCCCTCTCCCACTGCTCGGGGGAAAAACGGGCAGTATGGAAGAGTCTTGGAAGTGTTTTTGCTCCTACAAGCAAGAACACTTGGGATTTCCAAGAGAAAAATCCAACAGGCTCAAGAAAAGGTTAAAGAAAGATTTCAACACTTGTACAGATGGATTCCCCATCCCTGGAAGTGTCCAAGGCCAGGTCGGATGGGCTTGGAGCACCCTGGGATAGTGGGAGGTGTCCAAACTGGATGAGCTTTAAGGTCCCTTCCAACCCAAACCATTCTATGATTTTTTAGTTATTTTCTCCCTCCCCCCAAAACATCAAGCTTAACCCAAATCAGACTGCCTGATCACTGCTGAAAATATTTTAAAACAGCCCTACTCTGTTTCAGCTGGGAAAAAATGCACAAACAGTGGCTGAATATCAATCTTTTCCCACCAAAACCTCCAGCACCCATCCCTGTGTTATCTCCTGAGCTGCAGGGCAGCACAAACACCTCCAGTCTCTGTCTGCTCAAACCCCAAAAGCCACAAAAACTCATCACCTTCCCCAGGAGCTGCAGAGAGCACAGTGATGCCACAGGGAAACTGAGGGCCCAGGAGTTCCCAGCCTCCTGACTCAGCAGCCAGGAGAGATCCAGGAGTTCCCACAGTTTCCAGGAGCTGTTTGTGGTTTTGTGTTCCTTCCCCTGGCACCAATGTCCCTCCCCTGCCTTAAACCAGCAGTAACTGTGAGCCCAGCCACTGGTGGACTTCAGAGTCACAGAATTGGGTTGGAAGGGACCTTAAAAACCATCCAGTGCCACCTCCTGCCATGGGCAGGGACCTTCCACTGTCCCAGGTTGCTCCAAGCCCTGTCCAACCTGGCCTTGGACTTTCCAGGGATGGGGCAGCCACAGCTTCTCTGGCAATTCTATTCCAGAGCCTCACCACCCTCACAGGGAATTTATTCTTAATATCTCATCTAAATGTCTCCTGGTTTTGTTTAAAACCACTCACTCCCCCTTGTTCTATCACCATCCACCTTCTTTGCTTCACTCCAAACCCCTTCTGTGTGAACACCTCTGCCCTTCTTCCTTTGGAGAGATCAATACCAGGATAAAAAGATCAATACCAGGATTAAAAATATCAATACCAGGATAAAACCTTGGATAATCAAACTGTTCATCCATCACGTGCAGAGCTGCTGTCCAAGGACCAAAACCATGGGAGCAGAGCTCTGCAAGCCCCTCACAGCCTCAGGGCCTCACCCTTCTCCTTCCACCCCTCTTCTACCACCACAGGGCCTGTTCAGCTGTAAAATAAAACACAATTGAGCTGAAAAGAGATAAAATTTCGAGCAAAAGCTTCATCCAAGTCACAGCCACCCACATCCCTCCTGTGGGAAGCGAAGGACACTCTAATAAAGAAGATTCAGCGATGTAATTAAAGAACTTTTTAGTCTTCAAGGTTTTAATTTAAACAGACACATCTACTATTGTCTCAACATATCTACAGCAGAGTTTACAGCCACTTTGTATCTGTTTTGCTCCCCCCAAATGGCTGAACCTTGAGCCATCATCTTCTTTTTCCTCGGATCTGTTACTTTCTTTTGTTGCAATAAATTCCACGCCGCAGCAGCTGGGATTCTGTACACAGACAGCAAATACCGAACACCAGCACACAACTCCCAGCCCTGGCATTTCAAATTGTACAGCAAAAAAACCGAGACTGATGCAGCAGCCAAGTCCAAAGAGCAGTTCCAGATGTTGGGGCAGCGGCTCGTCACCGGAGCTGGCAGCAGTGAGCACACACAGCACACGTCACAGTGCTGCTGTGACAAACACGGGCAGGGCTGGCAGAAACCTCACCCCTCACACGACGAGAGCGCTGCCCAAGGCTTGAGCAAAGCACACATGAGACACCAAAAACGCTGTACAGTGCAATTTTAAATTAGATCCTATGCAACAGGGACAATAGTGCACGTCAAAACCAGCGCCACATTCAAGAGTTAATCAATACAATCAAAATATTGAAGGTACATGTTTTGTATTTCCCTTATGAAAACTGTGCAAGTCACTTCCTTTTCCCTTCTTTTTTTCTTTTTTTTTGGTAAATGGCAGAGTGTCCTCGTGGATTGCCCCCAAAATTTGGAGGTGGGGCTTTCAGTGTCCAGCTTGTTACACAAAGAGTGTGTGCAAAAGAGCAGGAGCGGGGTGGCAGCGAGGGCGTAAGGCAGTGGCACAGGGAGGAGCCAGAGCTGGGCACTGCCACGGCTCAGGAAGACACAGGGAATCTGCAAACGGGGTGGCACGGGGCAGGGATCCCCCTGAGAGAGGGGCAAACCCATCAGTGATATTAAATAGGGGATTAAAGAGGGTGGGCAAGCAGCAAAGCAAAGAACGGGAGCGTTCTGCTGTGAGGCTGGAGCCTGGGAATGGGAAAGTGCAGTGGGAATGTGGGAGCAGCCTGGCAGCAGAGCTCTGGGAAGTGTCCTCTCCCAGGAGAACCCACACCACCACACATCTCCACTCCCTCCCTGCAGCCCTCCCAGGCCTGGGCCACACAACCTGTGCAGGCCAAGGTGCTGCCCGGCCCCGGAATTGTGGAATAAACTGCCCCAGGAAGGCTGGGATCCACATTCCAAGGCACACACAGCACTTGGGTGTGGATTCAGCACAAGGGGAGGCTGAAATTGATGCCAGCTCGGAGGGAATGTGCTGCCTTTTGTTGGCTGTCACAGCTGCTTTCCCAATTTCCTCGGAAGCCTGCAGTTTGCAGGAGAGGCTGGAGCAGCCAGGCAATTAGATCCAAAAAAACCCTCTCTGCTTCTCTATTATTTAGCTCAATCTATAATTACTGTGTTAGGGAATTGCATAACCTTTAGGAGTGTTTTATGTGCAGGCTGTTACAGGGAAAACAGTGCCTTCTGAATCCTGCCCATCTGGCTGGGGATCATGGATTTCAGATGGAGAAATTCCGAATGGGGTAGGGAAACACCACCCAGGCAGGTGCAGGTCCCAAAGACATAATTTCAGTGGGTGAACAATCATTTTAAGGGCTTATGTGAGCAACATACCCAGAGGAATCTCCAGATTTGGAGGGAACAGCCCAGTTGTGCCTCCCCTGTCACTCAGAACAGATCCCCAGCCACCCTGAGCAGCATTCCCTGTGTCAGACTGGATTTAGGGAACAAGGCTCCAAACCTAAAAAGAAATTGGCATTACAAGCAGGGGGGATCACTCTTCTGCCTTAAGTGAGCAATGGTTTAAAAGGGATCTTGTTATTTTTTAAGACAGAGGACTTCAGGGCTAAGTTTGGCTTAGGAAAGAAGGAAATAATTAAGGAAATAAGGACAGAAAAAAAGGCATTCAGGTAGCACTTGACCACTATCACATAATTTTATATCATTTCCTTGGTTATAGAATTTTTCTTAGGCTATATTTAGTGGCTACATGATTTTTGCAGGTTCCTCCCCAGCTACTTCTACAACTACAGATCCTGCATTTTCACACAAATCTATGTGAAGTGGCTTTTAAATAAAGGCAGCTCTATCCCATAAACTCGGAAGCCGAACACTTCCCAGAGGGATCACACCACTGACCTACTGCAGCTCCATTCATTCCAGCAGAACCAGGCTAACAGGAAGCTCTTTTCTGGATAATCCCAGACACATGTGCTGCTGGTAATTCAATTTTTCCCAATCCTGTACAGCTAGCCATGGAATCAAGCTGAAAAAATGCCTCAGTGAGTATTTCAGACCTACTTCTACCTGTCTTTTTAAAGGAGAAAAAAAAACCACCAGAGAGAACTCTGATTTTATAAAAAGCAGATTGAAGCCACAGGAACAGAAAGAGCAGCTACAAAATACAAAGTTAAATGGGAAAAAGCTCATCCCTAAAGTCTTTAAGCAGTTTTAGCAGCTACAAATCATCTAAACTCTCAATATTTTTTGTAGTGTGATGGCCCCTTCATGTGCAGCAGATCTGTGAGGTCACCTGAACTTCCAGCTGCTGCTTTTGAGGTTTCACAAGTGGGCATAAGAGCACAAGAGGGAAAAGCACATGAGGTGCAACCAAAGTGTTTTGTTGAGCTGTAAATGCAGTGCTGCTCTTGCACCCTGGCAATGCTGTGAACCTGGCCAGGTGTCCAAACCCAGCCAGGGAGGTTGGAATTCCCAAGAAGGCAGCTTGGCTCTGGTTTAAAGGACAGCTCTGAGCCCTGTTCTGCAAGTGAACACCCCCACCAACTACTGAACCTTTTTGTTTTCCAGGCAGAATAAAAAAAAGTTTGTTATTCCTTAGGAGATCCTTGCCCACAAGGGACAATTCCACCTGAAGGTCATGGCTTAAACATTAGCAGCAGAATCCCTACTTCAATTCTGTATTGCACTGAAATGTCTTGCTCTGGTTTGGTATTTAACTTCCTGCTCCCAAGCCAATGCTGAACACAAAAACCCAAGTGTGAGATGTGAAGGCTACTGAGAGTATTGTGTAGACTGGCAGAACCTGTAATTTGATTTTAACCATTTCTAGTTTTCCTAGGAAATTAAAGAACTAAGTTGCCTTACCTACTCTTGGAGAGAAAAGGTGCTTCCAGACAAAATGCCTTTAACCTA
Organism: Pachycephala philippinensis; assembly: GCA_013397055.1. Lineage (NCBI taxonomy): Eukaryota > Metazoa > Chordata > Aves > Passeriformes > Pachycephala > Pachycephala philippinensis. The sequence continues at coordinate 73,968 of VWZT01002687.1, forward strand.
TCTATATAGAACTCTGTCTTTGAATCTTGTGAGTGTCCAACAAAACCAGAAAAAGTCCAAAATAAAGTGGAGACATCCTGTCTCTTGGCCCATCCTGGTCATCCACACAGTTGGAGGTAAAGAGTTCCAGCTCCTACTGACACTGTACCCAGTTGTGAGACAGAAAAGCTGCCAAGAGGGGACGTTGTGCCCAGCTGTGTCTTCTGTAAACAAAACAAAAACCCCTCCCCAAAAAGCAGGGAGGTTCATGGAGTGAAGGGCTCAGCAGTGGGAGGGTCAGCTGTACCCAAGGGCTCAGCAGAACATGCACTTTCCATGTTTCTTCCTCGACGTAAAAAGGGCTGGAAAGCAAAGGCCTGAGGCAAAGCCCAGCTCAGGGCTCCTGCTGCGCCTCATCCGTCTCCATCTCCGCCAGCTGCCGCCTCAGCGCGTTCACCTTGGCCTGCAGCTCCTTGTTGTACTTGATGATGTTGATCCTTTCTTCTTCGGCTTCCTCCAGGAATTTGGAAGGCCTGTTCCACCGCAGGAAGACACCTGGAAGCCCAGAGACATCCAGGTCACAAGGGTTTCTTGAAACAAGGAGGAATTCATGCAGGTTGGTCACATTCCGGCAGCTCTCAAGTAAGAGAGAACTTAGAGTGTGCACACACTTCATATTTGCTTCCCTCTCCCCTAAATAGCTTCCCCCTTCTCTCCAAGTTCACCAACCCATTAAACAAGGTTAATAAAGGAAAAATGAGGGTTTTCACTCTTTTTTTCCTCCTATACTTATCAGACCACTCCATTTTCAGTCTCCACCCTGCCACGGCAGCCTGCTTGTGTCACTGCCATGAACTCCTCAGCACCCACGGGATGGGGGAAGTTCCTGCAGCAGGGAAGCCACTGCACATGGATTCTCCAGAATGGGCAGTAATGAAGTCTGACAAAAAATCACAGAGTAGATATTGCCTGCAACAGGGAAAGCAAATCTGGCTCACCTTCCCAGAGCTGCAGGCTCTGTGGGGCCACGGAGGGCCAGATGACGAGGCTGTTGGCCTCATAAAGAGGGTTCTGGAACCTGCTCAGCTCTTCAGGCCTGTTCACCCAGGACCAGAGGGACATGGTCTTCTGAGGCAGCTTCAGTTTAGCCCTAAGAAACCCACAGGAACAAGTCGGTGTTATACACTTGGATCTGAAAAGGCTCCTTTTGTCAGAACCACAGCCACGAGTTTTTCTATGTGCTGCTCCCCCAGATAATTCAAGTTAATCCCTTCACCATCATGCCACAGGGCCTAAACCTAAAGCAATTTACTCAACCTGGCTGATTACAATTAGTTTTGAATAAAAGATGGGGAAATAACACTTGCAAGCTGGGTGGAAGTTGGCTGCTTGCTGTCCAGGTGACGAATCAGTCACCTCCCCACTGTGGTTTGAGCGCCAGGTTTGGAAAGGGATCAGACTCCTGTGTTAAGGCAGAGCTGGAGGTGGGGCAGGGCTGCATCAGGGAAGGCTGGCAATGGAATTCTCAGCACATAAAAGCAGTGTAATTGCTGCAATGGGCACGTCTGACAGGTCCCTCTGGTGGCAGCAAGGAACTGAGCACACGGAGGAAGCAGTGCTGTTCTCCTGGGGCAATCCCACCTCCAGCAGCTACAGGGATCCCTGTGCCTTAGACTGCAGCAAATCTCATTCTGCCTGCACTGGCAAATTGAACTGCCAGCCAGGCAGGAGATTCACCACTCCTGTGAGTGCTTCAGACAGCACAAGCTTAACATCAGACTTCAAGCCCTGTCCACGCTCCCAGGCTGACGTGCCCAGATGTGACAGGCAGGTTATTACATGTAACATTCAATACTCCTCCAAATTTCAGCTTATTGGTTTCAAGTCTAACTTGGTTTTGCAGATGACTGGTTCAGCAGCCCTGCAGAAGGCAGCAGAGTCTCTACTAAGCCCAGATTACTTTAAGGACAGAGAGGTTTACAGGAAGCTTTAAATTGCCTTCCTTCTCTGGAGTATCACTTCTGTTTTTCCCTTCCTGTCCAGCGGCCTTCAGTTCAGCAGGAGACCATCAGCCGTGGCCTTACTGGAGCCAGGAGTTCTGAGGGCAGAACTGCCAAGCCCAAAACAGGAATCCAAACCTCCCTGGCAGCTGTGGGAAGCTCCAGTCCTTCACCCTGTTTCTATTCCCAGGGGACTGTCAGGACCACCAGGCCACAGAGTCACGTTCCTCCCTCACAGGTGAGGGACAGAATTCCCAGCTGTGGCCTCTGCCTGCCTCGACCTCCGCCTCCAGACCTGCATGGACAAGTCTGCTTCCCACAGCTGTGACTCACATCAAACTCCAGCTGGTTATTCTTTTATGGAGGAGTTTCTTTGTGAGAAACTAAATAAACTGGTGATGGGTGGAGATTTTTGGCCAGGTTGGACAGGGCTTGGAGCACCCTGGGATAGTGGAAGGTGTCCCTGCCCACGGCTGGGGGTTGGAACGAGGTGATCTTTAAAGTTTCTTCCAACCCAAACCATTCCATGATTCTGTGACTTTTCAGTCAAATTCAGCCCAACGTTTAAAGGATTCAAATCCAGCATCCTGACCAACCTTTCGTTTTCGTTGTTTCCCAGGAAAGTCCCGAACTGGGAGGCGTAGGCGTGTTCAAAGAGCATGATGAGGAACTGCTCGTTGAACTCGAAGGAGCAGGGGAACTGCCGATGGATTTGCCACACACATTCCAAAAAGAGCAGGAACACTGGGGCCTCCCACTTCTGTTTGCTGTTGGAATAGGCTGACTGGGCACAGCGCTGCTGGAAAGGGTGGCCAGCCTGGGGGGAATCAGAGACAGCATCACACACAAAGGAATGGGGTGTGAGGATGTGTAGCAAAAAACACTTCAGAGCGAGTTCTGTCCATGCAGCTGCTCAGGCAGCCAGGAACAAGCTGTGAGAAACCATTATCCTTGTGCTGGCACTGCTGGGGCACCTCAAATCTGGGATTCAGTTTTGGGACCCTCCTGACGAGAAGGACATTGAGAGGATGGAGGGTGTCCAGGGAAGGGAACGGAGCTGGGGAAGGGGCTGGAGCACCAGGAGAGGCTGAGGGAGTTGGGAAAGGGGCTGAGCCTGGAGCAAAGGAGGCTCAGGGGGGACCTTGTGGCTCTGCACAACTCCCTGACAGGAGGGGGCAGCCGGGGGGGGGTCAGGCTCTGCTCCCAGGGAACAGGGACAGGATGAGAGGGAATGGCCTCAATAGCACCAGTGGGGGTTTAAATTGGATGTCAGGAAGAATTTCTTCATGGAAAGAGTTGTCCAGCCCTGGCACAGCTGCCCAGGGCAGTGCTGGAGTCCACATCCCTGGAGGGATTTAAAAGCCGTGTGGATGTGGCACGTGGGAACATGGATTGGTGGCGGCCTTGGCAGTGCTGGGGGATGGTTGGACTTGACAGGTTTAAAGGTATTTTCCGGTCTAAATGGTTCTGTGACTCTGTGGCCAATTTCCCTGCCTTTCCCAGGCTGTGTTTGATCAGAGAATGTGAGCAGGAACGAGCTGGGGTGGGTGCACTGGAGGACCAGACTGCCAAGGTACAAAAAGCACAGCTCAGGTTTTGAGGTTTAGACTGAACAGTTTTCTCTAGTGAGATGGAAGAGATGAAACCTGCTCCAGTGCAAGTTGTCCCTGCCCATGGCAGGGGGGTGGAATGAGATGAGCTTTAAGGTCCCTTCCAACCCAGAACATTCTTGATAAGAGATGTTCACCCTGAGCACACAAATCGGGCAGTTCCCCAAAATCAAACACCTGCCACGAGAGGCAGAGGCCCCAGCAGTGCCAGAGGGACAAATGACTCAGGTAATGATGCTGCTCTTTAGGACAAAGGACACTCACACTCAGCAGGGCTGTAACAAGGCCCAACCTGTTGGCTGCCCCTCAGGCTATTTCCCAACCCCAGTGTCTCTGGAACAGGCTGTGTTCTGTCCAGGGTATTCTCACCTGCAGCCACTCCCTCACTACCAGAGCCTCGAAGCCACGGATGGTCCTGCACCGTGGATCCAGGATGATCTGTGCCAGCGAAGTGACCTGGAGCGTGGAATCCGTTCCTTCGCTGCCATGGACTAACACTGATGCACCTTCCCTGGGGAACAAAAAGGTGGGAAGGGATAAGAGTGTGAATGAGCAGAACCCATCCCAGTGGATGCCATTACATCCCACGGACACCAGTGGTGAGGTTTTGCTGGCTCTTTAGCACCACTGCAGCCCCATCCCACACAGATCCCATATGGATCTCACCTGGATACTCACCAACAGTAACCTGAGCTCTGCATCACTAAAGGCTCAGTTGCTGAGCAGTCTGGAAATTCAGACCCTTTCCCACTCTGACAGGAAGTGCACAGAGAGATCTCCTTTGTGGGTCTCACTCTTTTGGGATTGGCACCCTTTGAGTTACAGCTTGGAAGTGCAACTCATCCCATCCCATCCAACTCCCTGCCACGGGCAGGGACACCTTCCACCATCCCAGGTTGCTCCAAGCCCTGTCCAACCTGGCCTTGGACACTTCCAGGGATCCAGGAGCAGCCACAGCTCCTCTGGGCACCCTGTGCCAGGGTGTCACCACTGTTATAATACAGAGTTTCTCCCTAAACTTTAATCAAAACCTTCCTTCCCTACCCAATCTTCACCTTTTTCTAAACTAATTTTCTAACACTATTTTCCCCCTTCATCTTTCAGGCCTTGAAGATGCTGAACAATCTGTCCCAGCCATTCCCTCCCCATGGAAAATACAACAGAATTCTCCTTGTCAGCCCAGCTCTGACCTCCAGGCTCTGAGTGAGGCAGGTCAGGCACCTGGAACTGACCTGCCATGGCTCCAGGTGAACACAAAAAGCAAAGCTGAGGTTAAAAATGATGAAATCAGCCACTGTCCCAACAAGCCAGAAGGGTTTCGTCACTGATCTTTCCCATTACACACTTGCAGGAAAGACTCCCAGATAAAACTATTGATCCAGAGCAATCCTTTCCTGGCACAGGCAGTAATGAAACCAGCACTGTCAGAGCTTTTAAAAAGCAGAGCTCCCATTTTAATGCAGCAGTGCTGTTTCACCACTGAGACTGCATTTCAGCTGCTTGTGTGCCTGCAGAACACATTCTCCAGCTCCTAGGAAAAGCCAGGTTTTCCCTGAATTTTGGGATGGGCTTCTCCCACCCAGAGCCACAGATAAAACCCATTTAGATTCCTGCATCTGGCCTGACAAACCCTGGCACCTGGCAGCAAGCACTGGCTCTGCAGCCTGAGGTCTGAACATGAGGCAGCTGAGTCAGCAGCATTTGTGAAAGAAATGTCAGGTTAAAAGAGGTCACAAGCACTTAGAAGGGATGAGCAGGATTGCTTGGAAAGGGCTGTGGGGATAAAAATATAAGAGGGGAAAAGCACTGGACCAGTTCCTGGGGAAAACAAGGAGATGACATTGTTTCAACCTCTGGAAGTGAGGTGTGGTATTGGAAATTTGCAGCTGAAAAGAAAAAAAAAGACTTCTTATAGAAAGAAAACAACAACTCTGCATCCCCTTTTCGAGGCCATGAAACAGCATTTCAGATGGGCCCATTTTAACCCAAACCTTCAATAAAACCCTCTAAATTAGCTTCGCTGCAACAGACACAGGAATACACCTTAACCACATGATCCAAAACCTTTTCTCAGCTGAGATTTCCCCCCTCCTCCTGATTTATTGGAGGAACATTCCTTCACCATGAGGAAACAGAATCTTCCATGGGTACAAGTGAGCCAGAGCACGGCAGGCAGTTATTGATACTGCCAGAGGTATTTAATGAGCAATCTGCAAGCAGTGAATGAGCAGCCCAAGACTTTCTGCAGGAGATTTTACCTGTCAATGCACTGAGCAGCCAGACAAGCTGCAGTCAGCAGCTCCTTGATGTGAGTGAGCCAGTTGGAAGCTTCCAGTTTACTGAGCCAGCGGTCCATGTTGTGTGACTGGTCATTGCAAGCTTCCACCAGCTTGATGAAGCTCTCCTGCAGGATATTAAACCTTTGGGAAAAAGAAAATGTTGTTGAAAGCACAAGCAGTAGCACAGGAAGGAGGATATGGATTATCTAGTGTTTGTATATTGTGTTTATTCATTCCTTCCTCTCCGATGCTGTAAATAATCAGCAACAAATTCAAGTTCACAGAAAATCTTTAGAAGCAAAACCAAACACTTTAAGTATTTGCCAGGAAATTTCTTATTGAACTCCTCAAGAGCTGGCCCACAGCTCCAGTAACATTCATGCATGTCTGTGTAGAAGGATTGCCCAAAATTAAGGCTTAAGAGATGTTGAACAAGGCCAGACTAAAATCTGTTTAATTTAGTAACCTGTCTCCAAATGACTGAACAATATTAGGCGTCCAGAGAAAAGTACTGGATCACAGAATCACAGAATGGTTTGGGTTGGAAAGGACCTTGAAGCTCATCTCATTCCAACCCCCTGCCATGGGCAGGGACACCTTCCACCATCCCAGGTTGCTCCAAGCCCCTTCCAACCTGGCCCTGAGCACTTCCAGGGATGGGGCATTCACAACCTCTCTGGATAAGACAGCCACAGGACAAATCCTCCCCTGCAGAAGTTTTCTGGCAAGGTACCTGCTCCTTCCTGTGCCAAGGGGAACACAGGAAAGCTGGAGTGTGGCTAAAGATGGTCAGGAAAAGAAACAGCACAGGCAGATGCTGAAACTTGATGGCTGAAAGCTGCAACAGGTTGCTCAGAACAAGGAACCAAACCAAAAATCATCCACATATGCTGGCTTTGCCATAGAAGGAACACAACCCAGTTGCCAGGAACCAGGACACACAACTCTCCTTAAAGGAGAAAGGACTTTGTGGAGGTATCACTGCTCTGCCAGCGCGACACAGCCGAGCTCAGGGCAGAGCCTGGTTTCACCCACCTCTCAATGTATTTGTGAATCCTCCTCCACTGCGGGTAGTGGACTTCTTGTTCAAAGCCCCCTCCCTTGGCCCTGGCCTGCTGGGCGACGTTCAAAGGCCGGGTGTCGATGACGAAGCCGCGCCTGCCGGAGCGCAGCGTGGCGTTAATCAGCTTCTCGTCCTCCTTGCAGCGCCGCCCGTTGGTGCCCGTCAGGGGCTGGCTGCTCCTCATCATCGCCTGGGGACACACAAAACCATCAGCCAGGCACTGGAAGGGGAGAGAATTCTGACTGAAAGGCACCAAGCACTTGAGCTCCAAGCCTTGCCCTGAATGCTTCAGTTGTTTTAAGTTCGATCCCTCGCGAGGATTGAACGTATTTAAAAACATCCTTGAATCCAGTTTGGTTGGGAAAACTTTACATTCCAGACATCATCTTAGAGGCTGTATCCCTTCAGTTATGCCTGAAGTACCATCTTTGTGAACTACCGAGCTGCCTTCCTGCTGTGGCTCCTTTATAAACCCTGGAAGTGTTATAAATCCCTGGAAGTCTTCAAGGCCAGGTTGGATGGGGCCCTGAGCAGCCTGAGCTGGTGAGAGGCATCCCTGCCCATGGCAGAGGGTTGGAACTAGATGGTCTCTAAGGATCCTTCCAACCAAATCCATCCTATGATTCTATGAAACCAACTCTTTCGTGACTGTCATTTTCAAAGTCTCTTCCCAAATCTGTTCTTAAAACACTCGAATCCTTCATGTGTTAAAGGTGACATTTTTACCCCATGGACTAATAAACCTCAAATCCACAGACTGATGAGCTGAGATTTCTCTTTAGCAAATGCCTTTCAATTCAGAAGCACCCCAGCAGCTCAGATCATAACTAAAACATGAGGGCAGCCAGTCAGCAATCCCAGGTACAGCTGAGAACTCAGAGCCAGGAGGGCAATGAGAGTGACAGCATTACTGTCACAGCTCCAACACTCTGAGCCAAATACTGCTGTACTCCCCACACCTGAAACATGCACAATTTGGAGAGATAATTGAGCAAAAATCTTCCTTCAATGGCTTTCAGTTGAGCTGAGAAAAAGCAAAAAGCACAACTGATACGGAGTAGGTGGATGGCTGCTTCTAAAGCAAAGCAAAGAAAACCCCAAGGTACTTCTGAGTCAGACTAGACAGGTTCAAATTCAAAAAAAACAAATCTTGGCCACAGCAGGTGAGAAGGCATTAGAGCATTTGAGGAGGCTGTATCAAGTTTAAAAGCTGCAGGTTGGCCATCCCAGCACCCTCAGAACTGGTTACATCAGCAAGAAACACTATTACCCAACAGTTTCACACACTGCATTTCTTAATTACAACGTATCTGTCACTCCATTAGATTCTGGCTCCTCAGAAAGTCTGTGCAAGACCAAGACTTCGCTACTCCTGAATCGAGTTACCCTGCCAGGCTCTGAGAACACATTGTCCTGCTCCTCCTTGCCCAGTCACACAGCAGAAGCAGCGCTGGCTCTGCTGTCACCACGGCTGTGACAAGGGCCCACCGCTCACAGACAGGACAATGTGGCTCCTGCCATCCTTGCCATGCAAACTCTTGGCAGGCACAGCCAGCCAGGGTGCCAGCAGAGGCTTTACAAGCCTCATCTTGTTCTTACTGCTGTAAGCAAGCTCCTGCCATGCACATTCCCAAACAAGCAGATTAATGGCTATTTCTAGGACGGAGATTACTCATTCCATCAGCCAGACCCAGCTTCGCTGAGGAAGCTGCAAAATAAACCAGGAGCTCTGTTAATTCCAGAGCGTGAAACCAAGAGATTCCCACACTTCCTCCAGGCACAGCCACCCCTCAAGCCCAGCTCACCATCCCATTTTTCTTGTGGTAGTAGCTCAGCACTGGGAAGCGGCCGCCGTGGCGGAACAGGGCGACTTTGCGGAGCGCCTCGTCATCGATGCACTTGGGGACGATGACAACTGGAGGGTAGGAGGGACACACAGAGAAGTCCTTGTTGACACAGCTCAGACGCCATTCGTTGGTCTGAAAAACACCAGAACACAGCTTTGGGTCAGAAAACTCATTACATGGGAGAGGTAACAGGGAAGAAAGGCTTCCATGCACAGGAGAAAGCACACACGGAGTTGTATTTGTGATCTGTTCCATTTGCACCACAAATTGTCCTTTAAGTATCCATTTATAGGGCTGTTGACCCACTAATTTTTCCAGCACATCCCTTGGTGCTCCCTGCAATCAGCTCCTTGCAGCAGCTCCCAGGAGCTCATTCCCCAGAGTGCAGATAAAGCTCGTAAGCAATGGAAAAGTGATCAGGTGCCTCTGGGTCTTGAACAACAGTTCCCCCTCTGGTTTATCAACACAAAATAAGCCCACGTGGGCAGAAATGGGTGATTGTGGCTTTAAATTATTTCACAGGCACAGCAGACAGCAATACAGAGAAATGTATTCCCACAACAAGAGGGAAAAAAGTTCATTTAGATACAAGGAATATGGGCCCAAGCCTCCCTCTGTGCTGAAAGAAGAGCTCACAAGACAAAGATGGCCCAGAAAGGCAAGAACGTCCACCAACTCCAGATGCTGAAGATGCTTTGAGGTTAAAATTTCAATTTAAACATCTCCAGCTTTGTTCTTTCCTGTGGGCTCAGCTGCAGCTCTTGCTCCAAAAGCACCTTCTGGAAGCAGCCCAGCACCGAGGGCTCATCATGAGCTCCTGTTATGTAACTTCTCCAGCTCCCAGCAGCCAAAGCCTTGGGAGAGAAGTGCTGAATGTGACACCTCCCAGGCACTTGGCATGAGAATTCCAGCTACCTGATAGTCAGGGTCACACACAGGCCTTGGCTCCAGCTCAGGGAAAAAGGTCAACAAGGAGATTCTGCAGCAGGGAGGGACCTCCGAGATCCATAAACGCTCTGTTCATCTGAGTTCAAGGAAAGTTCGAGGCAGACAAAAAGGCAGAGGGATAACGCAGGTAGGACAAAGTGAGAGAAGAGCACAGCAGCCAAATTAGGCTGTGACAAAACACCCAAAACCTACATCAACTCAGGTCTGTTGGTTTAATGGGCATTAATTGCACATCTCTGATCAGAATTCCTTTTTTCCAGATCCTTACTACCTCTTGCCACACACCTGATTGCTACTTGCTTATACAAATCCACCTGACTAGCTCACTGGTCCAGTGGAAAACTGGGATCAATTCAGGAATGTTTTCTGGCAATGAAGGCTTTCCATCAGCTGAACAAGCTGATTCGACTCACAACACTGTTTCATCATCAGGGATGTGTGGCTTAGGAGATACAGGAAAATTGTCCTTTTTGGTGGCAGCCTAAAAAAGATGTTGGCAAAAAATAAATCAAGAGCATCAAGAGCAGCAACTGCTGCCTGTTTGCAGCAGCCCAGCTGGGCAGTTTTGCATCAGCCCTGCTATAACCTTATTTCATTATTCATTAGCCTCCAAACAGCTCCTCTGAACAGCTCCATTTCATACAAAGCAGAGCTTCTCCCAGATGCAAAGTCAAATTGCCTCTGGCCATCATGTTATGAGCAGAGATGAAAAGTTCTGGGTCACAAAAGGGATGTGGCTGGTCACAGCTCCAGCTTTTAATGCACCAGCAATGGGATTTTTAACAGGGTTTTTGGGGCGTCTGTGCTGATATACGTAGGAGGATGTGCAACTTGATTACCATGAAAAAATATGCATGGATTTGGAATATCAAACTGATAAACACCTCACTGGAGAAGGCAAAACCAGAACCCTGTGGAATGTTTGAGACTGGCTGTCACTGGAACCACCAGTATGGAAAGGAATAGAAGAGCTGCACCTGATTTATCTCCCACTCTGGTAATTGAACCCTGCCCACAACCTGCTCTCCTCCCCTTTTACACCAGAGACAGATGATCCTGTTATGGCATCCCGGTGTAATTTCCATGGGAAGGAGGAGGAGGAGGAGCCAGGCAGCACTTGGCACCATTTGTCTCCCCTCCAACAGCTCCTGCTGCAGAGATCCCATTAACCTCTGCACTGCCAGCTCCAGGCTGCCCAAATCCACTCTCTGTGACTGAGGCCTGCTTGGAATTTGGAAGCAAAACGAGCCATCAGTAACTGGAAGAGTGAGACAGCAGCAGAGGAAGAAGAAGGACTGCAGGGAAAGGGATGAAGGGACACCTCACCTTCAACCAGGTAACTGTGCTGTGTGAAACTCAGGGAGTGCAAAGTGAACGTTAAATTCTCCCAGCAAGACATCTGAGCTTTTAGGAATCAAAAATGTTAAGGATAGAAGCAGTGAAGGTATGAGGGCTGAGCAGAAAGGAGAGAGAACTCCAAAGGAAACAGAAAGGAGTGATTCTTAAACCCAGGGCAGGATCAACTCTTGGATTTCTACTTTTCTTGTTTATAGAAATATTGATTCCCAAACATGCAAGCTACCCTTCCTCTTAAAACCTAAAATCGCCAGGAGAAGTTGTTGTCCACAAAACATTGGGAAACAAGTCAAGCTCTACCAATAGGCCTTAAAAAAAAGCCAAAACCCAGCGTGGACCTTGAGGGATCCTGCAAAGCAGCAATGCCACAGGCCATTCCCAAGGAACAAGCCCTGATGGGATCACATTGGGCATGGACAAGGAGCAGAACGGATGGAAAGGTTGATGCTTGTCTGAAAAGAGCAAAATATGGTTCATAAGTACCACTGTAACCTGAGCCCAAAGCCAGGAAATTCTGCTTTCTAAAGAACCACCAATACAAAGATGAAGCACAACTGAGTTGTTCAGAACTCTGAGATCTTCCCTGCTTAAACGGGAAAGAAAACAGAGAAAAAGGGGAAGGGGAAGGAAAGAGAGTAAAAGACAGGGAGAGAAAAAGGGGGGAAAGAAAAAAGGTGGGGAAAAAAAAGAGAGAAAGGGGAGGAAAGTAAAAAAACGAGAAAAAGAGGGAAAAGAAAAAAGAGGGAAAAGAAAAAAGAAAAGTAAAAAAAAGAGAAAAAGAGGGAAAAGAAGAAAGAAAAAGGGGGGAAAGAGAAAAGAGAAAAAGGGGGGA
>VWZT01002688.1:0-40726 GCA_013397055.1 Pachycephala philippinensis
CCTGCAAAAACATTTTCCCAGGGACCTTACTTACTAAATTCCTGAGCATCCTGAATTGAGAAGTCAGGTCTCGTCATGTCCAGAGATGAGTTTTTTTGCTGGCACATTTTCTCCTGTCAACAGAGATTCTAAACTTGATCACTTTGTGGTCACTGAGGCCAAGACAGACACCAACCTCCACTCATGAGATCCACACTGTTGACAAGCAATAGATAAGGATGGCGTCTTTCCTAGTCAGCTCTTCTCTCCCTCATGCTTTCCAGGAACAGCTCTTTGTGACCGTGCACCATACTTCAGGGTCAAAAGATTGAAAACTTTAAAGTCTGTTTTTTACATTTAATTGCCTATACAGCATGCAGCATTTAGGGTAAGAACCTGTAGGTTTATAGCGCACTTCCATACTCTCTGTCTGTGCTTTCCTGCACTGGTGAATAATAGTGAGTCTTGTTTTCTCTTGTAACTTTAGCTGCCAAAAATTTAAGCCATATGTCTTCTCTCTTCCACTGCAGAGAGCTGTGCTGGAAATACAGTAAAGCAGAAGTCACTCTGATGAATGGACTAATCTTTAAAAATAAATAAATAGTTGTGTAAATTATTTACTGTACAAGTTAGGAATTTTGTATTGTCTTTCCTTTCAGATCTTCATAATCATTGCAAAGAAACTTTTAAGTAAGCTATGATTTATGGGCTAAAAATGCTTGGATCTTTTCCAGAATCTGTAGTAGCCCTCCTTTTCCATGACTGAGTAATTCAACCGATATTTGTGGTATTACAGCCTAAGCCACTGTAATTTGCAGCGTTGCTAAACTTGCTTTATTTGCCTTGTACCAGTTTCCAGTGAAATTATGAAATTTTTGCATAAGAACATCTATTTGCCTGAAGAGAGAGATCTTTAATACCGGACGTAGTCCATGTTCTTTTACATCAAGTAAAGCACCAAGTACGTGTGAACATGGTAAGCAGGAACAAAAAACCCAACAAGAACCGCGTAAATTGTCCTAGGTCTTAAGAACAAAAAGACACTCCTAATGGCAAAATAAGCTATGGATTTTTAGCTAGTCAGGAAGATAGTTTGCCTCAAAAGTTATTCTGATTCACCTGCAGAATGACATCTGAAATGAAACATGAATGTTCTGCCCACTGTCTGCTGCTTGTTGACAACTGATAAACATGAGACACCATAAAATGTTCAAAACTAAAAGGAAGCTGAAGGCATCAGACAATCTCAGGGCTGCTGGACAACATAATTGTGTATTAGGAGTTAAAGTAGAAGAAGTAAACATTTTGATATGAAGTCACATTTTATTGCACCTCATTCATATCATTATCCTCAAAAGTACATTAGGTGAAGAATAAAGACTAAATAGATGTTCATCGGGGGCTCCATATCAAAAAAAGTTAGAGTCACCTAAAAAATTCAGGAGGCTTCTAATGTATTTTGTACATGAAGGCTTGTGACCATTTTGGACAGCTATGAAGTTTTGTTGTAATTCCTCTATTTTCCCATATGATCATGGGATAAGTACCTGTTGTTTCTTTTACTTTAGAGCAAAGATAATTGTGATTACATGTCTAAGCATTTTCCTAGGTGTAGGAATTTCCTTGCATTTTTGAGACCTTTCTGTTAATCTTTCTTGTCTGTTTGAATTTATTTAGAATGCTGGGGTGTGTTGTGGTTTTTGTTGTTGTTGGTTTGTTTTTTTTTCAAAATAAACTGATCCAATTTTCTGTACCAGTTCACGACAATCTGAGCAAACCACCACCCTTATTTTGTGGGCAGGCAGACCCAAGGCTTAGCAAAATCAGTAATTACCTCTGAGAAGTTAATGTGTATGTGACAAGCTACTCATTGCAGGAATGTAACACCAGTCCCTGTATCTTGTGCTGCAAAGACCAAGCTATTAAAGAGCAGTAATGACATGTGGTTGCTCTTGTAGCTGTCACTGCTAACAAAGCTCCCTTCACCAGCCTTGTGCAGCCTGTTATCTCTCTTGTTGGTGTTCACTGTTTGTGACTCTGCCCCGCTTTCTGAAGTGACATGCTCCATTTATAAACGGGTAACTATCGCAGTAAACAAGCAGCTGATTATCTTTTTAACTTGATACTTTTTCTGTATATAGGAGAGTGCAGCTGGTTCATCCCTAACACCCTGTGGTGCTCAGAACCATGGGATGATGGTGATGGCAGTGGAACAAAGCCAAGGTGCCGGGAAACTTCATTGCTGTTAAACCTCAAATGAATAGGAAGCTCTAATATCTGAACTAGGGAAAAACATCCAAAATAGGACTATAAAGACCTATTCAGCTATCTGTAGTATTATACTACAATGCAAAACTGTGATAGGAAAAAAGTACATATTTCTCCATACTAATCAATTCTACATTTAGAAAAAAAATCAGAAAAAATCTGTTTCTCTCCCCCTCCTCAGAATGTTTCGATAACATTTAGCTCATGTGATTAGATGATATGAAGTCACTTGTGACTATTGGAGAGAGAAGGCTATGAAGGTCTGGAGGAGCATAACAAAGTTAGGTGCCTGGGAGGCTGAATGACAGAAGAGACTGTCTTTTGTCAGTGCAAGCAAATGCACAATAAAAGGGATAATTGTAACCGCAAACATACCTTGGGGGGATGTTCTAAATTAACTGTACCTTTCAGGAAAAAGGATCTGTGCATAAGTCCATGAAATTACTTGCCTAAAAAATAGTTGTGCACTAGGAAAGCAAATAAGAAAATAAGGATGTAAGAAGGAGAGATAATAAGGATTCCTGTAATTACCTTAACCCTTATGTAATGAGGATTAGAATGAAATATTAAATAAGTATATTACCTATAAAACTTTATTATTATCCCATATATCTGACACCGATTATCCTATTTAGAAAGAGAATATATATGTAGCATTGGAACATGGTTTTTATTTAGGCTTAAATTTACATATATAATTTATATGAATTAAGTAGAACCTTTTATAGCTGAACAATCATCATTTTTAAAATAGCTGTTTTGTACTGATGAAATAGTACTTACTTATTTGCAGGGAGAAATTTGGTTCCTGAGGAAGTATAATGAGCTGAGGTGAGGGACAAATAAAGGGAAATTATAGCAGAGGAAATTGTTCTACTGTTACCACATTTCTATAGTGTTACTGGAGAAGCTGAACAGATGAGAATTGATGGTTATGTAGCAAATCACCTTGAGCACCGTCACGTGGTGTGTACAGGACAAACAGGGGGTCAGATGCAGCCAGATGGGTCTATGAGGGGCAGGTCCTGGCTGACTGACCTGATCTCTCTTTATGACAGGGTGACCAGCTTAAGTGTGCGAGGGAAAGGCTGTGCATGTTGTCTGCCTGGACTTCAGTAAAGCCTTTGACGCTGTCTCCCACAGCATTCACCCAGACAAAACTGGCTGCTCATGGCTTGGACAGGTGTGCTCTTTACTTGGTAAAAACTGTCTGGATGGCTGGGCACAGGGAGTGGTGGGGAATGGAGTTACAACCAGCTGGTAGCTGGTCATGAGTGACACTCCCCAGTGCTCAGTATTGGGGCCAGTCATGTTTAATATCTTAATCAATCACCTGGATCAAGTGTACCCCCAATCAATTTGCAGAAGACACCAAGCTGGGCAGGAGTTGATGTGCTGGAGGGCAGGAAGGCTCTGCAGAGGGATCTGGACAGGCTGGATCCATGGGCTGAGGCCAGTGGTGTGAGGTTCAACAAGGCCCAGTGCTGGATCCTGCCCTTGGGTCACAACAACCCCAGGCAGTGCCACAGGCTGGGGCAGAGGGGCTGGAANGCTGTGTCCAGTTCTGGGCCCCTCACTGCAGGAAAGACATCGAGGTGCTGGAGGGAGTCCAGAGAAGGGAACAGAGCTGGGGAAGGGTCAGGAGCACAAGTCCTGTGAGGAATAGCTGGGGGTGTTCAGCCTGAAGAAAAGGAAGCCCAGGAGGGACCACATTGTTTTCTATAAATATCTGAAAGGAGGTTGTACTGAGGTTGGGGTCAGTCTCTTCTCAAAGGAAATGGCCTCAAGTTGTGCCAGGAGAAGTTTATATTGGATATTAGGAACACTTACTTCATGGATAGGGTTGTTGAGCACTGAAACAGGCTGCTTAGGGAAGTAGTTGGAGTCACCATCTTGTGGCTGTTTAAAAGATGTGTAGAAGTGGTGCTTGAGGACATGGTTTAGTGGTGGACTTGGCAATTTTAAGGTTACAGTTTGGCTTGATGATCCCAAAGGTATTTTCGAACCTAAATGGTTCTGTGATCCTATCATTTGAAGGAAAATTCTGTAGCTTCTTGGCTTTTAACTGAGTGATGAAATCCACAATGTTACTGGTTTTAAAATCTAGAACAGGATAATACAGATTCTAAAATAAAGCACAGAACTGTCCGCATCTGCTTTGTATAGTCTCCTGGACCTTTTATTTCCAAGGTATGAGAAATTAACTTTGCAGTATCATATGATAAATTTAACTTTTTTAACTTAGTAACTAGATGCTTTCATGTGTCAGTTTGCTTGCTAGAATTTGAACTACTTTGCAAGGTTCACTTGAAGATTATACTAGATTTGATATTCTGCCATGAAAAGAGTTTGACTGCTTTATATTTTTGAGATTTTACTTTGTTCAAAACAAGTCTCAAAACAGTTAGGAAAATCTTTAAGATAATGTTTGAATTTTAACAAGTATTCTGGGAGCCACAACTGTCAGTGAAATCCAGCCTCTGAATATCAATTTCATTTTGATCAAGCATTATATCCTAAGACTGCAATTTGTTCCATAACTCTGAAGCAGTTATGTCAGCATGATCACCATCTGCACTAGGCACAATTTCAAATCAATGCTATTCTTTTATATTTTTTTCTTGAATGGGAGAAGCCTTTGTTAATCTTATATCATATTGAAAAATAATAATCTCCCTATGGAGCTCCATCTATCATAAAAGGAAAATAAAATATGAAGCTCTTGGGATATTGCCTCAATTTCTCTATTGGTACATTCATAAAACAAATTGTTACAAGTATGAAAGACAAAAGTGCTAGGATTCTGTCCCACACTCAGCAAGTAGGACATAACTTCTGCAAATGCCTCATTTCAATTCAGAGTAAAAAATTCATCTTGAAAGAGTTAACATAATCAGTTAACCGTCACAATTTTTGTAGGACCTGATTCTGAAATTAGCAATTTGCTGAAGACCTAAGGCTGTAGAGTTCTGGCATTCTGTATAAATTGCAAGGGTTAGCATGTTAGAGTGAAAGAGGGGGTCTTAATGGTAATAATATTGACATGTTTTTACTCCAAGCCGTTTCTGAAGTAAGTTGAACAGAAGTGCATGATATTAAAAGAGCTATTTATGTTGTTCCTAAGTCCTAAGCTAAAAACCTGATAACCACATTTGAATTCAACCTGTATTTGAACGTTTTATTAGATTTCATAAACACAGAGAATTTGTCTTGATGTGGTTCCATTTGTGGGTTTGGACCCTGCTTGACTACTGAAGGAAGTCTCTATCTGGCCTTAGCTCTTTGGGTACAACTACAGAAAGTATGTACGTACACGTTTGTCAGCTGCAGTTTGTCTGTTTCAATTTTGTATCTACAAAATGAAACCATAAAAACATAGGGGAGGCCACTAGTAAGCCAAGAGAAGCAATCATTCAGCTCAGAACATTATCTCTGAAAGTGGACAGATGAGAATTGCTAGAGCAGAATGAAAGAACAAGGACGTTTTTTACTGCTTTGTCTCCCAGCACTGAAATAAAAATATTTCAAGAGGCTTAGTGTCTGTGTACTTTATAGACTTCTCTCTGCAGTTTCAGCATCCATGATGTCCTGGCACAACTAATTCCTCCACATACCTACAGTCTGTGAAAACTTCAAATGTAAAAAATTAAAATTGGTAAAAATTCTTTTACCCTGACAAGGTCAGTAGCTTCTCTAATTGAGGGAATCAATCTCAAACGTGGTTGGGAGGGGCATGAAGGAAATAGGCATAAAAGTGCAGCTGTTCCTTGCAGTGATGCTTTAGTTTTATTTCATCACTCATGTGGAAAGTTGATCTGCAAGGGAGCAGTGAAAAAAGAAGACTTATCTATAGTTCTGGTTCACGTTTGGATCGTGTGGAGGGCAGATTTCTCGTTCTATTCTTACAATATTAAAGGAGGAATAGAGCAAAAAAAATCTTGTTTTTGTTAATCTCCAGGCTCTTCTGTTCTCAGGGAAAATCCTATTTAGCTTCCCATTGTGGATGAGAGTTTGAGCTCTACCATATGTGTGTGCTGGATGCCTTCAAAGGGCAATGGTTTCTGTTATCACATACTGGATTTCAATAAGCTGCACCTCAGATGTGCTCAGCCTGAGGCATGAAAGTGTTGTACGTAACCCACTGTGACTTGGCTGACCTGTCATGAAGAGCAGGGAAAAGACAGAATTCTGTGATACTTGAGGTTAGCACTTTTACTGTAATGTCAGCCTTTATTTCTCTGAACCAGGTGACCGGCTTGGACATCTCTAGCATGCATTAGTTTAGTCTTATGTTAAGAAAAAGGGCACAGAGTTTAAGCCTGGGACTTGTATAAGGCTTAGCAAAGATAAATGTAAAGGTACATACACTGGGGATGGAATAATCCTGAGCAGCAATCTAGGTGGGCACTCCCTGCCTCAGCAAGGGCTGTGCAGCCCTGGGGCCCTGGGGGACAGTGGCATGTACAAGAGCCTCTCTGAGGCTGGCAGCAGCAAGGGCCATCCCCATCCAGTGCTTCAGTACCAGGGGCACAGCCAGAAGATCGAGGGATGGGATGGACCCCCTCCACCTGGCACTTTCTGGAAACCCACAGAGTAAACTGTGTCCTTCTTTGGTCCCCTCCAGCTGTAGAGATACAGCTGGAGAGAGTAGTACGGGGCCACTCAGGTGGAACACAGTTGTAGTCTTACAGCACCTACAAGGTGGTAACAGAGAAGATGGAGGTGCTCTCCTTGCAAGAGAACAGGATGACAGGACAAGGGACAGCAGGCATAAGTTGCTTCAGGGGAAATTCTGTCTGTGTATAAGACTTTTTTTTTTCCTTATGAGAACAATTAAACATGGAAATAGACCCCACAAAGAAGTGGAATGGATGGGTTCAGGCAATGTGAGAAGTAACCACGCAACAAATTTTTTAGGTTTGGTTTGATTTCTGGTCTTGTTGCAAGCAAAGGGAGGAACTGAAATGAGGCATGAAACCTGAAACAGGCTAGGAGTTACTTAAGCAAATCTGTGCTTTGTTCTTTAAAGTGCTCCTGTGAGATTTTCTCTGTGAAGGAAAGCAGTCAGACTTAGGACTTCTTATACCCGTTCATATAAAGTGGCAGTACAAATAAATATGTGCAGTGTTAAGCATTCACTACTACAGATTTATTTTATATTTCTGGCTAAGTTGCTAGATGTACTGTTTAAAATTCAGGGGGCGGTTTTGTTGGTGGTGGTTTTGTTTTTATTTTTGGGTTTTGTTTGTTTAGTTTGGTTTTTTTCTGTCTTAATACGCCACTTCTTGTAGCTTCTGTTCCTTGACTTAATTCTCTTTATCATCAAGTCCTCAAGTGGACTATAAATTAGTGCTTGCCTTGATTATTCATCTTTTTAATTCCCTGAGCTATATCTGTGTTTGGGTAGAATAGGTATGAACTTTGCATTTATTTTATTTTAGTGCGTTTATGTACTTTCTCCCATGCCTAGGGACAAGTTCAGATTTGTGTATAGCAATCTAATTAAAAAATAAGGTGATATAGATCCCCTTCCCTGTGTGACATTGATTCACATTCAGCTCACGTGGATAGTGATAAATTGCCAACTGTGAAATAAGCAGATACTTCCAATCAGAACAGTTTTAATGTAAAATTTNTAGTACCACTACTTGACTCAGCAGACTGAGGCTTGAGTGTGAGTTACAGTGAATTTACATTTCCATCACTGAGTTCGCCCCCGTACCAAGGTTGCATTACTATTTCATTGGCAACACGGTTTCAGACTCTTGGGGTATTAATAACCCTAGAACTTGCTTTAATGTATTTTCAGATAAAAATTCTTTGCCAAAAGGCCTCATGACTTTGGACCTGTCACCTGCAAAATGTTGGCTGGATTATCGCTGTGGTACAGTGAACTGTTACAGTTGAACACATAAAAAAAGTCATAATGAAGAAGTCAGACACTTTTAAGAGGGCTTCTTCGTACTGCAGATTACTTGCAGAGCTTTTTAGGTACATCACCTTAAAAAAACGCTGAAAATGGTCTGGCTAGCAAAGAGAGATGCCTTAATTGTGAAGTGCTGTACCCATATGTCAGCCACATAGTTCTCAATTTAATAAATTCATCACCTCATTTGATGTTTCCAAACTTATTCTCTGTTCAGTATTGTTATCCTCACCATTTGAACAGTTGTTGAAAAATTTAGCCTGCTTGTTTTTGTTTGTCCTTTTTCCATGCAAATAGCTATCAGTTTTATATTTGGGAAGGGAGTGTGTGTCTAACCATTAGAGCAAACACACCTATGACACTGTGATGTGTATGGATTAGGAATTGAGTCTAAATTTGTTCTCTCTCAAAGGTATGTGGCTTTTGTGTTTGAAAGTGTGAGTCAACAGGGTAGATACAATCTGTTCCAGCCAGTGGGATCTGGGCACTGCTAGCAAAGACAACCAAGTGTAGCCAATATCGTGGCAGGGTACATTAATCTACCCCTGGATTTTTCTCTGGATGCTATTTTACACCTGGAGAAATAATTCCATTTGATTGAGGTGCATGAAAAATCTTATATTCCCAGGCAAAGCTCTACCCGTGCTTCTCAAAGATTAGGCTGGATTCTTCAGGTATCCCAACAGGATGCTATTTGCTCCCTGGTTTTGGTTTGGCATTCTTTCCAATAGCAGTGCCTCTCTAGGAAGTCTATATATTCCTCCTCAGGCTGCCTCTACCAGTTACATTTAACCTGCTCTGACATACAGCCTTGTCAAATAGCCAGAGTGCTCTCTCCAAAAGTACTCTATGTATTAAATGTTTTCTGAACAGTTTCTTGAGCTGTTTTGTTTCTGGGCATAATGACATTTAAAACTGCATGTGTTTTTACTCATTTCCCTTGCTTCATCTGCTCTGAGGGACTGATCCTTCTGTTTCAGTTCGTTGACAAATGTAAAAATTCATTACATGGGTTCCTGATTATGATTTTTTCCTCCTAATTACTTCTCCCGTTCTGTTTTGAATTATCTTAAGGGTTTTTAATACCTACTATGGCTGTATTAATTGATCTGCTCTACAGGGTGTTAATAACATTATTAGGTATGCTTAATAATCACTCCATTAGCTGTATCTGGGACAAGACCAGTAAGCTGAGACCTTTTCAAGTTGGGTTGCAAGTCCCTCTAAGAAAATCAAACCGAAGTATTTCTCTTCCTTGCCCTATGGCTGTCATCCCAAAGGTTTTAAGTAATGTTATCTTCTATTTTTAGGTATCATCTCTTGATTCCTAGAGAGAAGAATTGTGGATTACTGCCACTTTGGATAACCTGTTTCAGAAAATGCTGTGATGTATTACACTTGCTATCCTTCTTTAGGGATGATTTATATAAATGCCCAGTTGCAAACGTCACACTAGTCTGTAGAACAATTCAGGGGTTCAAACTAAATGATTCACTTTTTCAGTTCTTTGGCTTTATAAAATAAAGTGTGAAAATACATAATGTGGATGAAATATCACTTTAGTATTAAGTGAAAACTCCAGTTGTTTGTATTTTTTTTTAATTTCTCCTCTCTGTTTACTATACTTGCAGAGTTCTACCAAATAGATGGACATATACTGAGAGAAGTATAAAGGAGATCAACTTTGTTCTGAACCAAGTTGTTCTGACCATTAGAATTAGCTAGATTTCCTGCTGTGCTAGAATGAGTTAAATGCCAAATGCTATCTCAACAGATTAGATTGAAACGAACTGAAACTGTCTATGGCTTTCCTAAAAGAAGGGCCCTAATTCTGCTGCTGGAAATCTTGGCAGTACCCATGGGAGTTGTTTCAAGGAGGAGTAACCTTCAGGGGTCTCTGGTTCTATTGATGCTCCTTGCTTTTTCTGTAAAACCTCTCTGACAACCCCTGCAACCTGCTGACAAACAGCTCCTAATTCTGCCATGTAGCTACTAACTGGAGCCAGAAAGGAATCATTCTCCCCCACCTCTCTTACTGCAAATACTAAACACTAGATATGCAAATTGTTTCTAGGCTTCTTAGCAGCAGAGATAAGAACAAGCCCTCTTCCCTGCTCTTACCATTCCCCAGTTAAGGAACTGGGATGGAATACGGATGGGAGGAGAGGATGGGGGTTCTTGGCTCACAGTTTGTTGCTCTACTCGTTGTTTTCCTGGGAGCAGTGACTGTCAAGGGGACAAGTTACTTGTCTCATTAGTACAGCAGGAGCAGTTTGCAGCAAGTCTGCTTGCCAGTTTTCTCACATAGTTGCTGGAGCTGTTACCATTTTGCTGCCCATTGTGATACAGTCACCTTACTCATGTTCCAGGCTGGCTTCAGAGGGAAGTAGACACATGATTTTTTATAATCACTTTGTTAGGACATCCCATGAGTTGTTAGTGTCAGCAGCAGCCCCAATTAACCATGTTTTCTATGGCTGCTGCCCTGAAGGCTGGAGTAGCAGGTGACTTTCCTGCCAGCCCCCGGCTAAGTTCAAAGCTGTGGTACAGCTGCATCCCTGGACTATCCCCAGCTTTCTTCCACAGAACTGAACTGATTCCCATACGGTTTTGTTTTTCAGCTTTTAAAATAATAATGTGTATATGAGCCTAATAAAACTTGCCTTTTATATCTAAATAAGACTTGGTCTTCTTTCCTGAAGGTAGTCTACAACTGAAGGATTGAATCTCACATGGAATGTTTTTTGGGCAGTATCACTCTGTGCTTGTCCTCTTTCTTATTTTTACATAAATGTTTCCTGCTGTCAGACATGAAATATTGAGCTAGATGGACCTTCAGTGTGACCTTGTGTTGCTGTACAAAATGTTAGTGAATTGGAAAAAAGAACATGAGGTTTGATTATCAGCCATAAAACACTGAACTCACTGGAAAATTGATGGAATAAAATTGATATTCTAAATACATTTATGGGTACACAGTCAGATTGAATATTCTAGTTAAATCTCAGTTTCCACACATGGAAAATTATGGTAGAAGGTAATAGTTATGGAAGCAGTACTTTTTCTTTATTAAACTAAATGAAAAGACAACTGCAATGTTGACCTTGATTGTAGTGTCCTATTAAAGGCACCATCTAAATTATAATCTGGTTCAGAAAGTTGATTCCTCTCAAAGAATAGAAATCTTTAAAGAGATTTTTAAACTAGGTTCTTAGACACTAATTTCTTGTTCTGTAGATTGTTATGAAATACTAGCATATAAAATAAAAAGAAAGAACAGATTCAGGTGAAACAAACAAAAGGCAAAATTGAGTTGTACAATATTGAATTTCTATCAGTATAGAAACATTTCCAGACTGAATTCCAGATACTGCACATATAGCTGGCATTTACTGTTGCATCTATATTAGACCATATAAATTATATGGTCTGTTAACCTGCATACACTCTAAGGAAAAAAAAAAATTAAATAAATTATCCTTTAAGTATAGTTCATAAAGGGTATAGTTCATATGATAGTTAATAAATGCTGGGTTTAACTAGTCAGTACTGATTTGTATGCATTTTGGAGTGCTCATAAATGCAATGCTGGCTGTGGTAGATATGCTTTAAATTATTGAGCCTAATAGCGGCAGGTTCAAGAAATATCTTTTAAGTTCTTGATTTCTTGCAGAAAGTGTCATGATTTAAATAGTATCAGTTTTCTGATACTTAGTTGGTGTCTCCATTAAATGACATAAATGTCAAAAGGTCTTTAATTCCAGTGTGAAATATAATCATCTGGACTTGTCTGATTTCTCACACCACCACAACAGCAGGATACACAGTCACTGCTGTTAGGAAATATATAAAGTGTTAATAGCTATAGGTAGAGCTGCAGCTCACTGAGTTGAAGTAGTTGAAAACTGTCTGCATTTAACCATGTAATTTTCCTCCTTTAGTAAGTAATGTTTGTAAATCAACTTTATAGATGCTAATATTAAGGCAACCATACTTGTTTACACAGTAGAATTAATGAGCTTTGAACACAGAACTGTGAATCACATCTCTCTCTCCCCCTTTTTCCATGTAGCTTAACAAGTCTGTGAGTTTTTGGAGATTTTTCCATACTTTTGTTTAACTAGTATAAATAGTTTTAATCTACCCCTCAAAAGGATGTTGTGAAATTGTATGAAACTGACAAGAAACCCTAACTCTCTTTCTAAGTTCACCACTAAGCATCCTGCTATCTGTTGCCATACTCTGGTCACGACCTTTTTTCTACATGTGTCCAAATGGAATTATTTGTGGGAGTATAGTCTCATTCTAACGTGCTGGAGGTGCCTTTAAGGGAAGTATGCTAGCTACGGAAACACCAACGTCATTTTTTGTAGCTAAGTATCGTTCCCATTTGATTTTCCCTGCATGGAAATAAACAGGATTTCAACTAGAAGGTGTAGATGGTCTACACAACAAGTGGAAAATACTTGGTCATGTAGCACAGCCTGCTCTCTGAAATGAAAGGGCATTTCATGCCAAAAACACACAACTTTTCTTGTCTTGGAGTTTTTTTGAGAAACCAATACCACATTCCCCTGTTTCTGGCAAATATTAAATTCTGCTTGCCATTGAAGAGCAAATACACATGCTTGTGTGAAAAGCAGCCATACCTCTTCCTTGCAGCATTCACAGCATTCACTTTTGTCCCTTAATTTGGTGCTCATGTGCTTGCTCGAGCTTTGTAGCTGGGAACAAAGTATCTTGCCAAAACCAGATGGTGGTGAATGGAAATACAGAATGTATTTCACTGAATCATTTGTTCATTAGTTACAGTTTGGATACAATTATTTTTGACTCTGGCATATCTCTTGGGAATCCAGTTCTTTCTTTGCATATTTTTCACAAAATTCTCCTGGGTCCCTGTTAAAAACAAGATAAAGTACTCTGTAAAAGACATCTACATCCAAGCTTATGTGACAGGCTTTTTTAGATGGTTACTGGGAATACTTACCTTCTGTTTCTCCACAGTATACACACACTGAATTAATTTTCCTGTATCAAAAGAAAGATGAGAGCCATTGATCATGCTTGATGATGTTAGGGAANTGCATGGTTGCCCAAAATAGCTGATTCCCCCATCTGCTACAGATAGGCTGGCATAGAGATGTGTGAATCCTGCCAGCTCAGTTTTGATTTGAACTGCAGCTCCTGTAGTAACTAAACAACCCCCAAATTAGGAAACCAGTAAGCACATACAAAAATATAATGGCAAGATGGTAATTTCTCGAATTACAGCCAAATAATACAAATACGTTAGTTTTCCCTCCCTTATTTTGGGCTGAATCAAAAGATTTTTGAAGACTGTCATTTTGACCTCCTTTTATCTTCCTTTTTTTTCCTCATTGTGTCCATCAGTTCTCTATCCTACTGTTGTAAAATAGCAAATTCAGAAAGAAGATATTCATCTTGCACATGGCTCTGAGATTAGCAAATTTTTTTTCAATTTTTTCAATTTTTTGTTATAATGCTTTGATTTGATTGTTGTTAGAAAGTATCTCTTGCTATATCACAAACAGTTCTTTAGGCTGAAAAAGTTCTGGAGCAACTAATGTTGCTAAAGGATATCATCATCATGGCAAAGGTTTGCTTTGGTTTCAGGCCACCATCTTCATGAATAACCTTGAAAATTTCAAAGGAACTTCTAAGAAATATTTTATATCCTCTTATATGAGGAAACAGCATTGTGAATCACTGAAGTGCCATCATAAATTATGAGAATACACATTACTATGTTTGGTAGTATGTATTGGTGCACAAAACAAACACAGGGATTGAGATTATCATGTTTGTGGTTCCATGAAGATTCTGTGGGATGTGAACAGCTGGCAACCCCTAGGGATGTCCAGCTCCACATTTTGGCTAATGTTTGCTTTTCTATTATTTGCCTTTCTGTGCTCTTGCATGGTGCATAATAAATCAGATTTCTGGGATGAAGGTGTGTAGTACCTTTAAATTCTCAGCGCCTTTTAGGCACACAATTGCAAATCATGCATAAAGGAACAAACTGCACTGGAGAGCAAGCTTTGATCCTGCCAACTCTCAGGACTTTCTCTAATGCATTAAATTAGTCACCTGTTCCTTCAGGTAGTTTATCATATATTCACTGAATCATTTACGTTGGAAAAGATCTTTAAGATCATCAACATCAACCTTTAATCTAAGACCACCAAGCCCAGCACTTTACCACTTCCTTAATGCCATATTTCCATGCCATATTTTCAGTTGAATACCACCAGGAGCGGTGACTCAACCACTTCCCTACAGAATTGTGGAGTACGTGATTCAGCATCAAAGACCAAATGAAGATGAGTTTTTAAGGGGCATGTGTATGTTAATGTTCTGGAATTAATCTTTTTCAACAAAGCTCCCAATCATCAACAACTTTGCTTCATAATTTCCATAGGGTCCTTGCTTCTCCTCCATATAAATGTATAGCAGAAGACTACATCGTTTTAGAAAATCACTGAATAAATTTAGAATGCCTTAATTAGATCACATCTTGTAAAAACACATTTTGTGAAGACAATAATTTAAATCTTGAACAATTTTTATGCGCATCTGGAAATAAAGTGATTGCTAATAGATAACTACATACTTGGCATTTTTAAGTGCTTGCTTCTTAGTCTGCAACTTTAAATAGTACACACTTGTCAGAACTGCTTCAGGTTTTAGTAATTCCTTGGTGAAAATTGCTAATAGATCATAACACCTCATATCTTTATTTGTAATATATTATCCTTACGCATTAGACTGACTCAAAAACTAACCCGTTTATTTGTAACTCCATTCTATTGCTATAAAAAAGCCCCAGCTCATCACAACATACTAAATTCATGGTAGGTTTACAGTTACAGCTCTGTAGGAGGAAAAAATGTATGGATACAAAAACTGCTTGAATCTTAACACCAGAAATTTCACATAGCACTAAGTCATGGTTGCTCAAAGATGCAAAAATTATGGGGTACAAAGCATATTCAGGTAGACAAATGCCATGGAAGTATTCTTTTATCATACATTTATCAGTACTTTTATCATAATGAAGTTGATGTGAAAGCTCAAGTTCTCTTCACTACTGTCTGAATATTCACATTGCCGTTACTGGAACTGCCCTGTTGCCAAGCTCTTCACCTGAATAGTGGTCCAGAACAACCTAGAGTGTATCCTGTTACCACAATGTCTGTATGTATTTTGCTGAACTTGTTCCTCAGAACAAGTATATGGGTTTGTGGTGGTTGCCTTGTCACCAAATGAAAACAGCTTGAGAGAACAGAGAAGTAGTAGACAGAGTCTGGGCATTTCATTCAAATTTGTCATACAAAGCCGTATCTAAAAATAAAATATTGTTTAAAATTATGTGGAAGACTGTGTTTAATACAGGTAGAAGTGCAGGAAGACTTCAAACTCCACCTTATCTCATGTAGCCTGGCTTTTGGGCAGCATTTTTTGGTGAAGGGCTTGGCAACAGGGCAGTTCCAGTAACGGCAATGTGAATATTCAGACAGTAGTGAAGAGAACTTGAGCTTTCACATGAACTTCATTATGATAAAAGAATACTTCATTGTGATAATAGTATTTATCTACCTGAATATACTTTGTATTCTGTAATTTTTACATCTTTGAGCAACCATGACTTAGTGCTATCTGAAATTTCTGGTATTAACATTTTTTGGGGGGATGGTGGAAAGACAGTAATGTGTAATTGAGGCTTGTATTGAAGTTCAAGAGAGAACATAAGTCCACACTAAAAGCCACATTATGACAAATGACCAGCCCGTGGGACATCTTCTGAATGACAAAATCATCTTAAACTTATTACTCATTAATAGCTAAAAATTGTCAGGTTGCAATCACAACCAAATGGCAGTTTGGCCCCTTCACTAATGACAGAGTGACTTTGTGCTGAGCCAGTGGTGGATTCTCACTGATCTTTTCCTGAATGACTAGGAAGAAAATTTACTCTAAGTTACCTTATCCTGTCCACTGGGAAATCATGCCTCATGTCTAAAGGAATATTTAACATCTCCGTTGCCATCTAGGCTTCCGAAGGTGTGCTGATTGATCTTAATTAGCATGTGTCCTTTTCCTGTGATGTGCTGAAATGCATAATAATACACTGTTTAAGTACACTACATGATCCGGTAACACGCAGTCATCTTATCTGAAGTGTCTATTCCCTTAGAAGTCTTCTGCTGGGACAAAGAGCTACCTTCATCTGAACAGTGAGGCTCAGATTGCACAGGAAAAAGATCCTGACTCATTAAAATATATTTTTTCATCTGTATGTAAATGCTGTATTTTCAGGACCTGAAAATATATGGAATTATTCAGAACTGTTGGTAGGGGGAATGACTGGATGATTTAATTGGTCTCTTCTATGTCTTATTCTTAAGACTTCATGAATACAGATGAAAATATAAATCAGGAAATATGCAAACATGTATTTTTCACTCTTTTGTTAGTTTTATACTTTTCAGTCAAGGGCATAAAAATTTCCTAATTATGGTAACTAAAGATAGCTGTCTTAATCAAGATCTTATGGGCAGAGTGAAGGTGAAAAGACTGAATTTGTCCTTTCCCCACCTCTACTTTTCTCTGCTTCAGACCTGTATTTTATATTCACTCTAATTTGCAGATATTTTAAAGTACAGTAAAGCTTTTTCATACGAAGACCAGTGCAAAAATGTTATTTATTTTTTTCTAACTCTGAGACACAAGCTCAGGAAGAAATGTAATTATTATTCAGTTTTTAGATGTAAGAATAATTTTCTTGCTCTTAAGGGGATTGCTGACAAGTTTAAGAAGTAGAATAGTTACCCAAGTAATTCACTTTCTTAGTAAACTGTCATTATCTGTCTGATGTAGTCATCTACCTTTCAGATTTTTTGACCATATTTGTTCTGTAATTTATCCCAATGAATAAAGCCAACAGCTATAGAATTGTCATTAAAGTCATGCCTATTTTGTTTTGAGTGTAGCCTCTCCACATAATTCATCCATTGGGAGCTACTGGAGAAGCATGCTGTTTGGTATATGGAGTCTGAAATAATCTGTCATTCATTTAAGGAAAACAAGTAAGAAGATATGATTTCTTTATTTTTCTTGGTGGTTAGCACTGTATGTGTTTATGTGAGGGATTTTGTCAGCTTTAATTGCGTATATCTCTGTATGGATGACAAGTCAGGACTACCTTTCTATGTTCTTTGTACTTCATACTGAAAAATCTTCCTGTTAATTTTGTCAGCATCATTGATACTTCTGGGTACTGTAAAACAGGCTCCAGAAATCTTGTTTTTCACTCTCCCGACACTTGCTTAGAGTAGAGATGGAATAATACATTCCTCATTTGAAACGGAATGCATGTCTCTTATATTTATCTTCACCTATTTCACTACTTTTGAACCCATTGTATATTATCCTTTGGCTCTTGTATGTTTTTTGTATATGGAAGATAGAGCCATCATGGATAGCATTGTCCTTTTTCTGACAACATCACAGGGAATGCAGTCAGCATGTGCACTGTAAAATTTACTTTTCACTATCATTTCCCCAGCAGTATGATCTCTCTTTGCCTTATGCTTTATTACATATTCTTCAGAAAGAAAGCCATAGCACACTGTAACACTGTAATTTCTATGTAAGTGGAAATTATCATTGCAAATAAAACCAATGTTTTAATGTTCAAAGGCTGTACAAGGCACAAAGTAGAAAGAATGCATTAAGTTGGCAAATCCTTCAGTATTTTCCCATGTTAAATATTTTCTTTATTCTTTTCATATGGAATTCCTTCAATATTTAACTATCCTGCTTTTAATTTTATTGATACTTACATGTGCAACTAATTCTCCTCTTAGGTTTTCAAACAGTCCATTACAGTTGTGAGTGTTGTTGAATTGTGAGTGTTAAGTCAAACAATCACCTTCATTTTTAATACCTGAAAACTCTGATAGATATCTGAAATAGTGCTTTTTAATATGTGCATTAGTGATATACTTCTATATAAGAACACAATATAAACTTAAAGTAAAATTCCTGTGAGTTATATAATAATTGCTGCACCAGCTTCAAAGTTTTTGAACTAAATCACAGATAACTTCAACTATTGAGTCTCACCACCTAGATTTTTGAGCAGTAATTATAATCATGATCTTTCTCTGCTGTTCAAAAGAGAGAAATAAAAGAACAGAAGATCTGTCTCCTGTTTCACTAAAACAGAACTTGACAGGCTCAGGAATTCTGTCTGGCTAGGATCTTTTATGTGCCGTTACTTTCTGTGGCAAGAACAGTTCATACTCATTTTTCTTTCCTTTTGCATGTCATCTGCATCTCAGAAAAGATTTCTAGCATTTGTTGTCTACATCAATATTACATTTCATAGGCTATTGCAGAATTGTATTCTCTTAAAACTGTGATTTAATATGCCATCAGCCTTTCTTTTCCCTAACACATTTTTTCTTCTTCAATGCAACAAACTATTCACTTAAAATGAAAATGAGAGCAGTGCATGTCTATTGCTTGTCAAAAAAATGAAAAGAAAAATAATGCTGCCCAGTTAATTAGGAAAAAAGTGTAGCATTTATTTCCAAGACATTACCTATGATGAGAGAATATAAAACTCCACCATATCCATGCTGTCTTCTCTGATTTGTAAGATACAGGAAAAAATATTGAGTGTGGTTCTGCATAAATGGGTACAGCTTTTAAGGTGGTGCTATTCAGAGATGTAGTTAATAGAGCAATATTTAAACTTTGAAATCTCAGTTTTTCAACCTAAGAACAAGAACAACACAATCCTCATGGCTGTGCAAAAAAGCTTTTATGTGCAGGTCTAGTGTAGTTGATTTATATAGCCCAGCCTAGATACTTCACTTGAGAAAATTGAGCACAATCCTTCCTCTCCACCTCCTCAGACATCAGAGTGGGACAGTGAGCAACCAGTTCTGTACTGCTCTGTTTCTCTTCAGCATCGTGGGTAAACACCTACTCACACTCCTAAGCAGACAAACAAAAGTACCACAATGCAGTGATGGAAACAGCCAGTTTTTATAAATGCTTCTGTTAGAGCAGAATGTTCTTGCTGCGTCTGAGAATGTAGAGGACAAAGAGGAGCTGTTCTCTTAGAGACCTGCAGAGCCTACACCCTCTGATGGCCTTAAATAACGTGGAAAATGAAATGAGGCCTTTTGCCACAGGGTGTTTTGAGCCCGGACAGATTCATTCAGCACTACATTACCAGAGCTCTCGAGATTTCTGAAAACAGCAAAGAGTAACCAGTACTCAGTAATCAATACTCAGAGAGTTGGTGGATGTCCCATTCTTGGCAACATTCAAGGTCAGGCTAACTGAAGATGTGTGCAGCCCGGTCTAGTTGAAGATGTCCGTGCTAGTTGCAGGAATATTGGACTTTACATGTCCCTTCCAACACAAACCATTTTAAGACTTCTCAGAAAAGTGAGTTGGAGATGCAGTAGATACCCAGAATGCTACCTTGCAAGGTACTGACTTGCAATCTGCAGGTTGTTTGGCATTCCCTGCCCCCAAGCAGTGCTCATACCACATCAGGAAGTGAAGCCTCATTAAATATGTGAAGTTCTTGCTAGGACTGAGACCCCACCAATCTTGCCTGGAGCTTCCAGTTGTACCAGTTTCAGACTGGCTTAATATGTGAATTACATATTAATGTAATTATTTACAGCTTAATGTAATTAATTACAGCTTAATGCTGTAATTCACTTGAGCTAAATGACTAATTTGCAAGGCTTAGAATTTGCCAGAGCAGCATGATTATGAAGCCTTAAGCTCTTCTTTCATACAAAAAATGCAAACAGGTACAAACAAGTATTAAATATATTTTACCTTTATGTTCTGTAAATACTTCTGAAAACATTAAGTTGAGAACTGTGTGAGTATGTGTAGGCTTCCTAAAAAGCTTGCAGACCGCTGAGTGATAATTAGTCTTTATGTCACTAAAAAAGCCTTGTCTTTTCAAGGATTTGTAAATACTCTGCAGTGCACAGGTACAGAACTTCAAAAAAAATTCTTTCATTAGCCCCTCATGGGATAGCAGGTAAGGAATTTTATGTGAAGATTAAAGTGTGATTGTCTTTAGGAATACGCTGTATTCCTAAAGAATATTGAAATTCTGAGAGAGATTGTCAAACCTACTTCCCTCCTGTTCTCAGATTCACTGAATGAATTTCAATTGCCTGTCTTGCTGCAAAGCCGCTGTATCTAAGGTGAAGCGTACATGAAAGGTGAGATCATTCCCTAGCCTTCATTTCAGTGTGCCCATTCACACCTGAAACATAATAGTTTTGTTTTGTCTAGGTTATTTTACAATATATGCTAGTGTTCACTGGTTTTATGCTACAGCAATTTGTGCATCAGCTCTTCTAGCCAATTAACTCCAAATAAATTCAAATGTTTGTTTTCTTCCTACCTCACTTCTGTAGCTGGGGAGTGCAGCTCTGACAGCCTTCTTGAAATCAGAGCATTGTTCCTTAAATCATAAGAACAAAGCTTTCAGAGAAGCAGATACAAGAGAGCCACCACAGGGATTCTCTAACCTGAAGAGTTGGTAGCATTAGCATAATTGAGCTGTTTCTGAAGTTCACGTGTCTCAGCAGAGATCTGGCAGCCGCAGCTGCCTGTGGGTGTCTTGCAGCACTGCTGCTCAGGGAATATGTGCCAGCACGTGTGTTGTCTCTGCCCCGCTGGACCAAACCCAATTCTTTAGCTTAAGTGAAGGACTGATGTAATTCTTGCTCTTTCATTTTGAGTAGTCATGTTTGGGTCATTTTCTCAGGTTCTTCTGAAGTAAACCAGACTAGACCACCATGAAAACCCTGATAACATCAGCATACAGCATTTATGGATAGTTACCAAGAATGCACAATGATACTTTTTAATAGTATGTTCTGTTCAGTACTCAAGAAAACTGAGTTTTGAGGTTATGTCATGCAATTACGAGATACAGCTATGTGGATCAGAGGCAAAACATCAGTACTCTTTTGCCGAGAGTCTCTGAGGTGAGTGTAGGAAGAGAGGCATTGAGAATCAGGTACAGGTGACGACCAGGAACATAAATTTCTTTCATCAGATCTCTGTAGCTGCAATTATGATGACCCTTCAAGTTTATGGAACATATTGGCAAGAGGAATTTTGTAAAACCACATAAGCATCTGGAAGTGGAATACTTGGAACGTGAAGAATCAACATCTTTTACACTTCGTTACAGTTCCTGCTTTTTTCCTCTCTGTCTACCAGCAACTGTCTGTAAGAGACTTCAACTTGAGACACAATAGGAAAAAATGCAAAGACAATCATGTGTGTAATTTCTTAATAGTGCAATTACACATTCATATCAGACAGCGGCACATGAAGTAAATGTAATTGGCTACTTGTGTGTCCCATAAGCAGCTAGCCCCTGTCTTCATGCAATCACTGTAAACAAACATGCAAATTAAATCCAGAGCTGCAATCTGTTATTCCAGCATGTGTAATGTGCTGGTCTCACAGGTCTTCCTGAAACCTGGTCTGATCTGCTGAAGATAACCAACAACTTCGCCCAGGTTGTGGAAGCGTATCAACCATGACCAGTTCAGTTCTGATATGTGCTGATACTAATATTTGATATTTGATATTTGAGGGTTGTGCTCGTACTAATGAGGATCACATCAACATTGTTGCACTCATTTACAGCTTTGTTCACTGACTACTTAAATTTGCATGAAAGAATCACCTATATTCTTTGGAAGCTTCTGGGGTACATAAGAAAAAGCCTAAGGTTGAATGTAGCCTTTTCAAGTTCTGCCTTTCAAATAAATCCGTCATTAACTCGCTGTTCTTTTAAAAAAAAAAAAAAATCAAGGGGGAGTCTTTGGAGCTGATATGATTTTGCTACTACACAAATACATTGAATTCAGAACAAAATGAGCTTGTAGGGTCCTACTGAGCTTGTTGGATCAAGCTACATGTACGTAATTGTCTTCAGGGGAGTCTTGGATATCACTAAGTCTCAGATCACAAAATACCATTGATTTTTATTACAAAATGGATGTGGGAAAACTTGCAATTTTCTGTTCCTTCCAGACTACACAAATTCTGTCTGAGTTGGAGAGAGCAGTTGGCAAAACTATGTGGACTCTGAAGATTCTAAAGGTTCCCTGAGCATCTACATATACTGTGGGAAAAACCCTACCTCTAGCTCCTGAAGCATTTAAGTATGTGATGTGGACTTTGACCTTCTTCTTGTAAAGAAATATGTGGCCCAAACAACAGGCACTATTGCTTTTTGGGGGAGAAAGGACGGATGCTCATAAAGAAAGAAGTTCTACTTTGCTCAGCCTAAATAATGGTCTTTGGTCTTGAACTAATAAACCTTACCCTAATTTCAGCAATAAAAGCTTTCAGTGCTTTCACTTTTATATATGCAAAAAGACATTTTTGTCCTAAAAGGCCTCCTTCTTAGTGCCATGCAAGGAGCAAAAAGTATGAAATAAAACCTTATTTCCAAGCCCTTACAGTTACAATGCTTGATACAAACGAGAAAAATGCAGCTTTCTGCTGATCTTTGTGAGATAGCAGGAAGTGCTAAAAAGATCACTTGATCTGAAGTTTTTAACTGGAACTACAGATGGAAAAGGAGTTTGAAACTTTTAAACTCTTCTGTCTTTGAGTAGCCCCTTTGCCTGACATAGCTGGAAGATTTCAATAGTTCAAATGAGTTTCAACAGTTTTCTAAATGTTTATTATTTAATTGATATTCTTAAAGGTAGGAAGCTTAGCTTTTTTAACTGTGAACAATTGTATGTAAGCAAATGTATTTGTTTGCAGTGGTGCAGTAGGATCACAGAACAGCTGATGCTGGAAGAGATGTCTGGAGGTCCAATTCCCCTGCTCAGGGCAGGGGGTGCTAGAGTGGGTCACTCAGATTGCATCTCCATTTGTTTTGTTCTTTCTGGTTCGATATTTTCAAGAAAAAAAATTATAAAGGTTTTTAATAGTAGCACTTTTGATGAAACCAGACCCTTGTAAAAAGGAGATGTGAATTAGAGGAGAATGAGACCCTTATTAACGAGCTCTGTTTCTCTTGCCTTTCACTATACTTGTTTATGTTCATGAGCTGACGTTAGGTATCTTTATTTTGGATTCATGCTATACTGGTGACAATTCTGTACTGCTGGTGTGAATAACAGTATCAATATTTATTGTGGTGAGTAGTTTCAGCTTCAATTGCTGAATATACAGCCCAGCAGTTCAAGAGCCTGTTTGAAGTTAACTTGAAACCAAGCTGAGGTTGTTGGGGCTCATATTTAAAGTAAACAAAGTGATCCTGGACATCTGATATTACCTGTTGTTTGCCTTGTACCTCGTGGCATAAAGGAGCGCACTTAGCCACTGGATACCCTTTCAGTTCTCTGTTCCTGAGGCTTCTCAGGTCACTGATACTGTTGTCAACAACAATGAGACGACATATTTGGTAGGATGAGGATTTTAAATGCCCTTTATCGTCCTCTTCACATCATAAATGTGAAGATATCTTATGGATTAATTCCATGTCTTCTTTATGATTATATAGGTTGTCTTTGCTTATACATGGTATTGCTGGAGAAATAAAAAACCAAACCAACAAAAAAGCCAGCAATTGTCAATATGAAAAAGCATTAGCTATATTTATAGCTGCCTTAGCAGACATTAGCAGTAAGAAACCAACACAGATGAATCATCCCGGTCTCTGAGTTTGCCATAACTCTTGTGATAGATCTGAAAGACTATTTTTAATATTTTCCTCTGTTAGATTCTGAACTTTAAGCTTAGGTACAGTACAAAACAAAATAAGTTTTCAAATAGGTAATGAGGATTTAAGTTTTTATTTTTTATTTCACCTTTGAAAGGTGAACAGTATTTCAAACAATTAATAGAGGGTGTGAAACATATAGAAACTATATGTTTTTTAAAGAAATTCAAACACAGTGACAACATCCATAAGCCTATTTCCTCAATAATTTGATTTACATTCCTATATATCTGCACAGGATTATATTAGGTAATCTGAGGGTGGAGTTTGGTTTCAGCAATTTATTTTTTCTTTCCCTAGCTTTTCAATGTCTTGGTGTATCTGCTCAGTTGGTTCAAAAAACAGCTTTTATTTACAGCTCTGTTTCCAACTTTCTGTCACTTACAGACTGTTCTTTTAACATCTATAGGTTACTATCGTCCAAATTTTTAGGCAATCTCTTAAAATTCACTGTGTGCATGCTCCTTTGTAATATTTCAGTATGTTCAGCCAGTGTCTGTCCTGATTTTCATAAAGAATCTGACAAACTTTTTGAGCAACAGAATCATTTTAAGAGAGTTAATATTGATACAATTACTGTTTTGTAAAATAACGGAAAAACAAAGAAGAAATGGAAAAAATGTTGAGAATTAAGGGGCAGGAAGAGGCTCGCAGTATTGACCTAGATGGTCTCTAAGGTCTCTTCCAACCCAAACTGTTCTACGAATTTATGAACTTGCCCTCCATGGAGGATTTGTCAGGTAGAACCAATCTAGTTTTGAACTTCTACATTTTTTAATGTACTACCATGTACTGGCGTGTAAGAAAAACTATCCTCTCAGATAAAGTGGTATAATCCCCACACCGGAGAGCAAGGATTATAGAAACTGTTTTTAAGTAGTGCAGTTTTAGATCTCTTGTTGAATGTTATCAGTAGCGTGACATTAGAGATTTCCTGAGAAGTTTGTAAAATATTAATGGCTTGTTAACTGAAAACGAAACCTTGCTCACCTTGTTCACAACGTGAGTCTGTTTTGCCAGATAGGATAAGGTTTAAATATCAATATTTTATATTCCAACTTTTTTATCATTACAAGACAAATGAGGCAATCCAAGGGGAAAAAAAGCCTGAAGTTACTGTAAGATGTAGATGTGACAAATCTTTTTAGGCTTGAATACTGCACATGCATGGATGTCTTGTACAATGCTTCTGAGGCTGTTCCTTACTTAACAACACAAAAATGCCTAATATTTGAGAAAAGTCTATAATATCAAGGCACTGGGAAAAATATCTCGGGAAATCTTGAAAAGAAGTTCTAGGCCGTGAATGAAAAAATATTGGAGATAATGTTGAGCCTTTATATTGCAATCTCTAACACCTTGACAGATACAGCAAGGTGGGTAAATCTTTACTTTGGATAAATCTACATAAGTAAGTACACAACTGTGATGTGCTTTAAGTAGGTGTCACTAACCTATTGTTCTTTTACCCTGTCTTCCAAAACAGTAAATAAAACATCCTTTTGATGTCCACAGAATAGAAGAGAAATAAAAGGGTGAACACTGGTCTCAAGAAAGCCCTGTTCCTTATCGATTAAAGTCTAACAGGTTACAGTGTGAGGTCTGAACAAAGCTTCTTTTTCTGTCTGGGGCCTAAGCCCTTCCACTTAGATTATCTGGTATTTGATGAGCAACCTATTGAACAGTTTTCCCTCTGTGGGAGTACTGGAAGACTGTTTTTCACACAATTTTTGTGAGTTCAATACTTTTTCCATCAGCTGTGGCTGAACTTGGCCAGCATGTTCAAAGGTTATCACAGGATCTTGGACACACATTTCCACAAAATTAATTTTCATAGAAAAGCAAAATAGTAACTTCAGTGAGTAAAGAGCCCACTGTACTAGCTATGACATTCCTGAGTGATGGAAACCACTGAAAGAAAAGCCCCCAAAAACCCGAGTGAAAACACACTAGAGTATCTATCTACACACCAGAATTAATCCAGATGAATTTATATTAGTACTGATAGTAATTTTCTTAAACCAGTTATTAAACATGCTTATTTGGATTGCTAAACTGAACTGATACTGTTCATTATAACAGACTGCAATTGACCAGAATTCACCCTACACAAAATTGAAATACTTTGTTAAACGACAATATGTTGGATAATTCATACTGTATTCACAGTAGGCAATTTTTGATCAAGAATTTCCATCATGCTGATAGTACATTTTTTATTCATCATATTGAACCCTCCCCCCTGCAAAAAAAATTATTCCAATTTCCACAGAAAAGTTAAATATTAAGCAAATTTTAAAGTTAGGTTAAAATGAAAGTCTTCTGGATCTAAGCTTTAAAGTGGTTATGCCGGTTGGGCATAATGAAGTAACTGCAGATTTTTATTTTTTTTTTTTAATTATGTTTATCTCATCTAGAATGTGATGTCAAAGGATGAACAAAAACAGTGCTTAGAAAAGTTGATGTAGATTTGGGAGTCGTTGCTGTCAAAAGGAACACTGAAGCCCTGGGAATTATGCCAGCCATGAAGTAAGTGTAAGAGGAGACTGAATTCTGAGTGTCTGTACGCACTGAGATGAAAGAGTTCACATTAACAAACCATGGCTGTATCTCTGTAGGACAGCTTTTCCACAATGCAAGCATTAGCACCTAATCCAGCAGCGAGGGACATGATGATTTAATACTTTATTTCTTGCTGGTATTTTACTTCTTTCTTTCCTCCTGCTTCCCTTTAAAGGGTATCCCTATTTGTTAAAGTAGGCTGTTATAAGACCATATCTTTGGACTGTACCTGAGGAAATGTGGATGTTTCTGAACCTGTGAGGGTTGTGGAAGGAGAGAAAAGACACGGTTCATCACCTGCCTGACTCTGGCAGAGTTAAATTTTGAGTGCTCTCTTTCAATAAGAACCACATGCTGCAGAGGGGCAAATCTGGAACTGACTCAATGGATATAACTTGCCACAAGTCTCTCTCTGATGGCAGGTAGAAAACAACCTTTTTTTCCTGCTACAGCTCTCAATGTACAATTAAGAACTGACCTCCTGCCCCAGTCTGACACACCTGTGCATCACCTCTGTAGCTTGATGGTTACTGCTATTCCTACCTACTTACTTTTTTTCTATAAGACAGTGGAGCAAAGGGAGGCAAACTGCCCCTAATTAGTATCAGAACAGTCTGGCCATGAAAATGTTTTAATTATTCTTCCTTAAATAGTTACATAAAATAGTATCTTGAATAACAAAGTTTTGCAAGACTGAAACCTACCTGTTTATTGCTATACAATTTTGATGTCTGCCACTCTTAAGGAGCTGGTACAGGTACCATGTCATTGAGAGAAATCAGTCTCTTGGAGCATTTTGGTCTCAGTTGGTCATCTTGTTTTTTTTAGGCTGCTCAATCACTATGTCAAAGCCAGGTCCTGATCTTCTTGTCAGAATCACTTTGTTGCTAATCTAATTCAGATTTCCTGGCTTCTTGAAGTACATAATTAAATTCTGTAGGTATGAAAACTGGATGTATTTAAAAATCCCCAATACAGATAAACAAGAATACACTAAAACAAATGTAATTCAACCAAAGTTTATTTTCAGACCACTAGAAACTGCTTTTGGCATTAAACCTAAAATGGGAATGTATTTGCAGTAGGCAAATATATATAATTAGCAGGGCACTTCAAGATAAGTGATGTCCTTATGATTTTTGCTGATTTCATGATAGTACTTTAAATTTTACAATCTCCAAGAGTAAATAGAAAGGTAATCCTAAAAATAATGATGAAATGCCTCTTCTTTGCTCCCTTCTGAGCCTTCAAAATGTTAAAGCAAGAAAAAAAAATTAATAATATTAAGGAGGCTCTAGGAGACCATGTATCTGAACATTTGCATTATTTTTGCAGAAACCTTTCTTATAACAGGTTCTTTCTCTCTCTCTGAATATGTACCTATGTGTTTCTTATATTCAGGGATTATTCAGAATTAATTCTATAGAGAAATTAGTGCTCTGGAAACTGGGTTTGTGCTGATCAACTTCCAACTTTAAAGAAATTGAGACACCAACTAATGGTGGCAGTACAGTGGTATGTGCTTGGGGCTTTACTAAGCCCTCTTGATGACCCTGTTGAAAGTACCATGTGATTTTTCCTGAATGTGTGATGAGCTTACCCTAATTATGTGCGAAATTACTGAACTACTCAAGAATTATTAAAATATTGTCCTGAAATTGGCTGTAGAGAATACTGATGGGGCCAATACTCTGACCCAATGTAAAAAACAAAAATCAAACTTTTGAAATTGCTGCTTTAAGAGGAGAGAAATTTGGCAGAAAATAAACCCCCTTGTAGTTGCTTGACCTAATTCTGTTAGAAGGTAGTTTTCTAGAGATTCTTAAGCAATGAAGTAAAAAGGGTTGAAAATTAATATAACTTAATTCGTTGCAAGGAGGTAGCATGCCCACTGGAAAACTGAAGGCTAAGAAAACCAAACATTTTTTTTGGGAACCGCGGAAATAAAAGTCACCTCTAACTTAAAATACTAAATAATCAGATACTGCATATCATGTTGATGAGACATCATACTGGGATCTAATTTATAGAAAATCCGTTATTTCTTAAAATTTTTCCTAAAACTGAATTTTAAAAAAAAATCATATTAAAGCATCCGAGAAACTTAAATGTAATTTTTTTACATGATTACTTTTGGTATTACATAGAAGAATCCCATTTTTTAAAGGAGGCCTGAAACTCAAATGGAGACAGGAATTTTAATATCAAACTAAGAAATTCCAACTTCATTGAAATGATCTTGACTTACTTTACCATTTTTAAGCTTTGAAGGAGATAGTAATGTTGTGTTTGCAAACAAAGTATTTCAGCCTGAAAACTTTAATCCAGTCCTTCTGCAGTTTTTGTTCATATTTCCCCTTCTGCCTGGTCTTAATAATGTTATGAGATTTACATAACTTTTCACAGCAGCACTGGCTGATAACTGATAACTAATTTTGGGGGGGGTTTTTTGGTTTTTATGTTTGGGGTTTTTTTTTTTTTTTTTTTTTTTTTTTTTTTTTTTTTTTTTTTTTTTTTTTTTTTTTTGTTTTTTAATTTAAATCCTGCAGCTTTAAGAGGTTTATTTCTGGGTCTATAATCATGCTGTAGTAGAAATAGTCTCACAAAGTAGCTGCAAAGAGGTGATGTTTTTCCAAGTGAAATCATAGAATCACTCAGGTTGGAAAAGACCTTTAAGATCATGCAAGTCCGTAACTAATACTCTGAATTTGGAGAGCAACAGATTTCTTTAGAAAAAATATGAAAAAAATTTCTTTAAGTTTGCATTTGAATCTAATTTTCTTCCCTAGAAGACCGCATTGGTGTCTAACGTATTTCTAACGTGTGTCTGAGTGCAAACTGTATCAGGAAACCATGGAGCTGAAGAAAATTTAATTCATGATTTTAATTTCTTAGATTCCAACACCCTACTTATCTAGTCCTTTTTAGATTAACACCTATCTTTTTCATCTTGGGTAGAACAGAAACCTTGACAAGATATTGTGGAAAGCAATAATAGCACTTACTTACATTTATTCATGTGCAGATAATCTGTTCCTCAGC
The DNA here is from genome assembly GCA_013397055.1 of Pachycephala philippinensis. Classification (NCBI taxonomy): domain Eukaryota; kingdom Metazoa; phylum Chordata; class Aves; order Passeriformes; genus Pachycephala; species Pachycephala philippinensis. The sequence goes on from VWZT01002688.1 coordinate 29,613, forward strand.
CCCTAAGCTTTTCCATGTTAGACCTGACATTTATGGATGGAATGTTCCCCCTTCTTATTGTCAGCTTTCTCTAGAACTGTTTTTCCTCTCAGGAACGCTTATATTCTGGTGACATCAATTCTGCTATCTGCCATGCATTCTTTCACAGATAATTTTTTTAATGCAGAAAACATGGAAAGATTTTTTTTTTCCTAATTCGAGTGAGCAGATCATATAAATAACCATACTAGGAATTTTAACATTGCTTTAAATTATTTCATCTGATATGTGATCAGCAGATTTAATGTGGATCTTACTAAATTGCCTGTCACTTCAAAAACATAGGTTTCTATTTACGCAGTTGTGGATCAATGTTGACAAAAGTGGACCTCATTAATGTACTCCAATGCTATCTCTCTGGTGATGTGAACAGATAGCCACCTTCGTGTTCTGCATTGCAAGGTAGTGGGTTATTATTCACAGGGAAGTGCTAGGGAATATTTCCTGACACTCTGATGAAGACTGAAGTTCTGAAGCGGGGACATTAGACTGGGCATTAGATGCTGCAAATTGCAATGTTTCATGCCTTCTAAGAGGACACAGAAGGAAATGTGATACTTCTTTAATGTTTAGTTCAAAATTTCTTAACTCTTTCTGTTCTGAGACAATAACATTTAGTTAGCCTATCAGCCAGGCTAACCAGTTTTCTTTATATTATCTCTCTGAACACAGTTCCAGATTGTTCCAGGAGATGCCAGAGAAGCTTTGTCTGTAAGCACTGGGCAAAAATACATGCATAGACTGCTAAGACTGTTTTTCAGGCACTTAGGGAAATGTCTGACATGGGTTGTTAAAACTACTCTGTGAAAAAATGCCTTGGTCTTTAAATGTGTATGTGTGAACTTGTTAAATATAACATGGATCTAAAAAGTGAGGGATTCTGTACTTTTAGCAGAGTTAGAAGATGAAATTATCCTATATCAGTGTAGTATTAAAGGAAGACCAACTACAGTGCATAGAGAATGAGATAAGAGTTTGTTAAAAAAGTTCTGTGAAATGGCCTTCAAAAAGTATGAAATTAAACAAAAACCACTCCCTCTACCAAAAAAAAAAAAANTTTGTGTAGAGTGTCTTCTATCCCTCCAAAATATAATTTAGGTGAGAAAAAGACTGAAGGAAAAAACCCATCCTGCAAATGAGTTCAAGGGAGAAAATTCTTTTTTACCTCACTTGGAATATTCTGTTTGTAACATCTGCTTGGATAAAATCTGGGTTTGAGTGTAAAAACTTTTTTCTTTTTTTAAGGTTTAAATCATCTTCTGCACTCTCAAGATGCTTTAAAAAAACGATGGAGGCAGATCTGTCTCCAAGTGCCAGCCTGGACTTCCGACACTATTGTCATGCCAAAGAAATTTAATGAAAAGCAATAAATGACCCTCTAAGACAAAAAGCAGGGGAGAAAATATTCTGTTCTTGCTTTCCTATATCTCTGAATGTTTTCTGTCACTATGAGAAATAGTACAAGAATCACCTCATCCCAGTTCCTGAGATGGTTTATTGTCTGTTTCATAATAAACTGGTTCTGACTTGAGATGTGGCCTTGCATTTATACTAAATCTATTTTTTCCTTTGAACTTGACAAGATTTCAGGACAACAGTACAGACACTGAGAATCTGGTTCTATATGCCACCTTGTTTGAGAAAATTGATTACCTCTGCTTCCACAGTTGGAGCACCAATAAAGTGGAGGGTGTGGAGTCCTAAGAATGAAAGTACTGGAAACATGAGGGACTTACACGTAGACCTATATGCTGTTGCTACATATCATATTGGAAGATTTTTAGATGCCTTCTCTCTCAAAACCGTCTTGGGGTTATAAATTCATGAAAATTTAACAATATAAAAGGAAATAGATCAGGTCCTTTGCCTGTGTGTGTACATATAAAGTGAAATACTGTATTTCTGGCAGTTCATATTCATGAAGCAACACTATGTTATGGTGCTGCAAAGAACAGTCCTGCTCACTGAAGGAGGCAACTGGTCTCTACCATTGTCTGACATGCAGTGTCAGGACAGAATTACTTTGCATCTTCCAAACTGGGTTGTAGAAGCAACGTCTTTTCCTTGAGTGCTTTCTAAGGCATTCTTTAAATATTATCTGGTTACCTTACAATAAACTAATAAATTTTGCTTCCTAATCTGCCGAAACAATTGGGAAGTATCATTAATTTCCAAACCAAACCAAAGGTTAAAGTGAGTTAATTGCCCATGACTATGTCACAAGATCTCTCTGGAAATCAGTGGACAATTCTCTAAACTGCTGAATCTCAGTCCAGTGCCTTAGTCATTTCCTTTTCCAGGAGAAATTTAAGTCTCAGGAAATCTGAGAAATTCTTGTAGATTCTTCAGTCAAGGGAGTTTTCAATGTTATGGAAAAGTCACTTTTCTTTTTTGTGGAAAATAAAAAAAAGGGCAGACTTGCACTTTATAAAAATACTCAGAAAATTCTCACAAAAGCAACTTTAAATCCTAATGCAACTGGATTTGGAGATGCCAGAAAAATCCATAGTCTATCTACAAATTACCAGGTGCTTGGGCTGAGATAGCAACATCTGAGAAAACTGGCCTAAATATATTTGCACATTGTGTCCAATCTCCCACAGTCAACAGTGCTATGAGCTAGATCTGCCTCTGTGTTCTTCTAATGACCTCCCCAAAGAAAATGACCAGGCATAGAAATGCAGACAGTCTTTATTAGATCATAAATTAAATTCATTAGCTTTTGTTATAGAGATGGCATAAAGAAAATTCAAAGGGAGTAAATGAGAAGAGAAATCAAAAGAGGTTATAAATAACTTCCCCACTGGCCATTCTGTCCTTGCAGGGCAAATACTTGATTTCTGTCAAGGTTTTAAACAACTCAGTGGCTTTCTTTTTTCCCAAGTGCTGCTCTTTTCTTTTTGGTTGTGGACAACTTCCTCCCATGAGGTCTGGCTGTTTGCACTCTACTCCACAGTCCATAGGCTCTGCACCAGCTGCAGGTTCACAGGACTTTACAAATGTTCTTGTTTCATTTCTTCTGTTCTCTTACCATCTGAAAAAGACCCATTTCCCTCCATCTTTTAGGGGGCTCCTAAAGCAGCCAACTCTGTGATGAATAGCCAATGTTAGCTCTGTGAATGAAAACCATTGCTACCACTCTCTTCTTCCTAGTGTAGCAAATACAGACATTTGAATGACACTTTTGAAAGTAATTTCTTGCTAGGATCATAACATACTGGTCCCTTCTGGTGCAAAACACAGACTCATGAGGGCTATTAATCAAACCTAACTACTCCTGGCATTAGGCCTGTGAAAAAAATGTGCTTTGCTTGAATTGCATCCAGGATGATTGTGGTCTGAAGCTGTCTTTCTTTGACAGGGATCAAACCAAGGTAAGGGGCTCAATCAAAAGGGACTCATTCCCCTGGAATGGATTTTAGGAGCCAGTGATGAGGCTAGGGGTCTGAGGAATTGGGCCTACTGTTGTAGAGAAGTGTCACAGAAAGGCTCAGAGTGGTGTGCGTGGAGCATGACAGGGGCTGTTTGAGTGCAAAGGAATCAGCAGGATGACCCAGCAGAGTGAGGGCTGTCAGCTGGACAGTGTTTTGGCCTCTGGATAAGCAGGATTTCAGGACCATCAGCCCGGCTGCTGTTCAGAGGGCTTCGATTATGTTGCCCTGGTACAAAGAAAGGGGAGGACGAGAGAAGAAATGCCTGCTCTCCTTGACCACTTAGGTTGAGGAACACGAAAAAACACCCTGTGAAGAGCTACAGTGTATTTATTGGGCTCTCCCAAAGGAGACCTTGGATGTGCAGTGGGGGCAGTGCCAACATACCAATGTGGACATGTGCTCTGCCCCCAGGGCTGACCACACATTCCCCTGTGCTTGGTAGGTTTTGTGCCAGGAAATCCTGGGCACAGATGCCTGCTGGGCAGTGGTGCTTGAGGGGCCTGGAGTTCTGACACCACTCAATGCTTGGTTGCTCCTCCCAGGTCTCCTCCCTTGAGCTGGGATGGTGTTGCTCACACACCTGAATGGGGCCTAGTGCTGCTGAGGGGATCTGGTCTGGGCCCTCTCCCTGACCGCATTCCTCTGGTGGCAGGCAGAAAAGCAAGCTCTGTCCTCTTCTTCCTGGTCCTCTGATGGTAGCACCTGCAGGATACGATGGAAAGGCAGCCTGCAGAGTGGGCATGCAGCTCCCATCATGGTCCACTGCTGGACGCAGCCAAAGCAGAAATGATGGAAACACAAGGCCAAGCAGGCTGCATTGGTGATTTCTCCCAGGCAGATGGGGCATGGGTCATCTTCTGATGCCTCTGACTGCCCTGCCTGCTCCAGCTGGCCCAGGCTGGCCCTCATGGCAGAGCACAGTCCTCCAGAGCTTCCTCGGCAACTAACACCACGTCTTGCAAGTACAGATGTGCCATATACTAAGCTTACATGATGTTGAAGAGGAAAGTAGGAAGAACCAAAGCAAGAGGTGGGACAGGGGAATTCCAGGCCTCCCAAAGGCTCCTTCCTTCTTGAGGGCTGACAAGCAGCCACAGCAGCAGCAGTCCTGTGGGGCAGACAACACCAAGGGCTGCTCCCCTCATCTGCCTCCTTGGCTCCCCCAGACACGCTGAAAAACAATCCTAGTCCCCAGCCTCATTCCCCAGCTTCCACAACTTGGGCTAGCGGTACCCTCCCTGAAGGAGCATGTGCTCTCTGAAGGCAGAGGAATTTGCTGTCTGCCTTCAGTAGGGCTTGTGGCCTTGGGACAGCTGCTGTATGGGACCCACAGCAGGAAGGGGTGGCCTTAGCTCAACAGCCAGAGCTGCTGATCTCCCCAAAGCCAAGACTCAGGCCCAAGGACAGGGTCTTGCTCAGGTGTGCACACTGTGGGTGTGCCCAAAGCAGGCCTGAGGACAATGTGCCAGGACAGTGGCAGGGGCTGCTAAAGAGCTGTGAGGTCATGGGCAGTCACAGGGGTTCAATGGTGACATCCCGTCGGTCTCTGGGGCTGCTTCTCCACTGCTGCCCTTGGAAGATTACAATGGCCCCAAGGGGAATAAGTCCCTGCTTCCCATGACTTCGACCATTGTCACATGACCACCACCTTGCCTTGTGTGAGAGAGTTAAAACCTGCAAGTGTTACTGTAGTCTCAGACACTTATCAGAGGAGAACAGGAATGTTACTATGCCAGTGAGGGAAAGTGCAGTTAGACAAGATGGTCTTACAGAGGCAGGACAGCACTTTTCTGGGACCAAATTCCTTATCTTGGGTAGCTATCTCAAAAAACAAGTTTGAAACAGGATTGCACTTGTGTCTCTGACCAGGGACAGGGAATTGAAACCAAGAGACTCCCCAACCTGCTTTTGAAATGTTCCAGAATAACATAATGTCCGTGTGTGAGGACTGTTCTATAAATAGCTCAGCTGAGAGGGGATGTGTGTGCACCCACCATCCATGCACCTATCATCCAGAGGAACCACATCAGAGATGATGCTGGAACCCTGGGTGGTGACCCAGGTCTTTATCTCTTTTTTCCTATCTTTCCTTCTTCCTCTCCTTATGTTTAAATCGCTGCTGCCATGGGCTGTTCAGGCTAATTCACATAAAGTTCAGAGTTTGAATTGCTGCTGCTACAGGCTCTTCCAAAATCTCTGTTGCCATGTGCTGTTCAGAAAAGTTTAAACCTCTGCTGCCTCAGGCTGTTAAAAAATGTAAATAGTTGCTGCCAGACATTGTTCAACCTATCATAAGGTTTAAAAGTTGAAATCATTGCTGCCATAAATACAACTTTCTAAGTGATCCTTTGGCATGATTCTGCCCTAATTTCACCCAAAGGTATCCCAAAGGTCAGCTGTCTCAGACAATGTGGCCCAGGACTGTCGACAGACCCAACATTCTGAATTGGCATCATGGACAAGATACCTTTTTTTCTGCTAAAAACAATCGAGGGCACCAGGGTCCTTAGCACGACCCTTCTCTGAGAAGACCCATATCCCAGGGAGCAAGAGTACTTGCAGGTTTTGCTAGGGCCTCCCCAGGAGGTTCCCTACAGTCACAGGTTTGCACTCCTCTCCTGGAGAGATTATAGGCTGACAGTGCCTGGTCTTCTCCCCCTGTCATGATGCTGGCCCATAATAACGGCATGATTCACAGGCAGTGGCTGGATTACCATCCTAGCTACTGAGTGCAGGCTGAGATGGGGAAATGGGAAAGCATCAGTCTCTGTAGTATTGGGGACTGCCTTAGTCACCACACAGCAGAACAGGCACGTGAGGAGGCAGAACAGGCAGAAAGTGGAACGATTGAGTCGTCACCACACATTGCTAAAGCTTTACAGGAATTACTAGGAAATGAGACACACAGCCTTTCCCACTGGCTTGCTGCTGAACTGATATCCAGGGACTGCAGGCCACCTTGGCAAAATCATTGGACAGGGAAAAATACTAAGGGAACAGTTGGAGAGTATTCATTTCCTTCTTGATGAGGAGGAGAGGGTGTCTAACTTAGCATATCCATCCAATGACTTACAAGATACAAAGAAATTGCACTCCTTGGTGGAAGAGGGGGCCGTGATTGAGACAGCGACTGTTGATAACAGCCAGGGAGGTGTTCAGCAAGCCATCACATGCGCCATCCCTTATTCCCTAGGGATCTAGCTAAAATACAGGAGCTACAATACTCGCAGGGCGAGTTCAAGGCTGCCCCGCGGCGCTGAGGGGCGGCGCAGAGGGCGTGGGGAGCGGTGCTGGTGTTGGCCAGCGGCCCCCGGTGTGCTGGTGCTCCTGGAGAGTCCCCGGTGTGCTGGTGCTCCTGGACAGCCCCCAGGGTGTTGTCCGGCAGTCCCTCGATCCACCGTGGCCGCAGCCCGGGCAGGGCGGTCCGGCCGCAGCTGCCGCCGGAGGGAGAGCGCGGGGACGGGAGTGGGCAGAGCGAATTAAATCGCCCAGCTTCCAGTCCAAAGGTCGCAACAGCATCTTCGGAACCATCTGCTCGTTGATAATTAATTCGTGGAAGAAGCAGTCTCTGATTTTAAAGCACCCACAATGCCTTTTGCTGATTCACTTCCACAAATTGGAATAAATTGCTATGAAAACCTATAGCCAGATGAGTGTTAATTTCTTTAGTGGTAAAAAATGTCACATAGTGTATGTACATCATCCCCCAGATAAACGGAGGCTTTTTCATTTAAATCCATACAAATCAATTGTGTCAAGCATGCACATATTCCTGCATCTCCCAGGGGATATGTGTAAACTGAAAAAAAATAAATAATAAATTCGCATGTAATATCTGGATGCATTTCCCATACCATATTGTTTTAACAATTTAAAAACCAAGTATTGTGATGGACACTTCAAACACATCTTCTGAGTCAGTCTATAAACCTCAGCTAGGGGTCCCAGACCTGGGAAGGTATGCCAGGATTCATTACTCTCATCAGGAGCTCCTTCAGCTCTGTGCTGCCCTTCCAACTCATCTCTGTCTCCTGATTTCTGCCCTGGCTGTGACCTTCACCTTCCCCTATCTCAGTATTCCCCATAATGCAGGTTTTAGATGCACAGCTCCACAGATTTCTCTCTTCCTTACTATTTATCTTGCAGGTAAATGTGGAAGGAAGTCAGAAGAAAGTTAAGTAGGAGTACCATAATGCTGAACACCATCAATGAACGCTATCCATCAGCTATCATTTCTATAAACCAGGTGTCAGAAAGAGTTCTCCGTCCCTCATTGCCCCGATTTTTCAGTGTCCAAAACCATCTCTGAAATCTGAGAATCAATCAGATGACACATTCAGCAGTCATTACACTGTTCACTATGTGTAAGAATTTCATTATTCCAGACCACAAATGGGAGTCTGTGACAGGCTCAGGTATGAAGTGATATTTGCTGTCTAACAGTACTTCCAGTAGTCACAGTCCTAACTAAAGCTGTGAGCAAAATATTAAAGATGGAGCAACTATGAACAAGGAGAGGGAGAGCATGTCTGGCTCTGAGAGACGTCTCTGAATAAAGTCAGAGGAGGTCTATGTTTCTTCAGATATGGAATCACAGAATCACAAAACGGTTGAGAACAGAAGGGCTGGACAGTTTACATCCCATGGTGATGGTTTGTAAGGAAGACACATTTGGGTAGTCGGTGGATTGATTTTTCTGAAACTGCTGGGAGTATTTATGCTTAGGGTAACAGTACCTGTGCAGCTGCATGCAAGTTCTGGCGAGGACATGACTACCACAGCTGCTTCCTTTGAATTTGCCACTGAATATACCTATGAAATTGGTTATTCAGGCTTCCCCTTGAACACAAACTTACAGGTGCTGCTTCTTAAAGCTGTCTTCTTCACAGCTCCAGCCTGTGCCACAAAGCTGTTACGCTTCCATGGCAGTCTTGATTCCGGCATATAGTCCTGTTCCTGGGCTCTGGAGCTTTAAAGGCTGGAAGTCGTCTAGTCTAGCCTCCCTGCTCAAGCAGGATCCCCTAGAGCATGTAATTCAGGATCGGATCCAGGCAGCTTTTGAGTAGCTCCAATGAGGGAGGCTCCTTTACTGCTCTGGGCAGCCTGTTCCAGCGTGTGTTCATCCACGCAGTAAAGAAGTTTTTTGTCATGTTCACTTGGCACTTCCTGTGTTCTGGCTTCTGCCTGTTGCCTCTTGTCCCATTGCTGGGCACCACTGAGCAGAGCCTGGCGCCATCCTTTTGACATGATCTGTTCGGATACTTACAGGCATTGATGAGGTTTCCTCTCAGCTGTCTTTCCTGGAGGCTGAGCAGACGCAATGCACTTGGCCTTTCCTTACAAGGGAAATGCTCCAGTCTCTTATCAACTTGTGGGGAATCCACGGGGCCAGCACACCCTCAGTCTGAGAGCTACTCACTTTTGTACACCTCAAACAGTGAGTAAGAGGCTGCTACAGCCTATGGGCATGTATTTTACTGAGCTAGTGACTAAAGGTTAGCACAAAAGTTCAAGCAGATTTCTTTGGCCTTCTCAACCATTTGTTGTTGTTATCTCCTTGTTTGGGGGATTTGTGGCACCATTCTCCTCCTCTTCTCACTTGTTTGATGGATTTCTGATGTCATCTTGTTCTTACTCGTCCTCCCTGAGGCCTTGATTCTTGGTTTCTGATGGCTGTCTTGCAGAGATATGGTGTATTACACATACAAAAGAGGGGCTGAAGTGCCTCTCTTGGCAATAATTCCAAGGTCTTTCTGGTTTAGGACTGCTCACAACAGTGCCTTGGCTTAACAGAAGTTCATCTCAGAGTCTTCCGAGACAGCTTGTTTGGACAGCTTTTGAGGACTTTCAAGGACAAAGACACCACAACCTTCCTGAGCAACCTGTTTTTATGCTCATTCATGCTCACATGGAAAAAAAGATTTCATTCTGTTCAGGAGAAACCTCCTGTGTTTCGTTTGTGTCCACTACATCTTAGCACACACCAGAGGAAAACACCTGTCACCCTCCCTTCATTTCCATTAAATTCTCCCAAAACTTCTCCAGGCTGAGCAGTCTGAGCTCTCTCAGCCTTTTCCATTATGGGACATTTTCCATTTCCTTTACCATCTTAATGGCCCTCCTTCAGACTCCTCCAAAACGTACATTTCTCTCTTGTACTGAATATCCCAAAACTGGACATGGTGCTTCAGTAGTGCCCTCACCAATACTGAGGAGAGTGGAAATACCATCTCCTTCAGTCTGCTGGCAAAAATCCTCATAATGCATCCCAGAATACTGCTGGCCTTTTTTGAGGCAAGAGCACATTCCTGGCTTATGTTAAACTTGGTGTCCACCAGGATCTGGACACCCTTTTCTTCAGAGCTAGGATGGGTCAGCCACAAAAATTCTGTGCAGGGCTATTTTAGGCTGACAGGGGTCACTGCCTCCAGATCTGGGGGAGACTTTGCAGAATGTGAGGCAAGAGTATTTGGAGTTGCACAAATATTATGGAGCGATGTTGCTGTGAAAATGAGTGACACTTACCCATAAAAATGTCTTGGGGAAGGCCCAAAGGTGAGAAGAATAGCATGGGCCAATCTGGATAGGAGAGAAAGCAGTGTTGGAAGAGAGGAGTAATCATAGGCTCATAGGAAATTTCAAGCTGGAAATGACACCAGGAGGTCCCCAGTGCAATTGTCTGCTCAAAGCAGCATCACTGAGGGGGCCACACCATGTGGCCCAGGGATTTTTCAAGCCTAGTGTTGAAAATCTCCGAGGAAGCAGACTGCACAACCTCTGGGCAGCCTGCACCACTCTGGGCTGTCCCCTTGCGAAAGAATAGTTTTCCTTTATGTCCAGTCTGAAGCTGTCTTTTTCGATGTTTGCGCATTGTTTCTCATGTTGAGAGCTTGTCCTTGCCTTCCCAGCTTGGAAGGTTATAGGTAGGAGATGGCTGCTCTGAAGTTCCATCAAAGCTCGTCATCTCCAGGCAGAGCTGGTCCCAATCCTTAGGCTCTCCTTGCAGAGCAGGTGGACTAGTTCCCCCAGCATCCTGGTGGGCCTCTGCTGGGCTCCCTTAATCCTGGCACTCAGTGTCATTCCTGAACTGGAGACCCCAGATCAGAGGACACAGTGTCTACGTGTGGTCTAAATTGTGTGGAATTGAGGGGAATCATAATTTCCCTCCTGGAGGCTGTGCTCTTGTTCCCTACAGTGTTGGATACTGCTGGCCCTTTCTGCTGGCAGTTCAGTTCACAGTGACTCCTCTGCCACTCACTGTCTCCAGTTCTGGCAATATTTGCAAAACTCTTATCCAGACTGACAGTGGTCAGTGCCTTACACAGAATAAGTTTGTTGAAGTGTTTGAGGAGTTATTTCAAGACCTGGCAATCTTTTCAACATCATTTAATAAGACTTTGACCAGAATAACCTTCAGATCTTAACACTTTTATGTGTATCTGTGCTGTGATAGCATGTTCACATTATAATGATCGGGTAACAGAGGGATCATTCACAGCCATCTAGTCCAACCCTTGCTTACAGCAAGATGTACTTCCTCATCTTACTATGTATCTTACTAGGGGCCTTGTTCTGACAAGTTTCAGCTATCTCCAATGATGAATTGTCTTTAGTCTTTCTTCTTTTTTTTTTTTTTTTTTT
>VWZT01002688.1:41041-87300 GCA_013397055.1 Pachycephala philippinensis
CCACCTTGTTTGACCTGCTAGCCACACTCCTTTTGATGTAGCCCAGGCTTTCTGGGCTGCGAATGCACATTGCCAGCTCATGTTGAGTTTTTCATCAGCTATCACTGCCAAATCTTTCTCTGCAGGGCTGCTCTCAATCACCTTCCTTCCAACCCATAGCTGTGTCTGGCATTGCTGTGAACTCTGTATCCTGTTAGTAAAATGACTATTGGAAACTTATTAGTTTCTTTTTTGAGATCTTTTAATTTGTCTTGCTTTGAGAAAGTAAGGAGCTTAAGTTAGAAAGACAGATAGTGAAGACTTACTGCCCCCAGGTGTCCGTATGTGGATTCATTTGATTAGGAGGCAGCAATATTGCTTACCAAAATACCTTTCTTTTTCTGCCCAAGAAAACAGATTCTATGCTTTTATCATATGTGCCCAAAGACTTTCACTTTATTTTAGGATGTGAGTTATCACCACAAAGACTAGAAATGAATAAGTACAGATTTTGGGCACTGACCAAATACACAAGCTGATTTTTGTCAGGAAATATTTACTATCTGTTTTAATTGGGAACAGGCAAACTCCTAATAAATAATTTGCATGCAGCTAATGGTTTTGGACAAATCAAATTAGATCTTACCTAGCTTTCTTACAGTACTTAGGAGAACAAAATTGGGGGTTATTCTCAGAGGAGAGACAGGGTGAAACATAAAAACAGCAATGAAGAGAGCATGGTTTCCATCCCTTGAAGAACCATAACACACACACACACAAAAAAAAAACCGACAAAAGAACAAACAAACAAAAAAAACCTCCACAGAAATACAGAAAGAAGGTATTCTCTAGAGGCTAGAGGGGTAATGTTCCTTAATCTGCATGTCCGTTGACTTAGTTCTCTGAAGTGACACTTCACACATTTCCTGTGAAACACGCTGGTCACTAAGTGGAGAAGTACTGCTGTGTGACTGAAGCAAGTAGGCTCCTGGTGGGATCCTATGCTCTTTGGACAGCTCACAAAAGTTAGATTTTAATGGCAGCTGCCCTTCAAGACATCAAGACTCTTTCCCTTTCATCTTCCCCTGTGTGTTCTCTTACAACTCAGTAAGCCAAAGTACCTTTTCTTGCTCTCATGCAAACTTTCAAACATTGCTTCAATATTTATGGCTCCTGTTCAATTTTGTGCCCACCAAGATTACCAGGTACTTTCCTGCAAAGTCATTTTCCAGGTGTTAGGTCCCTATCATATAGGAGTGCCTGGAGTTGTTCCCCCTTGGCTGTAGGACTTTGCACTGCATTTTGTTGTATTTATTGATGTTGCTGTCAGCCCATTTCTCCAGCCTGTCAAGGTCCCTCTGGATGGCACCACAATCCTCTGTTGTATCAGCTGCTTCTCCCAGTTTTGTATCATCAGCAGCCTTGCTGAGGGTTCCCTATGCTCCTTTGTCCAGGTCATTGACGAAGATATTGATTGGCATCAGATTCAGTGTGGACTCCTGAGGTACACTTCTTGTTACTGGCCCCCAACTAAACTTCATGCCACTGGTCACAATCATCTGGGCCTATCCATTCAACCCACCGTGCTCTCTGCTCACCTAGCCCTTACTTCAGCTTCTCTGTGAGGATTTTATGGGGGACAGTGTTAGAAACACTGATGAAGTCTAGGTAGTCAAATGGGGAGTATCAGCTGGTGTCCCCATTTCTGCCAAGTCAGACATTTCATCTCAGGTTATCAGGCTGGGCAATCAAGACTTCTTTGTGAATCCATGCTGACGAGTTGTCCTAGTTTCAGATAAGACAGAATTAATTGTCTTGCAGTTGCCGTGAGGGATGTGGAGCCTGGAGCAGTAAGGGCATGTCTGGGTTGTTATTCAATGCAACAATACAGGGCATGACTTCGGGTGGAAGAAAAAACCAACGTGACACAATACCAATGACATTTTGCTCCTTTTTTCCAGGGGAGCAAAGCACTGAACGTAGTGGTGGGGTGGCGTGGTGTGGGTGATCCAGCCTGGAGGCTTGTCCATCCTCATTCTTCACTGGCTTGAGTTTCAGGGAAAAAGACTCTGGCTGTGGTAACATCTGCCATTTTCTCCCTTGTGTTGGGAAGACACATGTCACTGGCCATGGTAACAATGGGTGGGTTCGACTTCTGCCACTATTTTTTGCATGTAATCACACTATTTTATACACTGTTGTTAGTAGTATTGTTGCTGTTGCTCTTTGTGTTCCTCATCTCATTGCTGTTCTAGGAAATTGCTATCTCAACCCATAATCTCTGCCTTTTTGTCCCTTTCTCACCAGTAGGGGTGGTGAGAAGGGAAGAGGTAGCTTGGAGATTAATTTCCAGCTGGTTTTAAACCACCACAAGAGTCGTGGTCAGCTTCTTTTTCTTCGTGTGCAAGGAGTGGTTATTCCATTGCCTTCCAAAGTGTTCCCAGGAGTTGTTTTAGTAAACATAATCCAAAGAATGGTGTGTGTCTGGGTGCAGATACAAAACTTGTATACAATAGTTAATTTACCATAATTTAAATGTGGGGAAGTTGTGCAGAAAACAAGAAGACCTAGTCTTTAGCAGGTAGCTGTCACACTGTGCTGTAAAAAAAAGTAAAACCTGAGCCATTTGTAACTAGCAACTTTAACCTTGCTTTATTAGATGAATAACAGTCCCAAACAGGCTTGCTTCTAAGGATGCCAGCGCTGCATAAGATAGTGCAGAGAGACATGTGCTGGTTATGCACAGGAGCAGCCACTTGGAATGCAGTTTGTCAAAGACTGTAGGTGCTGGCCTTCTGGATGATGGTGGGGAATCGCAGATTCCAGAGATGAACCATCTCTGGATGGCCTCCTGGGAATCAGTGACCACCACTTCCATGGATGAAAAGCTTGCCAACTGGCCTTCACTCCTGCCCACTCCCCAGTGGGCTCTCCACTGAGGTCGCCTTTACATTGTGTGAGTTCCGTGGCATAGAGGGAATGTGGAAAAGTTGTGGAATGATACTCGAGATCAGTGGCAGCTCTTTACATGATGCATTACAGATACTGGAAATATGCTAACGTGCTTGGAGAAAGATTTGTGATTTCTCACAAATGTCTCTTCACTCTGCTCTGTATTGTAGAGAAGAAACTGCATTGGAAAAGTAAAGCAGTCACTCACCCCTTGCTTTTCCTTCACATGTCTGTCTGTATAGCATATAACCTCAGGATATTGTACTTCCAAACATTCATTGGGAGTAAACATTATCACAGTATTTAGTAAATTAGATTGGGCCATTTATCCTTGGTATCTTTCCATTGGGAACCTTGGAAAATGCCCAGTATGTACTGCATGCTTGAGGTTTTTGCCCTCTGTACAGAAACAATGAATTTTTATTTTTGGCATGTGTCTTTAACATTTTCATAAGTAAACCAGCATAGTTTTGCTGACTGAATAGAGATCAGCTCGTGATTTGTATGTGTCTGTGTTTGTGTGTGCACTCACATGTGAAGTTTCCATAATTTGTACGTATAAAAGTTAAAAATTATTCTCTGCTTTGGCAAGTGGTTTGAGATGTTAAGCGATCTTGAAGTCAAAATTACATAATCTATTCATATTTTCATGAAGACAACCTTGTCCTCAGCAACATGGATGAATAGATCAGTAAAATCTTATTCCAGTGTTATAGAACAACGTAGATAGATTTAAATATCTATAATTTTGTTCTTTGTTGTAAATAAATAGCTTAATCAGCTACAAAAAGGGAGTTAGGGATTAAACAGTAAGTGTACTTACAAAACAGTTTGTGCACTTATGAAATACATGATCTTAACTTGATCATTTTATTGTTTAACAAAATTATGTCTGCAAAAAACGCTTCTCTTACTGAGTTTGCCTCCAGTACCAATTGATTGTTGCAATATGTAACACTTCTAGCATAGTTTTAGAAGGTTTTTTCTTTTAATTCAAAAGAATTTAAAAATATCTTTATCCTTAGAAAACATGATTAAGAGACAACAACGAGTAAAACTACGTGAATTTGTGACCAAAGCCCTGTTAGTATTTAAGGTGTTTCAGAATATTGATGAGAATATGTGAGGCCTTTTTCTTTTTGAAAAGACCGTACTTCCTTATTGCTTTTGAATGAATCTAACCTGGATTATTCAGAGTTGATCTTTGGCTTTTCTACAGCTTTGTTATCACATGACCTGACATCTTTCCGCCTCTTTCTTACATCTTTTAGTCCCTGTGTATTCATCTTCAGACCTAATGACATTTATGTTACTTTGTTTCTGAAGTTCACACAGCTTTTCTTTATTTCAGAAATATTTCTAGTTATGCTATCTTTCCAGAGAAAACCATCAGCCTTCACAGTCTATTTCAGTGTTGCTGTTTTCAGCAGAACCTTCAGCCTGTTTACATTTGACCATTAATCTGTTCATAATAAATCATGGTCATTTTATTTCAGTCTATTAATCGGATTAATTGAAAAGTAATTATATTGTAATTATATTGTCTCCTATCAGACAAACCCTTTCAATATAAATTTCATTGTATATTTTTTTTTTCTGAATAAATAAATAAAGGCATTGCTCTCACCTAAATTACGTACCTATTGCTTACCACTGAGAAACCATGGGAGGAGAATTCTTTACTTGTTATGAAATAATTTATTTGACATTTAGCTAAACTTCTTTCTGAAGTGGCCTTCTCTTTGCATTTTTTTCATGGTAAGATTTTAAGTGTCTTTGCAAGGACATTTAACCATCCATAATCTTCCTCTCAGATTTCTTACCTCGCCATCTTATACTTCCCAATAAAAGAGAACATAATATTAAAATACTTAGTTCTGCAGAACTATCAGACATGTTTGTGGTACACTCTATCTGTTCCTCAAAAACAAGAATATGACTCAGTTTCCATAATTCATCATCTTTTAAACATGTCTTTTATTTGAAGTAGTTTGCTTCTGCTTTTGAGCTTGAGTCACACAGTAAGTCTAAAAGAAAGATTAAAAAAATATAAATGTCTAGACAATTTACTGTCCTAGTTGCAGAACCATAAGGAGAGATAAGTTGAAGTTTTTACCTGTTTTTTGTTTTTGCAAAGAGCATAAAAATATTGTCTGCCCCTCAAAGTGTGTAAGTCTAACCTTCATACTGAAATGAATTAAAACAAAATTTGAAAACAAAAATTGAAAAGAAGACTAAAGGGTTATGTTTACAATCCTTATTATATACCTTCTCTACTACCTTTCAATCTGGTAAGAACTATCTGGTCACCCAATGGCTCAGTAGGGATATATAAAAAGAAAGCTGTGACACAAACCCTTCTAGGGAGGAAAGATCTCACTCCTATTGAGATAAGCTTGATAAGACACAATGTCTATGGTAGATAGAACATATTTTTCAACTTATTTGCTTTATTATTATTTCAACTTTATTGATGTTTTTGCCTACCCTTCTCAAAAATGAGCAAGAATGTTATTATGCATTAGGCCCTGACCTTTATTGCCCTTGGTAAGTTTATCAGTACTTTTGCTCCGTGCCTGTCTTGGTTTAGCATACTTTAGTTAAGGAAAACAAGAGAAAATCAGTAAAAGTTAATCACTATTTACTAAACTCATATGAGTTGTCCAAAATTATTTGAAGGCCCAAAGAGCCCATAACTGAAACACAGCTTATCAAAAGGTATTTCTTTCTCTAAAGAAGTAACTGAGAGGACCAGACAGACAAATAACCACTAAAGATACAAGCATATCTTTGTGTCTTAGAAACTTCTTCATCCTTTGACAAAGCAATAAATCCTGGCAAATACCGAGGAGAGTGAAGGAGAAAGGGAGTGAAGACCGTGTAGCAATTCCCCAGGGTATACTCCCAATGTTCCTAACTAAACGTCTGTCTGTTTCAGATATAGCACCTTGATGTATTTTTCTTGGACAAATATTTGTTCAGCTCTTACAGATCCTGCATAAGCTTTTAACATCTGCAGTATCCTGCATCAAGAAGTTTGAAAGCTCAACTGCAATTGCTTAAAGTGGCCCCTGAAGAGACTATGAATAGTTGTTCTGTATTTGCCTTATTTGTGCCACTCATAATTCAACTTTCACATATAGGTATCCAGCAAATCCTACTACCAGCCGCTTCTGGATTGAAGTGTAAATACTTCTACTCAAAATAATTTCTTACTGGTAGAAATCCAGAATAGGTATACCAGGAACAGCTAAGTAGCCTAAAACTCTCCAGCCTCTTGAGACCATATGGTAGGTGCGTGAAATCATGAGAGGGTGAATTGTGTGAGAATGAGTACAGTTTATTTTCCATTGTACATGTATTTTCCATTGTACATGGATGAAGCTATTGTGGAAAGGCTGAAAACAAACCAGAGGCAGAGATTTTTTGCATAATGTTCAGTTAAAGTATGGAACTTCAGGACCATGAGCTGCTGTGGAGAGAGAAAATTTGCATGCATTCAAGAAGTTTATGGTCAAAACAATGGGAAGAAAATCCTCTTCAAGTTATTAGTACAGAGACATTGCATTCACCCAGTAAGCCCTAGACCTGCATGTTTTTGAAGGTTACAAATACATTTGAATAAACTAGTGTTTACTCATTCTGTTCTAATTTTCCTCCTTAGGCATCCACAGCAGCCAGGTATTAGAGCGTGTATAATGTGTTAGATGGACCACCGATCTATGCAGCCCTTGGGATCTGCACTCTTGTGGGTTTGGTTTGTCATTTTAGGTTGTCTGTCTTTGCTTTCTGTAAGCTATTGCAAAAATGAAGAAAACATAAAAACTGAGATTAGCATCATTGGCTTTTATCAGGGACATCTTGGATGATGATTGTCTTCTAAAGGTTGCAGAATTTTTTGGACTGTTGACCCCTAAAGTGGGCATATTCCTCTAGCTGATGCAGGAGCTGCCAGCACAGTTAATTTGAGGTCTCTTAACTGAAAAATCCCTTTAGCAACATGTGCTCCTCTCTCTGCCAGGTCACTTGCCTGTGAAGCGTGGATGCTGACAGTAATGTCTTTGAAACAAAACTGCCCTTTGGAATTACTGCAGCAAACGTTGCTTTTTTCTTATAATGAGAGTTTTCCACAGTAGAATGTCTCATCTGGCAAACACGGCTTCCCATTAGTATTATTTCTTCCAAGATTTTGAAGTTAATGCATATATTTTAACCTATCTGTAAGTCTAGCAAAAAACTAGAATATGTACAAATCTAAATACAGATGCTGGTTTCTCAATATACAGAAAAATCCCTTTTCTTCTACCCACCTAATTGTATTATTTCTTAGGTTTTGCTAGATATTTATGTAGGTATTAGTCTTTTTTTCGGCCTTAACTTTCTACAGAATAATTTGCCTAATATTTTCAATTCCAGCTGTGTTGTTCAGGTAGAAAATTACATTCATAAAATGCTGTGAAGCCATCAAGTAGATTTTTACATTATTATATCTTCTCAAAACTGCAGTTTTCAGTCCAGGTATTAAATATAACTCAGGAGGATAACATTGGTAAGCATTGTTTCATTGTCCATTTTAAATCGGATATGTGATCCTGTAACTATAGGCACTCTAAGTGTAGTAGATCCAGGCCAGAGAGAGAAGAATGATAGTGTCCACATAGGTACATGTGATCTGATGCCTGGAAGCTTGAAATGAAACAAACATCATTATTTTAGAAATAAAGATGCATTTGAAAGCCTATTTGCATAAATACTGTTAAAATCTTTGACTCACCTGCTCTAGGCATTTATGCTAGAACAATTTAAGAGACCGTTTTTCACACATGTCTGTTAGAGGTTATTGCCTCTGAGAAGTCTGTAATTTCAAAAGTCAAGGCCACAGATACGACTTCTCTCTCTTTTTTTTTTTTTTTTTAATTCGGCTAACCTGACTAATGAGAAGAGGAAGTGGTGGGTGACTATCACAATTGAGGGCTGATTTACCAGCTACTGTTAGAAGGATGCCAACCCCTCCGCATGGATTGCACCCTCATTACCTTGATTTTCATCAGCTGATTCCCTAATGCAGCAGTCTTCAAAATTTTTGATCACACATTCCATCCTTAAAAGGATTTTCAGCACACCCCCTATATATTTTTATTTTTTAATAAGCTGTATATATTTATTGTTGTACTATTACACACACTATAACGCATGCACAAAAACAGAGATTAAAAAGGATGAGATTAAGATAAATTTTGAGGAGATTTTTTAAAATCTCTTTTATTGACAATACAAAAAATATTTTCCCCACAAATCTGAAAACCAGGACTTTCCTATGCATGCACCCCATGTTGGAGACCAGTGCCCTTGTGAATCAGTTCACCGACACTTTAGAAAACTAACCCTGCAAAGCAAATTGATTGATTATTGCTGTATGAGCTGTCTGAGCAATATTTCTGAGAGCTCACAGGAGATCTGGTGCATCAGGAAGTGTCAGATTAGAAACAGGGAGGTGTGACCATCCCATTTGCAGCAGCTAGGTCATCAGAGCCAGAGCATCAGCCTCTGCCTAAGTGCAGGAACCCAGAGTCCCAGGCTTCCTTCCATGTTTTTCTCGTTTGCAAATTGGCTGAGTTAACCCTTCGCAGGACAAAATTACCTGTATGGCACCCTATGTTATGATTATTGCAGCCTTAGTCCTTGAACCCTGAAGGAAGCCTGAACTGCAGATTTTCAGGCACTTCAAAAACTGGGATTTACCCTGAGAATAATACAAGATAACTTTTTGTACTGAGGTCCTAAGGGAAAAAAAAAAAAAAAAGTGTATTACAGACAAGCTTTAAAAGCATGAAACAAACATCTTCTATCAAGGTAAAGGTTAACATCATTACTCATTGTAGAACTAGAGTATATGCAGACTCATTCTTGTTTCTATCATCTTCATTTTCATCTTCCTGCACAAAGAAGCAGACAGCTCTATAATCATCATTCAAGCCAGAGCTCCTCTTTTCCTTCTCCCTGTACTCGTATGAGCCTTCTGTCCAGCCCCAGGCCCAGCAGTCAGGGACAGAGACATCATCTACAAATGGCCAGGCCATGGCATCTCCTCACAGCAGCACATCATGTCTCAGCATACCTCCACTACACAACAGCACCTCCAGGGGTCACAGCTTTTGCTGCCTCCACAAAAGCGCAATCTGCACTGGATGTTGCAATGTCTCCTTTTTGACTCAAAGAAATTTACTGAAAAATTCATCATGGTGAATTAGGAGCCACCTATACCTCCACAGGGCACATTAAGATTTCTACTAGGAAATACTGAAGAGAGTGATACCTGGAAACTTGCTGCTATTCATATTCAAAAACATATCCAAAATACATAACTGCAAGAGCTGTTAATGAGATGAACTCAGACACCCATTAAAACTAAGTTAATCTATTTAATTTGGGCATAAGCAAATAAGGAAAAAGGAGCCTCTGCCTTTGGGAACTGACACTATCCACAGTCTAATTCTTCTTCCTGACCTGCAATAAGACATATCTGTTCTTACTGCCCTATCTACACTGAAATAATACAATGTTTCCCATGGAGACAAAACTCCATTTTTCATGGACTAGAAAAGATAATGGTGAAATGAAAGCACAAACAGCAAAAACACAGACAGACAACTCAATCTGGACACTTAAAAATATTTTATCTGAACCCTTTTTGATGAAATGGATCTGTCAGCTGATCTTGCTTCTTTGACTCTGCAGTCAGAAAATAATGTTCTTGTTCTGATATTTCAACTTCCTGTCACAGCTCATCCTTTTCAGATTCATTTGGATTAGAAAGTTATCAATCCTGTGGTGTAATCAATATACACTACTCCTTGCAGCTGTCAGTGCTACCTGAAGTGAGTCTCATGCATATTAATGCTGAAATTTTATTAAAGCTTTTGTACAGATAATATGATACCTGGTAGGACACTAAGGAAGAGAGTATGAGACATCAGGACTTATAAGTGAAAGTGGTGCAAATGAAAAATGATGGTGAAAGTCCTTTATTCGTTGTTCAATTTCTGTTTCTTGATGGAGAAAAAATAGTACCAAAAAAAACCCCCAGCCCTAAACCTCAAGCCTGTGAATAATTTCAGCTTCTCTTCAATAAATGATAACCAATTTGATATTTCCCACTTTAATTGCTGATGAATCATATACAATATTAATTACTGCTCTTGCATATGAGGCTGGACAGCTGGGAGTCCATTACAAACATGCTGCTGCAAGATTTGATACTGCTGTAAGATTCGGGTCATTTCAAAAAGGGGTCTCTGGGGATGAGCAGGAGTTTTTCTGAACTGCTGGCAAATTGGAGAAGACAGCAGAAATTAGAGTGATTTCATTGGTTAGGTCAGCAGAGAGAGGTGGCTTGCAGGCTGCACACTAATGTCTATGCTGCCTTCAGGTCTGTCAGCTAAAATTAATGACTCACTGCAAACTAGAAAGGACTGTTTTCTGTGAGGTGCTGGGGGATAAAATAGCTTTGCAAGGTCACATTCTATGCACACTGTTCCTCATTAACCTCCGCCTGGCCTAATCACCAGTGAAAAACAAAATCCTCATGTAGACATATGATAAAAGGCAGTAAAATCTGATTATATTTGGGAGACCAACAGGAGGTAGAAGAGCTTATTCTATGAACAATGTATTTAGGTAGATAAGACCTGGGAGAGCAAACCTGGGTTTTAGTGGAATTAATGGAAACAAAATATGAATATATTTCATATCTAAGAACAGAGTATGGTCCTACAATATTCATTTTATAATACTTATTTTTTTAATTACATATTTCATATGCATTTCAACTTACTTTCTTAATTTTCCACTGTTCATCAATATTANATTCTTTGCCAGAAAAGAGTATCTTTTGACCTTTAGCCAGGATACTAATCCCAAACCAAATCAAAATCTGTATTCAAAAAAAACAATCACTATGTTGTATCTTCATTTCTTCCAGAAACTGAGACTTGGTGTTAATGAACTTCAGATAGGAAAGGAATTGTGTGTCCCTCAAGGGACTGAGAAGAAAGCACATAAAGCAAACTGTAAAAAAAAAAATCCATAAATATTTTAGAACTACGGATGTTGCAGACTAAAGAAAAGCCCAAATAGAGCTAAAATAATCAAGATTTATTTCAAATAATAGCACATGCTTAGTCAATGCAGTAGAAAATACATCCTGTTCACACAATATAGATGGACATAATGTTATTTCAAATACCACATTGTTAGCCAATGAAGTAGAAAAAGTGTATAGTTCACATGATATACATTGGTATAACGATGTTGCCCAGTTGTCAGCGAATTAAGCCAGGCACTGTACACGCAGTAACAGCCCATTTTCCAGTGAACTCAGACAGCTGCAAAGCGGCCACGTTTTGGCAGCCCCTTGGAGCTGCTATCTTTCTTAGGAAAACACTCCTGAGAGCTCCTCAGGAACTTCTGGCTTTCTCAGTTTGCAGCCTCCCTGATGGGATGCTCTGAGCTCTAAATATATTTTGAGTATGCTGATGGGAATTTTTGATTTGACCTATTGTACCTTATAAAATAGATATCCTCATTCTCTCTGGAAAAGTAATGAGAATTTTGTATTTAATATGCTGCGTAAGTGCAGTGCTTTCCTTTTGTTTTTTTCCTCGCTTTTTGGGATTTCCATAAAGCATTATTTAAGATAAATAGTGAATTACAAGAAGTCTCCGATATATTTTTAATATAGGTATGAGTTAGAGAAAGAATTTGCCACTCCTTCAATCACATTGGAAAGGATCAAATATACTCAATGAACTTTATTGTTGTTCCTAAATTGAAATATAGGGAGCCATTTTGTTGCCGTGTATCATAATAAGTGAAAGCATATCAAGCTGTGATTTTTCTGCATATATTATATGTTACATATTTCTGCTTTTATAGAACTATTGTGCTTGCCTAATGCTTCATTAACTCCATTCTGGAAGGTCATGTCTTTTGTACTGGCACAGCATGTTATGAACTAACATGGTTGACAACCGTGAGTTATAATGTTGGAATAATACAGTAGTGTTATTCACAGTGATTCTAATAGGATCTGACAGGGAGAGTGTGTGAAGGCTGTGCAGAAGGTGATTATCTAAAAACTGCTACTCCCCAGAACATTTGCAAGGATGTTTGCACAGATCTGCTACTCACAGAGTGTTTCTTTTGAATAAAATCTGTGGTGCTGGAAAACAGTTGTGGAAACAAGAAGAGCCTTGCCAGGGAAAAAGAGATCTACACCTTTTACAACTGATATAAATTGATGTTTCAAGCATTGCATCCTTGTCCTTTCTTGTTGATAAACGACAGTGAAGAAGAGGCAGTCCAGATTCATCCTGGTGCTATCTTCCAGCTTTTTACCGTGATGCTGAACTAGGGGGAGTCCTTTAGCTCAGGCTGCTTCATGGAAGCTTTATGGCAACCTTAACTGGGTGTTGCTACTGGATGCATCTCTCTCTGTCTCTTCACGAAATCCAGATAGATCAGGATAGATAGACGTCTAAACAGGGAGGCTGAGTGAAGTGCCCAATGTTAAGAAAGAAAACATCAGGTCTGAGAATCCACTGCTGCTGTTTTTCTTCCCTACCCTCCCACTCGCTTCTCAGTAACATCGCTGTCTTTGGTCTCACACTTCCCTATCGTCTGTTGTTGTCAGAAGCCGCACTGTCTATCGTAGTTTAAAACTAAACGAAACAGTTCAGGAATTTAAGTAACTTAATTCTTTGAACAGAAAGCAGTCCTATCTCCTGTGATGTACATGTTGTCAAATGCTGGCAGAAAGAAGATTAATAAAGTGGGTACAGAAATTTAGGAATATTACCTAGTTCTCAGATAGAAAACAATAACATCCCTTAAAAGCATCAGAAATGAGAATGATGGGCACACTTGCAGTGTGAGTGCCATTTTGTCTTTGTGTCAGGAGGCCCAGCTGTGTGCCTTAGGTTAGTGACTGCAGCCACGGTGCTCAGAGCATCCCTGTGTTCAGGACATCCTGGTGCTCAGACATCCCTGTGCTCAGGACATCCCTGTGCTCAGAGCATCCCTGTGTTCAGGTTGTCCTGGTGCTCAGGGCACCCCTGTGCTCAGGGCATCCTGGTGATCAGGGCATCCCTGTGCTCAAGACATCCCGGTGCTGAGGGCATCCCTGTGCTGAGGACATCCTGGTGCTGAGGGCATCTCTGTGCTCAGGGCATCCCGGTGCTCAGGGTATCCCAGTATTCAGGGCATCCTGGTGCTCAAGGCATCCTGGTGCTTAGGGTATCCCTGTGCTCAGGGCATCCCCGTGCTCAAGGTAGCCCAGTGATCAGGGCATCCCGGTGCTCAGGGCATCCTGGTGCTCAGGACGTCCCGGTGCTCAGGACATCCCAGTGATCAGGGTATCCCCGTGCTCAGGTCATCCCTGTGCTTGGGGCATCCCTCTGCAGCCACCACTCTCGGGTCGCGGGGCTCTGAGCACTGCGGGGCCCGGCGGACCGACAACAGCTCATCCCAATCCTGCAAACAGTGGTGACAAAGTGACACCTTCCGGCCAAAAGGAAGATTTGCACAGCGCCCAAACACTCCTGTAGCTCGGATGGTGCAGGCGTGGCAAGAGACCAATTATTGTCTCTCCTGCAGTATCAGTTTGCTTTGAAATATTGATATCTAATTGCTTTCTACCGATACCATTGAACCGCCTAATGCTGGCAATCATAATGCTCTACTGCTGGTATTTGGCCACTGATGTTTTCGAATTGGGCTGAAATAAATAAATAAATAAATGCCAACCACTTTTTAATCCCTTACGAATATTCATTTAAAACCTAATGAATTTTCATTACCTAAGGAACCAGAGACGGTAAAGATCTGTAGAGATGTGTGGTAATGGTATCATCATTACCTTGTCCTAATGCTGTGTGGCAGGCACAGAAGTGCTCCATGTGACACTCGCTGAACTTCTCAAGCAACATGGGGTTCCACAGATTGTGACACAGGTGCCAAACACCAGCACCCAATTTCTTCACAGTCTGAAAATGGATGGATAGGTAAGGCTGCTGAGTGTCTGAAGCATTCCAGGATTATCTAGTTAATATAAACTCTATATTATTCTTTCTATGTACTGAATTTGCTAGAAGTCTTTAGAAAGTCTATCCTTGATTGAAATGTTGCCTATCAGCACGGGCATTGATGAATAGAACTGGTGGTGAGAGCAGGGCAAATAAGGTAAGACAGGGTTTTGGTTGGTTGACTCAGCTGTATCAGTTCTGTACCTTTACACCAAGTGAGAGTTTATGAACTGCTGTAATGGAAAAAAAACTATTCTTTTAAACATGACCTGGAACTTAATGACTCAGAGAAATGGCTTTAACTTGACTTGATGTAGTAACAGAAAGGGGGAAAATGAAATAGACTAGAACTTTATTTTCTCTTAAGCTGCGTGGTTGGGCATGTCAGTGGTTAAAAATATTTCCCAAAAGAAAAAGTAAAGCAATCAATCAATGTCAGTAGTATATTGATAACCAAATAACAGACCATGATCATGCTTCTAGTTCAATATGTTGGTGCTTTGCTCTTAATTTTAGCTGGATGTACCTTATAGATCTTCCCCCTCGGGGATCTCCAATTATTCACAAAACATTTGTATGGAAATCTCACTTCCACTTACAGGATTTTTTTCAAATGCTATGTTAATAATATCTGCTTCCAGAAATCTCTTCTGCTATATAGTTTTCAGCAACAATCTCTGTCTGCTGTCTTTCAGTAAAACCACTGCACCATGTCTCATCCTAGGCTACATTTTTGTGTTTTAACCATGTTTCTGTGTTCCCTTCTATTCAGTGATGAGTAACTCTTTATAATTAAGTGATACTGGACGATTTCAGTAAGAAATTGAGCGACAGCATGTGCTATCAGCTATTTCTTCATCATCATTAGTGCTACAGCACTGACAAGTAAGCAGTATTTTTACTTCAGTTATCAAGTTTTGATAAACAGGATGTAGGATTTCATTGGTGCTTTTTGTTTAGTTGCCCGGTAGTTTAAATAAATAATTTCCTGACAAATTCACATAAAGTGTCATTTAATGTTTTCTGACTGGCTTCCCCCTCTTAAAGTAACTCCCCACCTGCCTCACTTGCTCCCTGCATTTTGGGGCAGAGTTTACCATCTACCCTTTTGTAGCCTTCAGCATTGTGCTACAGGAATTCCCTTTTCAGGAGTCTTGGGAGAAAACTCCTGGGAGTCACCTGTTACTCAGGTTCATGGTGAGCAGGGGCAAGGAATTTTTGTAACCATTTTACTATTGCAGAAATAGTTCTTCCATCTCTCCATAAAAACAACCTCAAGATTTTTTTTCAGGATAAATTAATTTAAATGTAGGCTACACTGGTCAGTGAAATCATTGGATTAACAAATGAGTCAACAGAGTTACACCACCAGATCCAAGCCTGAAACTGTTTTTGATATCCGAATCCTAGCAAACAATGACCAAACACGTTGCACCAGAGCTTTAGATACCTTTACTCTGATCTAACTCTAAGCAGATAGGGTATAAATATATACCTACTTACAAGGTACGTCTTCAAAGCACTGTGCAACATGAGGTAATTTGCTTTTATGAATAGATTTATTAAAGGAAATTATAATCTTGAATTCCTATTTGTAGAGTACAAAACTATGAAAAGTTTATTTTGCTTGATTTCCACCCACATATATAGATAATGATTTAGCTCTTTTTTGTGCAGACTGATTAACAGAGAGGTAGTTATGAACTTTTACACTATATGATGGACCTAGGATCAATCTCCTAGCTGGACCTTAAAGTAGAAGATTAGATTTCATCTTCTGCTAAGATTTGTGGAAGAGAGATGGAAAAGTAAATAACAGCTTTAAATCTGACTATATTGCTGCTTCATCTTGCCTGAAAAGTCTTTACTTCCAGAAACACCCCAAGGCTTGAAAATTACCAGTGGCAAATACAGATTATTTGAAAAACCGTAAAATCCCCAAAGAAGTGTATTTGCCTTACCTATTGCCAACTATTGGATGAAATATGCTTTAAAGAATGATACATTTTACATTCAGTGTTTTCAGCGGAAGGGGGAGGAATTGTATTGCTTAAATGATTGTTCTCATTACTTTGGCCTCTGGCTTTTTGACTCCTGCTAGAAATTTACTGTCAATTAACTCAGCGGGGAAGAAGCTTGGTAAGTTTATGACAGGTGTATGGGAAAAAAAGAGATTTTGTGGTTTGTTTCCGGGACAGTGTTGGAAAGGAGACTCAGCCTTGTAAAATGTTGGTGTACTGGGTCCGGCTGGGATGAGTCAACATCCTTCACTGCAGCCCATACTGTGCTTGCTTTAAAACTGTGGCCAAAACAGTGTTGGTAATACAGCAGTGTTTGGGCCACAACTGAACAAAACTTGCACAGTGTCAGGGGTTTCTCTTGACTCTCTGACTCCCCGGAGAGTAAACTCAGGGTGGGCAGGGCATTAGAAGGCCACCTAGCCAGGACAACTCTCTTGACTGACCAAAGGAATATTCCACCCCACAGCGCATCCTTCTCTACAATAAAGGCTCAGAGAAAGGATATGAGATATGATAGAGGACATGACATTTGCCTTCTCAAACAGCTGTTACACACGCTGAGGCCCTGGTTCCCAGGAAGCATTTGGACACCTGCCCACCAGTGGCAGGTAGTGAATGCATTCCTATTTTTGCTTCGCTTGTATGCACAGCCTTTGCTTCCCCTGTTAAAGTCACTGTCTTGATGCCAGAGTGGTTTTGCCTGCCTTCCATTTCCTCCATGTCTCACAGGGAAGCAGAGGGAGAGAGCAGTTGTGTGGGTTTTTGGCTGTTGGCCAGGGTCAAACCACCCCTGCAGTCAGCTACCCAACAACAGGAAAAGCATGGACTTTTGGGGAATGTACCCCTAATATGGCTCTTCTAACATAACAAATATAATTGAGGGAAAAAAAATCAATAGCATTTTAATTGTCTCTTCTAAAATACTTTTTACTTCTCCTCATATGAAAAACCCCAAAATACAAAGTGATATGCGTGAAGAATCATAATTACACTAGCAAAAACATTGGTGCCTTATTAAGATAAATACATGGTTTTTAGATGGCATTTTTCACTGGGAAAAATTCAAAAATTGGCAAACTGTACCTTAGCTTTTCTTGATCTAAAGAGTCTTCTAGTCCTAAGTGGTGAAAAACACAATCTTGAAAGAAAGAAATCTGTATTATGCAGTTTTTTATAATTATTGCAGCATTAACCCTGAAGTAAGGGAACGACCTTCCCTTACGGAATGCTGAACGATTCAGCATTTTTCTGCTGCCCTTAGCATATCACCAGAAAGGGTATGAGACTATGGTAGGCACACAGCGATATGCTTCAGGGATATCTGCCACGATTTGACCCATCCTTGGATTAGATTGTCCTTGAGACAAAGGCTCTAATCAGTACTTTTCATTTGTGAATTTACATAATTACTTTTTAAGCTTGTCTAAGCTTTGATATTCATAACATGCTGCACCAGTTAGTTATCCTATTAATGACATCTCGTGGGAAAACTACAACCTAACAATGTTACAATAGCTAGTACATAAACTAGCTATTGTTTTGCTTCTATCAACTTCTGTTATCTGCCACTTAATCTTGCTTAAAATGTTTTTCTTCTACAACNCTTGCCTTTATTACTATGCTGAACATCGTGGATGTTGGCATCGATCCCTGCACATTATTCATGTTCTTCTGTTTCTTGTTAAACCAACTGTTGTTCTATAATAGGTCTGTTGCTTTTCCCCGTAGTCTTTTCAGACACTGCAAGTACGGGGTCCTGTAAAAAATTTTTTGGAAGTCCAATATACCATTTCACTGTTTCCATGAGTTTGTTTTCCTTCAAATAACTCCTATACTGACTCTTCCTCAGTGTACCATCTATACCCGTGTCTGCTGATTTTACTGATTTATCGACAAATCTAAGAATGAAGACCTATCACCTGAAAGATTTCTTTCAAGATGCTTCCAAACTTTAATTAATAATGAAGAGGGTAGGCTTTGATACAAAGGAAAGGTTTTTCCAGATGTCTTATCTTTCTTGCATTTTCGTGCTTCTTTGGTAACAGGAAGATGCTTTTCTAAAAGAACTGTTCTGAAGTGTGCTTGAATTCACCACCATTGTTAGCTTTTGTTGTTCATCTCCCTTGAAATCTATCAAACACCTTCCATTTCTTTGGCACACTTCTTTGCCCATGCTTGTTCTCACCAGCTCTCCTTTTATAAATCCTGTCACTTTGTCTCTTTGCTCATTTATGATGTTGAAAGGGTGACATTAATTTTCCTCTCTTTTCTTGCAGGTTATGCTCTCTTGCTTGCCCTACCCAGCTGCTGAAACAGCGACCAGCCACATGGCTCATTTGTTGTGTGGTTTGTCCATGTGTGGTTTGTCCATGCTGTGATAGAACAGCATCACAGAGTATTTTAACTTACACATCTTTTTTGGGAGAGGTCACTAGGAGGACAAGATCAAAGGCACATCATCCAGCATTTGTAAGGGTATCTGTGACCTTGCAAAAGCATACATAAAAACTCTCTAGATTCAAAGGAAGTCAAATGATACATGGTTGTTTTGTTCGGTTTTCTGTCACTGAACGTATATATTATGACCATGATCTTAGAACAGGCCATTATGTTGTGCAAAGATAGCTTTTCCTCATGTACTCTCATTCTTGTAACTGTCACCTAATGTATATTGTTACCGTATATGTAACACGTGGCAGAAAAAATATTTGTCCTGTTGTTAAAATCTGGCATCTGTTTTATCCAGCAGTAAACTGTTAAATCTTCTGCATTAAATTTTGCACAAGGGGAACTACTGCACAGCACTCAAGAGCAAATTCTCCCTTCCCTATAAAGCCACAATTCTTCCCCTTATTCCACCATTTACAAGGACCTTTTCTTTTGCACGCAGTAAGATAACAGTGCCCTAAAGCAGCTCACAGGTAACTTGGCACCTATGCTCCTGTTGAACAAAATGAGCAAGTCATGCTTTGGATCCTTGATCTGATGTGCTCCATTATGACTGCAAGCTGAAATAAGCAGCTGATCCCATTCTTTCCAAAATGTGAGTTTGTGCAAAGAAGGGAAGAGCAGGCTTTGTCCTTTTTTTCTTACTAGCAATGCCAGAAAGCCAGAAGCAATGTAAAACTTTTCCAAAGGTATGGAACTCTAAAGGGTTACAGGAAACAATATTCAGAATATTTATTAATTCATATGTCTGCACTGTCAAAAACTGAGGCATGGCAGAAATTAAAATCACCTGAACTGCTTTTAAGTATCGTATCTGATTTCCTCATGATGACACCTCAGAGCATACAGATACGTGCGGATCCTTCTGTCTAGCCTGGTGTAACTGATCTGACCCAAGGTAACTGATCTGACAGAAACCCTTTTATTTACTTCTCCAAAAGCAGGCTGTGCTTGTGCACTGTTTTCTAGGTAGTGTCTATACATACATGGATGGAAAAAGCCCAGTAAGAACTCTTAAATACACTCAATGTATGGGTTAAAAGGGTTAAAACCAGAAGACTTGGTGAAGAAGGAGGAATAGTTTTGCTCAAAGCAACCTTGCGGCTGGGAATGCTGAAATTGCCAGTGTGGAGAAACTCCCATTTCCTATGCCTACTGCTGCTCACCCTTTGAGAAGCAGAAATTACATGGAGAGAGAAGACACTCACAGACATGTGCAAACCCTGTTCTCACATGGGGGAAAGCAGTGAGGCCCCCACTGCCCACTAGGATAAGCTGAGCCTCATGGAGCCTGTGTCCCTGCCCGTCTCTGCCGCCCAGCCTTGTTAGCAGGGTAATGAAATAAATCTACCTTCTGCTTTTCGTCTGTGGTTTAATGGCTGTCCTTCAGTATTTGTGTGTGTTGATTCACATACTCAACTTTTCTGAATTGGTGGTTTTATTTCCCGGGCTTTGGATTTATTTCTTTCCACTTCTTTCCTTCATATCTGTGTCACAGAAGTTAAGTGGTTGCAGAGATTTGTGTGAACTGAGTAGAACCACTACACCTGAACCTACCAAGGGTGGTCCTGAGAGAACAACTGCATGCAATGGCTGAGCTATGTGGCAAATTGAGACAAACTCACCAAGAGAAACATATCACTATAAAAACCCCCTAATTCCCAAGTTTCAAAAGGTAACTGCATGACCTTATTTGTCTGACAGTCTTAGAGGCAGCTGTAACTAATGTAGAGGTTAATGCATTTCAAAACATCAGACATGATTACCAGCTCTTTATCCACAGAAACAGAATTAAAGCAAGTAAACAACAGTTGTTATGCAATATGGAAAGGCTATTGCTAATTTACTTGCACAGTGGAGATGTTTTCTTTCCAATCCATGGTACGTGTTTGAGCTGTCAAGTTGTTTGGGGTTTTTAAACAATACTGTTCTACATGTTTTCCTTTATGGTTTTTGGAAGTATTCATGCATTTAGGACTTGTGACCCTTAACAGCAAAGGATATAAATCTTGTTATTCCTCTCTTTTGGAAGAACTCCAAACTTTGGCTCCCTCTGCTATTATTCTCTATTTTCCACATACTGCCTTTTAAATGGCAGATTTTTTAAAAAGACAATAGAAAAGTACTTGGTATTACAAACACATGGATTCACTTTTACTCTGTTGCAGCAACTTGTCCACCAAGAGGTCTTGGCTGCACATCCTACATCTGCTCAGGATGGGACGATTTATCGGTAGCAGTCAGCTTTAGTCTTTCCTATTTTTGTTCAGACTCGTCCTTCTGCACAACAAACTCCAAGTGGCAGAAATACAGGTAATGGTACCCTACCCTCCTCCAAAGGGCTGCCTGCCAGGTAACTGTCCTCTGCTAGGGGAAAACAAGCTCACAAAAATTCAAAACTGCCAAAAGAGGGGCCAAATATACACTTGCTGCTGTGCAGTTTATTTAATTTATCTCATTTAAGCTCTTCTGGAAAAGAAAGCAATCAGTAATGATATGTTACTTAACAAAGCAGAAACAGTATAACAAAATGTCCTATTATGCCTTTATGACCATAGAAGGTGGCAACCTAGTAAAATACCCTTAGGTGTTCCTTCAACTGATAATTGCAAGGAAAAAAACAGTGTATACTTCATTTGCAAGACAAGTGCAGAGATTTGTCTTCATGGGAAGACAAACACCATGTAAATGCGTTCTGCTATCTTGTACGTTATTAAAAACAATTAAGACTGATACAGGCTGGTATTTACCCTGCTTAATCCACATTATATTCAGGCTGCTATCTACTACCAGAACACAAGCTTTAGCACCACTTCCCATTAACAGTGAAACACTGGGTGCAAGTTCGTGACTTATATGTCCAAGTTACAAAGGATGAATCTACGCCAAATGCAGTATGTGCATTTAAAAAGGAATCGCTCAGATTTTACTTTATCTTTGGGAATTTCCATCTAGAAGGTTACAGATATAAGTAAAGGCAGTTGGGTAATCAAGCAAATGAACAGTCTGCCTCTAAAGATCTGAGGGTATGGAGAAATAAAAAAAAATAATTAAAAAAAGAGGGTGTTTGATTTTTTTTCTCTAAGACACCAGGCATAAGAACACAATCACTTTACAGTTAAATTTATTGAAATTATTTCTAACTACACATATCAATTCCCACTACTCATAACTACTATCCTCATTATCTGATATACATCAAACAAACAGAGGGTATTTCCATTTGCTTAACCAATATAATGAAACAGTTGAGTGAGCACAGAATATAAAATCAGAGTGTAAAATAAGGCAAGCATGAAAAAAGCATTAGGCTTAGTAGCCTTTCACTAGAAAAACAGATTTTGCTGTCAAGTTTCAGAGGAAAACTTTTAACAATCATATTGCAAAAGAGAAAAACGAAATTAACTACGGTGAACAAATTTCTTCCTTCAAGGCACTGTTAACTTCTAATGTCAATCTGAAAATAATTCAGCAAGTCAGTTGATAGAAATATTACCAGAAGTAATAAAAAAAACCCCAAAATCTCTTTGGTTAAATATAAAGCTGAATGCAAAACCAAAGAAGATGAAGTTTCTATAAGGAAATAATTTTGGATATGACAGAACAAACATTATACAACTATAAAAATGAACTCAATTGCCAACAGTAAATCACAACAAATCAAGACTTTCAGTTAGAAATTGTAAAGTTTGGAACTTGGTTTATTTTTTCACAAAGAATTATGTATGCACATTCTAGCATAATGAAGTAACAAGACTACAAAACTGTTAAACTAGCAGAAAAGTATTTTCTAAGCATGTAACTTCTAGCTTTCTTATGAAACATCTAATGTGGCTTTGTGCTTTCATCTGTCCAAGTGTTCAGCAATGGCAGATTGTTTTCAGCTGCTGTAGAGAATTTCCTACACGCTCTGAGTGGAACAACTGAAAACATGTTTTCTCCTACAGATTTGCATTCAGTCTTCCCAGTACACGTCTAATTGCAAGTCCTCTCAGCTTCTGCTGTCTGTCTCTCAGGACCCCGACAGAATACCAATATGCAGCTCCTTCCCCTGCCCCTACACCATTCTCAAGTGGTTGCTTCCTCATTATCTACACTTTCCTATTTTGGGGGAGCTTCCAGCTAGAACTCAATCATCATGCAGCTAACTGTGGTCAGACAACATGTGCTGGGTAGCTCAACACTTAGGGGACCGCTCACCTCAAAAACCTCCCCTACACCTAAGGTAGCAATCAGTTTCTTTCCAATTTTCATCGCTCAGCAGTCACAATTCAAAAATTCTGAGGCACAATTTAAAGGCAGAATGTAAACCTCCCTTTCTCTGGCTGAAAAAGTGTTAGAGGCACTTGGATACTGATTCTAGTCACAACATCAGTACTGACGAGTATTCCCTCTCTTCCCCAGGATTATGCATGTCGAAGGACCTACAGCTAATCAATTTTGTTGAATGACTTCAGGGAAATGCATACTCCATAATAAAGAAATATTAATGCAGTTCTATTTGAACCCCCAGTTTGGAAGGTCTTCTAATATTTGTCCATCTTCAGCAGGAATTTGGTCTCACAGCTGCTTGTGTCTACTTTGGACCTACGGTCAGGAAGAATTTGCAGTGAAGCAGCTTGATACATTAGGAAACAGCCCTTCAGGATTCTTTTGCAGATTTCAACCTTTTCCTCTAAGAAACTGGTAAGGCTTTTGCTGGTCTAAAACCCAGTAAAATATCCCCTCTTGCCAGAAAAGTTTTTGATCTTGGAAGACAAGATTTGCCAACAGTTGTAGTTGTTAAGACTCAGTCTACCCAGGTAAGTCAGCTATTACAGATTAATGTTTCATTATTAAAAGTAATTTTGTGAATCCTTACACTTAGCTCCAACTGCTGTTTGAAGGAAATTTCAGAATTGTTTCAGATCTTATTTGGCATCTCCTGGCTTTAATGAAGTAAAAAAAAAAACCAACCAAACCCCAACAAAACACTGCCTGGAATTTTGGGGGTTTTTTAAAGTTACCAAGTTTTTGTTCCTTTCAATGCTAAGATCATAAAGGAACTGCAATGGGAATGTTTTAAACATACACAACACATACTTCTCAAAAGATAATTTTCAAGATTTCCAGAGCTCCAGGTGGTAGTTGGACCAAGAAAAGTAAGGTTTATGCCTTTGAAGTTGACCATTAATTATGCCAATTAACATAAAATTTACCATTTAATATTGTCTGTTATTCCTCTCTGTAGGGCAGCACAAAAGGGTTTAAACCTCGGAGAACATGCATAGAATAAAACCATTTAAATGATGAAAAACTACTCACCAACCTAAACACCAAACCCCTCAGGCAAAGCAAGCACAACATGCTAGGGGTAGGTCAAGACAAGCTACAGTTTCAGCAGCCAATCTAACCAAGCTAATAGAATCCTGATAGATCTAAGATGCGTGGCTTCTAAAATCCATGCTTAATCTAGGTTTTCCCTGCTAATGCCAAAAAACCATCTATTGGTATGACTTATGTTAGCCAAAACTTTATAGCCCAACTGCATGATCAGGAAGGAATGCTAAGTGAAGGCAGAAAGATGTTGCCATTTCTGATTAAGTGGTGGGCTTTTTTCCAGACAGTATCTAACCTCATTGCCATTGGAAAATATATTAATGCTGCTTTTTTCGGAATATAATTCTTAGATCTCTAAGTAAGACTATCTTTTTTACTATTGAACCGCCTACAAGAAACAAATTACTACAAACTCTAAAATGTGCCAAACAATATACAGAAGTAAACCTTTTAAAACTGCCAACATTTACTTGCTACAATAAAAACACTGTTATATCAATGAGAAATTCCTATAAAAAACTGTAGATGCATTCTGGTTTTAATAGTGCATAGAAACTCCAAGGCAAAATACAATAAACACAGTATCTAAGCAAGGGGAATCTTTATCAGAGTTCACTCCTTATAGTCAATCACCTAATGCTTATATACTTCTCATTGTGTCTTATTTGGACCTTAACGTGTAGTTCTTCAAGCTGGAAAATGAACTATGAAAAACAAAAAAGCACACATCAGACTGGATTTTGTCTCCCATCTCCCACAAAACAGCCCATGCTAGGATTTCTGGTATTTTTCACACCCAGTAAGAAACAGTAAAATAGAAAAAATAAAGAAAGGGAATTAAATCTGTTTTATCTATCTGGTTTTTTTTCTACCTTCCTTTATGTTCAAAGAAAAATGACCAGCAAAAAGAAGTTCTCCTTAGATATTTTTTTCCTTTCACTTCCTTATGGAGTCTGCAAATGCTGCCTTTTTCCTTACATTTTTATGGAGAAAAGACATCTTTCTGAAATTTTACTTCTTCCTCTCAAAATTGAAGTTTTAATTATTTCAAACACAGGCAAGTGATGCAACCAACTGTTTTTTTATTAGCTGAGCATTTTTCAATTGCTGAATGCATAATGTAACTAAATGGCATTATGGCAACTGACTCTTCTAAAGCAGTACCGTAAGTCATTAACAGCAGCGTTACAATTTTTGGGTAAGAGAAGTAGTGGTATTCATGTTCCTTTATCCTATTATCCTGAAAACTTTAGCTGCTCAAGACCCATTCTGTGCTTTGCAAGGAGTTTAAGAAACAACAGTTTGCTGAAAGAAGCAGAAGTACCAACCAGACAGTATGTATGATCAGAAGCATATATAGGTATATTCCCAAAAATTCAGCATTCTCTATAAATTATAATAACCAAACTGGTTTTGCCAGCCCCAGAGAGTGCAGTAATTTGTTCAAGCGTAAGGAATTATTGCAGTTATAGTCTGAGAAGGTACTGTATCTCCCTTACTTCTTTCATCTACCCTGAAATATCTGAGCTGTATGGTATTTAAGTGTTTAGCCTACTAAGGACTACAACATAGTAGAACTCAGAACAAAGCTAAGGAAAGTTAGAATGAATACATTTTACTATTTAGAGTAAATTGCAACTCTTAATGTTTCATTTAAGTCCTGATAAAGATTCCCCTTTCACCATTTCTTTGGTAAAGATGGCTGCATTGCATTTGCTTCATCAGCTAGTAAAAGGCTTTGGTGGAAGCATTTTTTTTGGTGGAAATACTTTTTTGATCTTACATGTCCAGTTTTGTAACACTCAGATAGTATGTCCACTCTACATTAACCATTTATTCAGTGAATACAACACTAGTTCCAGTTTAGGAGATAAAAATCAAACAGGCCAATCATAAAGCAACAGTAAGCCTAATCGTGTAGAAAAACACTTACTAGTAGTATAACAACAAACATTTTTACAGATAAAGGTCTAAATGCAGAATATTATCATCTGTATAAGATGAGTAGTTTCAGAGTAATTTTAAAAGCATCTTATTTCTCAAATGTAGAGGACTTCAAAACATAGTGAATGTTTAAAATGCATAGTTGCATACACCTTCTGTAGCTTTGTGATGATTTCCACATCTGTTGGCTTAAATCTCCTGCAATAAAAAAGAATAAACACATTGCATTATAATATGAATTCTGTTATTTTGCTGATTAGTATTTTCCTTTATTTGTTTGAAAATAAACTTCATTCTAATCAATACATCTTTTTTTTTTTTGAATGGTCCAATTTGCGAATCAAGTCATAGAATCATTTAGGTTAGAAAAGACCTCCTAAGACCATCAAGTCCAACCATTAACTCAGCAACACCACATTCAGCAGTAAACCAGAACCCTAAGTGCCACATCCACACACCTTCTGAGTATGCCCAGGGTTGATGATTCTATCACTTCCCTGGGCAGCCTGTTCCAATGCCTGACCACCCCATCAGTGAAGGAAGTTTTCCTAACAGCCAATCTAAACCTCCCCTGATAAAACTTGAGGCCATTTCCTCCTGTTCCATCACTTATTACTTGGAAGAAGAGACCGATCCCCACCTTGCTACAACCTATTTTCAGGGAGTTATAGAGAGCAACTGGCATTTATCATGTTTAGACATTAAAACTTCTGACACTGTATATGAAGACAAAGCAGGTGATTCTCATTATTCACTGAGTGCTATGTGTCAAAAGAACTTTATAAGAATGGAACATCAGATCCAACATGAGATAAATCCTTGTGTGCTGGTTTTGACTGGAATAAAGTTAGGTTTTTTTCACAGTAGCTGGTATAGGGCAAGGTTTGGATTTGTGCTGGAAACAGTGTTGACAACACAGGAATATTTTAGATATTGCTCATCAGTGCTTACACAGTCACAAGGCCTTGTCCTCTCCTCACTAGCAAGGAGGCTGGGGGAATAAGGAGTTGGGAGGTGACACAGCCAGAGCACCTGCCCCCAGCTGATCACAGGAATACTCCATCCCATGGGGCATCATGCTCAGCATGTAAAGCTGGGGGAAGGAGAAATGTGGAGGGGACACACATTCAGAGTCATAGCATTTGTTTTTTCCAATTAACCTAAGCAGCTATTACACACATTCAAGCATGATGAAGCCCTTCTTTCCTGGAGACAGCTGAACACCTGCTGGCCCATGAGAAATACTGAATTAATCCTTTCTTTTGCGTTTAGCTTTTGCTTTCTTCTGTTAAGCTGTCTGTATCTCAGCCCCTGAGCTCACCCATTTTTACTCATCTGATTCTCTTCCCCATCCCACCAGAGAGAGCAAAAGCAAGTGGCTGAATGGGGCTGAGTTGCCAGCTGGGGTTAAACCTAAGAGAAACAGAAACGATATAATCTTGGAAAGTATTTGTTCTGGATCACATTTTCTGAGTTGTTACTCTCTTTACCTGAACTCTACCTGACATGTCTCCTTCTGTTCTTTAAAACAAAGGGTATGGCAACAATCTTTACTCGGGTAGATGGCTTGTGGAAAGGACAAACCAGCAGTGACATGAATGCAAAGTCATTCACACCTCTCATCTACAGATCAGAGGTTGAGGTGCTAGATACAGAAGAGACACAAGTGTGTGTAGGATTGGTCCTCAACTGACAGACCATCATCTGACAAGCATTTCCAGATGGTGTAAGTAGAAACAGCCCATAATCAGACTGTAAAGACAGTAGAGAATCAGGAAGTTCATTATATAGCTTTCATGGGGCTACATACCCTCTACTTCCTTATTCTGCAACCAGTCCTTTCAATCACCATCTATTAAGCCCTGTCTTGTTTCCCAGACTCCTCTAATCTCTTGCCTCATCTCTCCAGTACTGTCATATTCCCCACTTGCTATTACGGAGGATCCTTCCTCCATAAACTCACTTGACACCCAAATAAAGCTGGAAAGAGTGCGATTTTGAAGACAGCGGCACTTCTTACGCATCTCAGCGCCTACCCTGGCATTCCCTGGATTCTTTCATGATCAGGAGTCAAGCAGGTTAACCTGGGTCTCATTTTAAATACTGCAGGGGTTAACAGAACCAGTAAGTCACAATGACGACGACAACAGAATTGAGTTACAACGATTTGGACTTGATTTCTTGTTTGACTGGATCTTACTTTACCTAAACAATTATTTAATTACTATGTTGCTCCATCATAAAAAAAGATTGGGATGGCACAGTGGACTTTTTTTGTCCCAGTATTAGGCTGCTCAAGAGAAAAGTAAACTCTGGTCTCTCTTTCATCTCTTACTTACCTTTCAAGGAACCAGATTAACTTCTGCTCTGCCTAGAACTGTTCCCCAGCAATGTGATCTTCTGCTTTACTGTAAGAAAAAAAGGTTACATTCCACTACTCAACTTGTAAGTGTAAGATAGCACAATTATTTCCAGTCTCCTTCTGGAATAACTGCAACTAGCTATTATGCTGTGGATCACAATAAAGACTTGAATTAAAAGTTCTCTTGCTAAAAAAAAGTTTGTGATTCACTACGCTCCCACCTAAATACACGGCTGGATGTGACCTTTAATCATAGCCTCATCAACCAAATACAGCTGTATCAGTCATCCCTTGACATAACAGACCAAACGTGTTTCTTTGGAGCCACTCTCTGGTACACAAATCCATCTTCTAAACAGCCAATAGCTGAAAAAACTTTCAGTTCTTGAATTGGGGAAGTACATAGTTAAATAAATTTTCCTCATATGCGTTTATGTAAGAATTCCACAACAAAGATTAAGCAGTTGTACAGAACCACATACCACAAGCACAAAAACATTATTTTAGTGCACTTTTCTGTGTTACCATCCTGGTATTTTCAGCACATTTATGAGAAGCAGGGATGTGCAATAAAGACAATTATTCAATTTTCAACCCAAGACATATCCCCAAACAGTCAGCAGTATAATAGCATACTATATTCCCAAGACATACTCCCACTTTATACTGTAATTGAATTAGAGTCTGTTCAGGTAAGTGGAAAAGCACCAAAATATATTTTCAGCTAGCAGTGAAAAAAGAAATGAGAAAGTGAATACAACACAGGGAAACAAAGAAGGTCACTGCAGCAAAAAAAAAATTCAAGGAGGAAAAGACAGCTACTCAGAAGAAAAAGGGAGACAAACACAGGAAGAGAGGAGGGCTCAAGGGGACAAAAACTAGAGTAGACTGGACACATCTAAAATGAGGAACTGCTAGGCAACTTTCCTCTTGTTTTTAGAGGTAAACAGGCTAGATAAGGGAATTAGTCTTCAGAGGACAGGCAGAGAGGTAAGTACAGCATATTTTAGCAAAGCCTAAAGAAATACATGATTCTAAGGACAGGGGAGCCAGCATGGGAGCATAGACCCTCAAACAGCACAAAAGCAACAGAAGTGCCTACACCTGCTCCTTTGGTTCCAGCAGTGCAGCCCAGGAAGCCCAAGCTACCAGCACAGTGTGAAACTTCCTGAGAGGCTGGAGTTATCCCCCAAAACAGCCAACAATGCCAGCTCTCAACACTGCAGCAACTACAGGCTTAGCTACGAGAGTTAGGGCTTTGACCACATGCAAGGGAGAGAAATGTATTTTAATACAGACAAATACACTTTGAAGAAAAATCAGAGCCACTTCTGTTACACTTTCACCTGAAAGTTATTTCCTTGCAGTTATACTCTTCTAGAACAAGCTTATAATGAGGACACATGATGCTCTCACCAAAAAAAACCCAAACCAAAAGAACCTCCCCAAAACCAACACAAAACAAACGAACAAAAATAAAATCCCACACACAAAAAATCTTAGTCTCAAAATCAAGTTCCAGGTAGAAAATAGTGTTCTGCTCACCCTGGAATTAGGAAGTCTTAAGGAAAAGAATAAATCGTTCTTTCACATTCACCATCATCCCCCTTTCCAATGGGATCAACAACAAGGTATAATTTTGTACAACACCAATACAGGTAAGAACAAATACTGAACTACAGTATAGAAATTTTTTGCTTACAGTCGCTCAATTTGGTCAAATTCTCTTTCACCTTCTGCAGAACAAAAGAAGTATTATGTATAAGTATCCATTTAATAAACAGTAGAAAATTTCTTGTTTAGTACATTTACTCATTGTTTAATCAGAACAAAATGTTATTTTTTCATTTTATTAGTTTTCTTAAATTTGTATTTCAAATTACCTTGTTTATCTATTCAAGAGAATTATCTCCAAATCGGTGAAAAAGTTTATTTTCATGAAGTTTTATTAATCTGATTTTAATACAAATCATATTATATACAGATTTATACATTTCTGTATTTTAAAATATAGGTAACATTCATTTATGTATGTATTAGACACATGCATTTTTCCTTCTTACTTAATTGGGTTAAAGAAATTTCTCCCATCAAGGCTACCAAGAATTTCTTCCATTCCTAAGCATTTCCCCAACAATTATAGCCTCTAAATTCCCTTGTATTGCAAGGAAAAAAACCCCACGACTATATCAAACCTGTTATGGGTAGGTATTGCTTAGTGAAAGTTCTCTGCATTGCAGTGCTTTAGAAGAAAGAATTTTATCAGAAATACAGATGTGAAAGTGACACATCTTCACACATGATGCACTATGGGTCATACCTGTCTGCCTTTGGCTGTAATTTCAACAGAAAGCTAGAAATTAATTAAAAAAAACCCAAACCAACTGCACAAAAAAAAAACCCCACCAAAACTTACCTTTTCCTTTCTTTTTCGAATACACCTCGTAGAGGGCAATCGTAGTTACAAGAATAGCAACTTCAGCCACAACTGCTATAAAGGGTTTGAGAGGTGCCGTGATGGACAGAACTTTAAGTTCAAAGCTCTTTTTACTGCTCCCTAACCTAAAAGCAGCTTCACACCAATAGACACCAATATCTGCCTTGGTGAGCTTGAGTATCTCCAGACGGTTTACATTGGCCGATTGTCTCTTAACTCGAAACTTGTTTGTTTGAGAAGACGGATCAATGGGAGCCTGAAAAAAATACAGCGCAAGTCTTATTAACGTAACGAGAAGGTGTTTAATCAAATGATATCATCAACATACAGTTCTGTACTCGTATGTACAATGAGTTAGGAACAAAAGGCATTTGTGAAGCACGATTAGCCCACCTTAAAGGGAAGGATTTATTTTAGCTGGACACCCTCGTTCCCTCTAGACTCACTGGACGAAAATACAAACTTTCAGCAGGCAAATTGTCTGATCTGTTTATTTGAGACCAGGTAAAAGGTACCTTTGGCTCTCTTGACTGTCCAACGACAAAGGCATCCTCAGCTCCCAGATCTAAGGCACAGGTTTCACCATGGCACAAAACATGCACTTTGAAGTAGTGGAAGAGGGAACTCTGCTGCACTGGGAAATATGCTGATACTCTTAACAAGTCACTGCTAATCTCCAGCAGTATAAAGGAGACAGATCTATTTACCTCCTCTCATCAGTTGACAGTGCTGCCCTCAGAAGTGGGCTAAACCAAAGTGTTTTAGGAAGCTATGCTTCCTAGATAAGTCATAAGGCTAGGAAATAGAATTACTCGTACCTGGAGGAAGTAAAGGGTCATACAACATTTTATATGTGAAAGCATGTCCCACTGTAAGATTATTTTTGTATCCAATAGCAAGATTTGAATAGTATATCCAGTATAAATACAGTAAAAACAACTCTCTCAAGACTCACCTTATTTGTTTATATGGGAGTATGGCATGGCCTTTTTGAAAAAGAAACATCATACAAACCAGAACAAAAAACTACATCCCTGTAACAATGAATACTTGTAAATATTACAGACTTTTTTTCCATTTCCATACAGAGATTTCCATTAAAGTTAATGGAAATGCAATTTGTAGAGCTTGCAGTAAAGAGTCATTATACTTCACAAAGCCTCTGTACCTATTTCTTGTCACACTATTTTGCTTGGCCAACAGATGGAGCCCTTACCAGCTCAGTTCCATTGGTTATATACCAGGCCCAGGCCATGGGAGCAGACTCAGTTTTACACACCATGACAGCTAGATCTCCTTCGTAAGTGATTATGGGTCTTTCTTTTCCTTCAATCGTTGGTACTAAGAGCAAGGGAAAAAAAAATTCATTGAATGAGAGATACAGGTTTGGTTAGTGTTACTAAAGAATATATTTAGGTATTCATTTATAGTACTCCATTCACTTTTTCTGCTTAAAACCATCATGGTTCTATCATTCATGACATCATGTAAATGAGGAGTCATTTTGGGCTGGTATTTCAGATATATAATCTGTGCAGAAGACTAGAGGAAGCCTGTTTTCAGTTGCTGTGTGACTTGGAAGTTGCCAATTAATACCAAACATCAAGTGAAAAAAATCAGACTGTGATTTCTACCCCTGCCCATTTCTTCTTTCCCTTCCTTGGCAGCTGCAAGCTACATGCTTCAGTTCTAGTACACTAGGAACAGACATATAATTTTCCTGCAATTTCACTCAATCTGCAGAACCTGTCAGAAGTCTATTCCAGCCATGATGTGACTACATAATGGTATCTAGTTGTACATACAGAGAACTTTTCTGTAACTAAGAAAAAACTGC
Source organism: Pachycephala philippinensis (assembly GCA_013397055.1). Lineage (NCBI taxonomy): Eukaryota > Metazoa > Chordata > Aves > Passeriformes > Pachycephala > Pachycephala philippinensis. The sequence continues at coordinate 73,422 of VWZT01002688.1, forward strand.
AGATTGATAGAGATTTGTAGTTACAAGCATTTTCTGAGCTGAAGCAATGACACTTGGGTGCATGCCAATAAAAAGGACTTTTGGTCCCATCTTGCTGAGGACAGAATACAGCCAACAAGAAACAAGACATCAGTTTAACTTTAGAGCTACTTGTCCTAGCCATTGTAACTGCAGGTGCCCCACAAGCTTCCAAAAGCATGTGCCCAGNNNNTCGAATGTAGTGAGAATATCCTACAGATATTGTTAGAGCTTAGCAAATGTGTTATACTGAAGTACCCGTTTCCCCTTCCGCCTCCTTTCTCTCTTTATTAGGATGTTTACCAATGTTTTCCTCAGATCCATTGCTTTTGAATTTTACTTCAAGTTTCATTGCTCTACTTTGTAAGTACACATCCAGTACATACTTCAGATCTTACTGATCACACTAGACTAAACAGGCCAAGTATTTGCTTTCAGCAGTTATGATGAACAATTTGATACAAGCNNNTTTGATACAAGCTAAGATTGTTCTTGTCCTCTCCCCTTCTTGACCGGCTGAGCACAAATTATTTTTTCTCCAGCTTCTCATCTGTATTTGAACTTAAGTTTCCTGTCCAGAAATATATATGAAACCAATTTGTTAATAAGAAAACTGTTTTGTTCTCACTCAGAATTTGCCGTATCACACATCAAGAATCTTTACTAGTGAAGTTCTCTCACCCTATGTGTACGTTTTAATCATTAAACACTACCCTTTTAAAGAGTACTGGCAGAGTATCTTCTCTGATGTCATTAAAAGGGATGACCTCACTAATTACTGCTGCAATCTCCCTCTCAATTCAGAGAAGAGGAAATACAAGCAGGTTGGGATAAAAAACCCAATATACCCAGCACAACAAGCTTAATGTGGCAAAGCGATTTAGCCTCACTGATTAGTGGCAAAGCTCAGCTATAGGCATGCCAACAATACACGTGACCACATTAGCCATGACTGAGGAAGGAATATCCAAAAATTCTGGGACCTGCCTCTGCAACAGTTGTTAATCCTTGAATGCATGCAAGGACTGTCACAGTTATTTCTTCAAGTACATCACACCAAATTTGGTGACAAAATACTTGTGCTGCACAAAGCCAACTTTTGAAGAGACAAACAGACAGGTGTCAGCATCAGCATGTACACCAGTCAGATGTCCACACTGGTTTAAAACCCAGAGCTATTTCATGGTGCACACAGCTCAACAGCTGCTTAACGATCCCTGAACGAAGGGCAAAGAAATGAGTCTGTTCTACCCTTTTACAAGCTAGCATTTATATAGCATTAATAGCATAATGCTAATAATATTATAGCATAATACAATATATTATAAAAATATTATAGCATAATAGAATGCTAATAGCATTATAGCATAATGCTAGCATCTATAGCATTAATATCCATGAACATCCTCTGTGTTTATTAACTTGAGCTTCCTGTAAATATTCCATTGTTTTCTGCAAACCTGAGTAAAGACAAAACTCCTCAAAATCTGAGGGGTTATGCCAGGCCAGGAACCAGGGGGCAAGGAGAGGTGAGGTAACACATCCAATAAACCCGAACTGCCTAGTGGAAAAGCCATTGCAGTTAGTTACAGCAGTGATGATTTCAGCCACTGAGTCTATACCAACACATTACTCATCTTTCAGTTTGAGAATCGTTCTCCCTGCATTATTGACTGGAAGATTCAAGGACTTCTCTTTCCCATTTCCTTCACTCTTGCATTAATCTTAAAAAGCATCAAGCCAGTACTTTTTATGGCATCAGAAGTGGCAGCATTCAACCATCGTGAAGCAATTCTCCCATCTTCTTATAATAAATCAACCAGTCCTATGCACTGTTCTGGAAAAGACAACTTTCCTATTGAGTCATTGCTGCCCTTACTGTAACATTATTGTGTACTTACAAAAAAAATAAGGTCTCCTTGGACTTTTTTCCATCTACACAGTTAGCTATTCACCTAAACCTTACCCACACGCTGACAAGAAAAATACATAATTATTTTTTCGAGATTAGAAGGCCTGAATAAGCTACAACTTTGTATTTATTCAGTACTGCAAGGTAGTCTCGCCTGGCTGAAGGTCTGAAAGCAGATATCAACATTTGATATTTGAACCCATGCAAGTTTCCTCAAGTCCTATTACTCGATATCCCACTGAACAAAGGCAGCTTGCAGCTGATGAATTAGGGAGCCCCACTGGTTAGTTTAGCTGAGGTTAGGGTAATGATTTGAAGAGTTAGGGTTTCTCAGAGCCTGTATTCAGGGAGAATCTCTCATGCATCAGCTTGTCTTGCTCTTGCAAAATTTGGACAGTGAGAATCAAGAAGGGAGTAACTCTCAACTAGAGTTATTCATCAGATCAGCAGCTTGTATTAGTTTTTTTTCCACACATCTTCCATGCAACTGGATTTCACTTACTACTTTCCAGGGTAACATTATTGGAGAAGAGAACACAAAAGAGAAGAAAGGGCACTCATACTGCCCAATGAAGCACACTAATTATTCATATAAGTACTACTCTTATACTATCACAGAATAAAAGATGCGCTAAAGCAATAATGTAGTGTTTCCAAAATACAAATGAACTTTTAAAAATTCTGCCTCCATTTTACCAATCACTACTTCACTTTTAACACCAAACCTCAGACCAATCTTTCAAATTATTGGCTCTACTTTTTGAAGAAATTTATCTGAGACACCATCCTTTATTCTCATGCCCCAGAAAGTGAAGAATATTCACTTCCGCTGTGGAGACGGGAGAGGGAAGGGGGAATCAGTCAATAAGGGTAAAAAGCTAGACTTGCATGCTCTTTTGGTTATTAGAATTTTTTTTAAAAAAGGCTTTTAGTTTTCATTCAAAATTCTTCCATCCATGCTACAAAAATTACTTTGATATTTAGTTATTCTCACTCAGCCTGACTATATTAGCCACAACTTATCAAATTAGGTTGCAATTTCCATACTATCCAGAAAGAACACTAATACAGCTTTGCAGTGGTCAGCTGAAACAAAAACTTAAAATAAATACAAATTAATTAAATTACCTTGCAAATGAAATGTAGCACTGACTTCTACTTCACCTTTCAGAATACAGCTGTAACTTCCCAGCTGACTGCTCTCTGAGATTGTCACTCTTAAAAAAAAAAACAAAACCACCGATTTGGTTTTTGGTGTATATTTTCTTTTTGTACTACTACAAGTAAGTGCTAATTAGCTTTCTAAAGAAAATTGTAAGGATTAGTAATGGAGCAGAGAACATAACATCAGTGAAATACTAGGATTCAGGTTTAGTGCAATGCAGAAATGGCTTAACATTTTTAAGAAAACAGAAGAGCACAAGCACACCTTGGAACATAAACACTATTTTCACCCTTCATGCTGACCAAATGCCACCCTTAAGCAGCATTATCTACAGGTTACTGAATTAGACACGGCTTCACTATGTGAACTATGAAGCACACCCTATGTAGGGCTTTAGGAAGAACAAACCATTTAAGTAATCTCTTCAACACAAAAGATAGTTTTAAAGACCTTCCATCTCATGAAGTCCAGCATCTTCTCCACTGGCAAGCTATACATTTTACTGGCACTTTGAAAAAGATTTACATGGCTATGTATATGGAGTATCAGAAAAGTGACAGTTATATTCTCATCTTATTTTCTACAACAGAAATTTTATGTAAGTATTACTGCTGTTAAAGCTATACAGAAATCAACTGGAGACCCTCAATTAAAATGTATAAATGGCCTAAATCTAAAGAACAACAGTAAAATGTATCAACTGTAGAAAGGCTTCTACAACGTTTTTTGAGTTTCTGTAGAGGTTTGAAAGGCTTAAGAAAACCTTTAAGGTATCTTTACTGTAAATCTCATTTCTATATTTTGTTAACTAAGAAAGAAAGAAAATGACCATTGATGCCTTCCAGACTTCTGCAAAACATCAATGAGGTGGAAAAGACCATGTGAAAAATGAGGGAGTGGAAAGAGAAATTGCTAAAATATTTTAAATCTCAGACTGATTATTATTTCACTTACTGAACAGAATTACTGGACTTCAAGGACCTGTTTCCTTATTTGATGTTCTTTTTTTAAAAAAACTTTGTTTTTTGAGCACTAGAGGAAAAATGGGAGCTCCTCCTCCAGGCTTGAGGTACCTGCAACCTTTCTCCATTCCTGAAGCTTCAGTTTGTTGATTAATCTTTGCATCTGGCCCTTTTCCAATACACACATTACTAGTATTGGGCAGTGTATATAACATGGCAACTCATTAGAATCTACAAATCACAGTGTAAAGAATGCTACTTACTGGATGGTCCAGCTGTTCTGAGTTTTACTGGTGTGACTGATTGTTTCACTTCCCTTTTTCCAAGTCACCTGAGGATTTTTCATATGGGAATGCTCATCTAATTTGCATGTAAGTTCAACTTTAGTTGGACTGCCCACAGAGACATTTTTTTGCAGTGCAGTACCAGCCACACCTATAATAAATTCAAAAACATTTAATGAAAAACCTTATTTCCTCATTCTGGGCGAAAAACCTTGGAAGATTGTGTTTACATATACAGGATTACAGGTGGATACAGGGGCTATTTACACTCTCCAGGGCAAAATAACCCCTGCAAAATCAGAGTTTTAGAGTAATTTTCTTAAGTCATAACTGAGTTAAAATACATACCCTTCACGAAAATAACACACTCCACAATCCAAAAATAACACACTTTTGTAGGCAAACTTCCTAAAAGGCTCTAATATAGAAGCATAGATACTTATTTCACTGAAAGCTAGTCAGACTCAAGAGACAGACTTAAGTTTTTACATTATTTAATCAAAACAAAAAATACTAAGTACTTAATATGTATATAGAAAGTTATATTATTAATGTCAACAAGAGTTAAGACATAAATATCTATAACCATCTGCATGTTAGCCAGCTGCAGATTTTTAGGATACTCTGAGACCATAGGTATATCCTATTGCTAGGGAAGCTGTTGGTAAAATGCACAACCTTAAGATTGTTGGATCAGGCTTTTCATGCTGCAGTTACTCAAGTTGACACCAATTCCTCTTTAAACCTGTTTAGGGCTGCCTTTGCTTTCCTAGCAAGTCAGTAGAATTACAATGGGATTCCAATGTAGTAGAAAAAACTGTCAGTTTTTTGCTTTCATGAGCAAAAAATAGCCATATCCAAAAAGTAGATATCAACAGCAAATGTCTTCTCTGATCCAAAAAGACAGTCTTTCAGAAGAAAACACCTTAGATATTGTACCTGTTAGCACTGACATTTTATTTCATAACTGGCCTTTTCTTTCATGCCTTCTAGAGAGAAGTGTGGTTAGTCATCCAAATACTCCAAGAAAATTCATCCATACCTCACTTCAATCCTGGACCCTGTAGAATTTGGTGGTCACAAAAGTGTAGTTGCATTGCACAGCCCGCATTCTTTCCAACAGAAAATGAAGTTTTAAGGTATAGCTCACTGATTTAGTAATGCAAATCATACCTAAGCAGCAGCAAAGGCTCACTGAAGTGATAGCCCCTCATACAGAGTAGGTGAACTTTACTGGGTCTGGCAGAGGCATTTACAACCTGAATAACAGCATGTCCAGAATTTCAAGTCCCAGCCAAAATACTGAAGATCTGTTGAACTGGAGATAAACTTAGAAGTGCAACACCTCAGTCTTCCATTGCAGAGCAAAGTCAGTTACTGAAACTCATTTATTAGAGCAGTTAGGTTCAATAAATGAGCCAAGCATAACTCACCTTGTTGAGGTTGTTTATGATCAGAGTAATTTTACAAATGGAATTGGTTTCACAACAGCAAAAGTTTTACAGTCAGACTAATTACACCAGCTGAAAATAGTATCCGGAATTATTTTGAAATGATTTTAAAATTAAATCCATCCTTTGAATGAATGGAATCTGAATGAATAAAACCTGATGATGTTGGATTAACCAAGAGCAAGACTGATGTCTAGGGCATCCCTGTACTAAGAGCGCACATACCAGAACAGGAAACAGATAGTACCTTAAGTTTCCTGCTAGAAGAAAATGCAGCATAAAAGCTGCAAAATTACATCCTAAAAATACCATGCCAGTGCTCTGCAAATCTTCCAGAGATACTTCAGTTAGATCGTTCCTCCAGCTATCCAAAAAATTAATTCTAGAATATTATTTGGCAACTGGGAACATCACATGTACTTTAGGAACAGGTTTATTTTTCCTGTTCTCCATGCTTTAACTCCTGGTATGTTGCCAATCTAACACCTGCTGTTCAGCAAGCACCCCAGCTTACGTGGTCTCTCCAAGTGGATTCACTGCTGCAAAAAAACTATGATTTCAATTGATTTGGAGGAAGAGAGAGTTACGAATTGGTTTTACTTGTAGTTTTAATAAAAGTAGGAATCTAATTCTCCACTGCAAAATAGTTATTATTAGAATAACAAAGTTAATAATAGCATAAATGTACTTACCTTTTACTGAGCTCATCACATGCTCAGTGTGAACATCTTCACTTTATCAAGAACTTGCCATTCTAGATGCTTCTAGAACTCATACAAAAGTTTGTGTGTATGCACATTCAACATAAAATAATTGGAAGACAAAAAATAACACACTCACCATGTAGGACTATCTCATGCTCTGAGACAGCATACGACTCATCCTTGCTTGCTGGCTTGAGCTCTTCTGTGGCAACATCTGGACCTGACAAGGTTTGGGGGGGAACAAAGTTATGTTACCCTATATAAGTAATCGCACAGTAGTGTCAATATGGTATTGCAATTATTAATTATAACAATCCTAAAGGGAGAAAACAGACCTTGCAAATGTTGACTACTGTGGAGATCCTTTTATAGAACTGTCTTAGCAGCCGTAATCTTAAAGCAGCAGTGTTGTGGGGTTGCTGTTACAGCAATAATACTGTGTTAGATAATGGTTTCTAGCTCTATTGTAATGTTGCAATTGTGAACGTCATTACTCTAAAAAGGTCATAGCTATCTTACAGCCTGACTCTAAAAGTCAGCTGTAGCTTACATACAGGACTACATCAATGTTTAAATAGTTCTTGAAAAAGTAATAAGCTTTAGAAAAATTTTAAAAAAACTAACCAATCAACCACAAAAATTATCCAACAAAAAACCCCAGAACAATAGAATGCTGCCATTCCCAAAGCCACTACAACCTAACAACATGGACAGGAAGTCAGAGGTAGACTGTGTCATCTAGGTGCTGCTTTAAAGAATGCAGAGGCAAGAACATCTTGTGGTCCACTACAAAATGGTCAAAGACCCTCACTGCTCCTCAGAACTCCTGATACACAGCAGGCAATGCCCTTCTACAAAGAAAGGATAACAATATTAACCATCACGTGCCTGACCTAAAAATATTATTCTCCTTTTGTGAGGAAAACCTACATTTCCAAGGTGTATGGTCACCAAAATTCCTTTTTGGTAGGTCTATGGATCACATACTCTTCAGAGAGTATGAGATCTTTATAAACCTGTACAAAGCTTGATACAGCAACTCTAAGCACAGTCTGTTCCCCTCACTTGTTCTCATGCATTTCAAGAACAGGGAAATAAAACAAATTAATAAGCTGCAGCTCTAACAGACGTAGCCCAGCTACAATAATCTTTTAATTAAGTGATGAAATGAAAGAAATACATTTCACGACCACCAACCCAAGATATATACTAAATGTTTTAACCCACATGTGCTTTTACATGCTTGGAAAGTATTCTATTGTCAAATATTTCATAATGCATTGCAGAAATAGATGAACAGTAATTAGAGACTGATTCTACCTAGTCGCACAGCTTTATAAGAGAAAATTATTCTGGTTTTTTGTAGAAGGAAAGGGGCTTGATTACCTCTCCTGTTCATGGATTGTAAAGATTCCCAATCATAATTGAGAAGACAGAGGAACTGGGCTACGGCTTTAGCCTTCCACTGAGAGATGCATTAGGTGGCTGAATTGATCACTGCGCAGTAGAAACAGCGCCTCTGAAACAGCACCTATATCTCATCAGAATTATTCCTTCTCATCCCTTGCATAAAACACTGAACTCTCGGGTAAAGCTCTTAAGCACATGCCTCTGAGCTACAGTCGAGAGGACCTGGCTGTGCTGAAGGAGATCCCTGTTAGTGGTTTCCCTCTAAAGGCATAAGCAGAGGTACTACATGCCTTTCACGTTGTTGGCCAATTTTAGAACACATCCTGTCAAGCTCACAGCACAAGGAATTCTGTGCCACAGGCAATCAACCTTCTGCCTGGTTTGCTCCATCTGAGTTTCCATACTTTCCCTCAAGCTTCAACCAGTTTAAGTAAAAATAATCCTGTATATTAAGGTGTTGGTATGGAAAAACAGAGCTTCAGGCTATTTCATTTGGTGCTGTTGACAGCAGATTGCTCTCAATCTCAACCGGTAGTACAAAATGGCTTTTTAAGCAGAGAAATCAAAGCTGTTTCTAGCAGTAGACAATAGTCCTGTTGCTCTGGACAAGAGCACAACAAGCCTTGATCTCTGCCCCATGGAGAAGTAAACTAGTCCAAGTGTTTACCCAGGAAATAATATGTCAAGGCTGAAAAGTTCTGGCAGATCTTAGCCTGTGCAAACACTCAGACAGCACGCCAGGGTTGTCATGATTCACCTGAGTTTGTGTCAGTCTAGTACATGCACAACCTGCTTTTTTACCGAGATCCCTCAGAATGATACATTCAGAAGGCACCAGTGCTAGTTCATATGGAAGATCCAGCCACAAAAAACCAGACAACCTTTAAAGTGTCTTGCACACAAATACAATTTTCATACTGACTTTCTTCCTCAATTCACATACCAAATGAAAATATTAAGGTGAGGTCATACATGAAACATTTTCTATGTTTCATATATGTCTGTGTGTGTTTATGTATGTAGAGAGTTATTGAATCTATTAGCTATTGCACTCCTATCTCTCACATTGTGCTAAAAAGCTCTGCAGATGAACACCAGATAAATACCATTATCTCAAAAAGCCACCCAACTCGTAGGTGAAAAGACTTGCCGGAACTTTGTTGAGTTCACATACAAATATAACTTAGCTCACATTTGACTTGCACTAATCAACAAGAGCTTTGGGACAGTGCTGAAATTCTGATTTTCTGATCTTTGTAGAGAAAGGAGAAGTAGAATGAACAATCATTTCTTGTTTCTTGTCCTGCCTGGAACTTATTCTTGGATTCCTGTTAAAACTACAATTAAGATATAAGGGACAACAGACAGTTTTGACACAGCCATAATTACGAAAGATGAAGCTGGCAGGCACAGTGATGCAAGGGTGTTATTTTACCTTTCACTAACACACAGGCAGAAGGAGCTCTCATACTAAAAATTACCAGGTCTAAAGGTTAGAACAACCTCCCTGCAGTGGTACTAGTTTGGGGACTGCCCGACTTCCAGGGTCATTCCCTGCCTTGTATGGCATATATGCCTAAGGGCAACAGATCATCAAACTGGCAGCTGCACAGCTTTTTCCAGTCCTGAAGATACTTACGACACTCAAGCTCTTGCAGTCGCTTTAAAAGGTCTAGATGCTGTATCTACTTCTATTTCTTCCAAAAAGTCACAATCTTATTTCAAGAGATTTAAGTGTGAAAATGATTTAAATGATTAAAGAGTATCAATAGGAAAAAGCACTATAGTTTTAGGTATACTGAAATAAAACAATTACCAGATGATTCATTAAGTCCAGCTTGCATCTTAGTCACGGAATTTGCTTGAGTCTGACTGGAATCTTGTGTTGTCATAGCTGGATCTAAAAAAACAACATAAAAAACAAACAGAAAAAATTTAAAGAAACTTTGAGTTACAAAAGGTAGTTCATGAAAATAATTCCAGTCCTCACCTCAGCCTTTCTTCTCCATTTTTCCCCATGTTCTGAGGATACACATTAAAAGATGCACAAGAACTGTTTTTAATTAATTCTTTAGCTCACTTTAGGCAAGAAAAGATTGAAGAATGGAGGCAAGATTTATTTGAGCTGTAATTTCTGCATAGAGTTCTTTTCTTGCAGTTAGCTTATAACCAGGCAAAGCCATTCTTCAGAATGTTCCAGCAACTTTATAAACTGTACTCACAGCCTGTCTTGTTCATGGGCTTAAAACACCACTTATGCCACTGATACTGGTCAATTATTTTTAACACATATTATCAGATTTTCCAATAGAATAATGTCTTCATTACAACCTTACAAGTCTAGTGTGATGAATAAGCAATGAAAAAGCCTCCTTTGCTTCCACTAGCACCTTGGTAAGCAAAAGAAAATACATCTGTATCAAACATTAACTTCAACATCTAATGCTAATAATTATTTCCATTTTCCTTAATACCACTGACAATCTGATTCTCCTCCTGTAATATAGCTTTTACAAGAACTAGCTAAGACTCTAGTTTGCTTTATGTTCTTGACTGGAAAAATAACAGCAAAGGAAGAGGCAGAGGACTTGCTTAGTAGTTCTGTCACTCTTTTAAGAACTCAAGACACCTAGATGTTTTAGAGGAATGGAAATGTCTCCTCATTCCTTTATTTCCACATTTGGGTGACAGAACTAGTGTTTATTTTGTACTAGCTATCTTCACTGACAAAGGTATTCCAGGACATATTCCACTGCCATAGCACTCATATAAAGTGATTCAACCATTAGTCACATGAAAAAAGGACATGTATTTTGCACTTGTAATTACAAGTCTTGAGCAGGTGTAAATTAAGATCATGAACTCTTCTGGACATCCAAGGCAGCAACAAACATGCACAGATCACAGAAGATTCTGGACTGGAAGGGACCCACAAGGATCCAGTCCAATTCTTAAGCGAACAGTGAAAAGCTACGTCGTATTTTAAGCGCATTCAGACTTGAGAACCACATGCCTTCAGCAGGAGGCGAAGTCAGCACTCTGCCATTTTCTACAAACGAACACTACCAACACTCCTATCCCATTTCAGCACCTACAGGCATAGACAACCTATAGATTCTCCCGCTGGCACCTCCAGCACACAGTTACTCCATCACAGCTTGCACCATCTGCTGTCTCAATCTGCCCATCATACTTCACCCAGTTTGGATCAAGAGCAAAACAAAGTAGTCAAAAGATATGATTAAAAAAAAAAATACGCATTAGTGGTTCTTAACAGCAGCCTTTTTATTTTTCCATGCTTTTTCCTATCAGTACACTGGCCCCATGGCCAGCTGTTCCCTCCCAGCCCTTCACCTAAGAAAATAATTTAAAAAATTTGCTCTGAGGACGTGCTGGCTTATGAGCCAGACAATAAGAAGACTGAACTGAGTCTTATTCTTTGCCTGACAAGGTACTGAGCAAGGAGAGCTATTATTTTTCTGATATTCATAGTACAACTGAAGAAAGGTCCATGAATTTTTATATCTGCAGCATCTTGAGGCATTCCAAGTATGTCATGGATCACCTGCACATTAATTAAAATCCCCAAAGATGATAAATTTAGAAGGTGCCAGTGCCAAGCTGTACAGCAGCTCTGTTATCTCTCTGCAATGAAGGCAGATAACCTGCAATGTGGTTTGCATACTAACAGGGTTATCATCTTGGCTTTCTTCCTTGATTCATGCATCAAGTGAAAGCAGTCAAGTAGGGCTATTTTTTGTCAACCCTGCTTCCAGATCTTTCATCTCATCTGTCCACATTTCAAACTACACAGAACACAGATAACATTGCACCACTCTCTTCCTCTCATACATACTTGCTGAATAGCACTGGAGATCAAGATGAGCCAGCACTGCATCACTAGTGTCATCCAGCCAGACAATGAGGTAAGCAAGTCATGTGGAATAACTTCTCAAACTATTGAGTCATGCTGCATGCCTTAGCCTATAATTGTTTTGCATGAGATTTAATCAATAGTGTGGTAGTTTGTAGAGTTCTCATTTCCTTGATTTCTACGTGGGAAGGAATAGACAAGAGTATGATGTCACTAATTTAGTTTTTTACCTTACCTCTGCTTCAAAAGGCAGCCAATATTTCGGGGAAAAAAAGTACAGATGTACCACGCTTACTATTACCAGAGCAATTTCAGGCTTAAAAATCTATTTTCTCTCTTTCAGCTAGAAAAGCAGCTAAGAAAAGGTTGAAATACAATTTGGTTTAACATCTTTATTTTACTGTTTAATTTAGTATCAATCATAAACTTTTAAAGTTCACAAGCATTCAATAGCATCCAAAACCAGTCACCAGAACCTCCTAATGCCCCAAAGACATCAGAGGATCAACATTAAAGCCTTCCAAATACCCTGATAAAAGCCCTTCCCCCAGGTCAAACCAGAGAAACCCAACCTGGAAGCAAACTCTGTAAGGAATGAAGTGTGTTCTACACTCATAGCTCCTTGATTCCTTCAGGAACTGAAGTTGAGATATGAGATGTGGTGGGATTGCGTTTCCTAAATCAATCTGTGAACACTTGCTGCAACTAAATTAGACAACCACAAAGGTAAACAAACAAAGCAGCAAGCTCTGAACAGCAACGTTGTGACACCTAGTTAGAAATTACCCTTAACTCAATACAAAATAAAAGCAGTTGCTTGGATTTTTCCGAAATAGTTAACTAAACAGTTACATGACTAAGATAATTTCTTAAAAGAAGTACTTATTTTGTTATTCTTATCTCAAAATAAAAATCTAATAGGGCTTTTGGGTCACCTGCCCGACCAGCTGAAGACTATGCAACCCACCTTTCTGCAACTCGGTCCTTGTGTAGCAAGTGCTCCCTCTGCTTACTTTTACTGCAAGCATTTCTTTTGGTTGAAGAACCCTCACATCCCCAAAACACATACAGTTTCTGGACTTCACTGGAAAACAGTTTTTAGTTCCTCTCCCTTCAGGTGACGTGAACTTCCCTTCGCTGCAGCTGTGTAGATAGTCCCTGTGCTCAACTAGCTTTACACACATTTAGTTATTAACCAATGGGAGAGTAAACTACCTTTTTTTCATTTAAATCATCATGGAAATCACAGTATGAAGCCTCCCTATCTAGTTCATACAGCTATAAAAGAATTCAATGGCAGTCTGGAAAACAACAACTTCACTCTATACAGATGAAAATTACTAAAGCTAGTGGCTTATTTCTGATGTCTGCTCAAAACCACACATGATACTCACCACTTTAGGAAGATGGTAGATTTGTGCAAGTTTTGAAAACACAAAGAGGGTTTTGCTGTTTGATTCACTTGTTTTGGTATTTTTCTTATGAGAGGCTATCATTTCACCAATGGCCTTACATAAACTTAAAATTGCTTCAGCCACCACGAAGTATGGTTTTTGGCAGTAACAGCTATCAAAAATAAATACCTTATGACAACTAGCCACATGCTGACTCACTCATTCCTACAAATACCAGACCATTTACACTCCAAAAATTTCTCAATTAAGTAAACTGTTGGAAAGGACTTCAAGTTACATGTGTATTTATGTACACACACATTTTAAAAAATACTTAAGAACTACAAAGTAGATTTTTCTCTGTGTACCTACACAAATACACATTTCAAACAAGACTAGAGAAGTATGTTTCCTTTCNTCGGTAGTAGGAAGTGCAACTGTGGCAGAAGAAAACATAACTACTTGTATTTCACATACTGAAAATGCCGCTAAACCACAGCGAATTCAAGTCACAGCACCGATGTTACCTATGGGTATGTGTATGCACACGTAGACAGAAGAGAACTCTTGGCCTTGGCAAGACCTACTCTTAAGAATCTCACCCTGCACAGCAAACATCAGCAATCCGATAATTCCTTCTATAACCATTCTCTACTACTCTGCAATGGCTCAGAAAAAGAAAAACAAAAAAAACAAAACAAAAAA